>CM061750.1:347726032-348184576 GCA_030979885.1 Lolium multiflorum | reverse complement strand
GTGGTAACTCTCCAATAACAAGTGACAAGTGTTGGGTGAACAAATTATAGTTGGGCAATTGATAGGATTGATAAAGCATTAAGATAGAACATCAATTCATTAATCATGTAGGCATGTTTTCCATATATAGTCGTACGTGCTCGCAATGAGAAACTTGCACAACATCTTTTGTCCTACCAGCCGGTGGCAGCCGGGCCTCAAGGGAATCTACTGTATATTAAGGTCCTTTTAATAGAGCACCGGAGCAAAGCATTAACACTTGGTGAAAACATGTGATCCTCACATCACCGCCATCCCCTCCGGTTGTCCCGATTTCTGTCACTTCGGGGCCTTTGGTTCCAGACAGCGGCATGTGCATACAACTTGTAGATACAATCTAAGCAATAAGTATAGAGCTTAAATCTAAGATCATGCCACTCGGGCCCTAGTGACAAGCATTAAGCATAACAAGATTGCAGCAACAATAACTTCACAAACTTTATAGATAGACTAATCATAATGTATCATCCATCGGATCCCAACAAACACAACACCGATTACATCGATGAATCTCAATCATGTAAGGCAGCTCATGAGATCATTGTATTGAAGTACATGGGATAGAGAGTACCAACTAGCTACGCTAGAACCCGTAGTCCATGGGGGAACTACTCACGGAGCATGATGGAGGCGATGGCGTCGATGGAGATGGCTTAGGGGCACTTCCCCGTCCGGCAGAGTGCCGGAACAGAGACTTGTCCCCGGGTGGAGTTTCGTGGCGGCGGCGCCCTGGAGTCTTTCGGAGTTTCGTCAATTGGTACTGCGTTTTTAGGTCGAAAGGGGTTATATAGGCGAAGAGGCGGCGCGGGAGGGTGGACGGTGGCCTCCCCATAGGGGCGCGGCCGGAGTGTGGCCCGCGCGGCCCACCCGTGTGGTGGCCCCCTCGCTCTCCTCAGACTCTCCTTCGGTGTTCTGGATGCTTTCGGGAAAAATAGGATGTTTGGCGTTGATTTCGTCCAATTCCGAGAATATTGCCCGAACAGCCTTTCTGGAACCAAAAAGCGAAAACAGGAGTAGCCTTTGTGGCATCTTGTTAATAGGTTAGTTCGGAAAACGCATGAAATCATCATAAAGTGCAAGCAAAACATGTAAGTATTGTCATAAAACAAGCATGGAACGTTGGAAATTATGGATACGTTGGAGACGTATCAGCATCCCCAAGCTTAGTTCCTACTCGTCCTCGAGTAGGTAAACGATAAAAAGAATAATTTCTGTAGTGACATGCTACTTACATAACCTTGATCATACTATTACAAAGCATATGAAATGAATGAAGTGACTCAAGGCAATGATCTATAATTGCTAACAAATAGATAACATATAGCAAAACTTTTCATGAATAGTACTTTCAAGACAAGTATCAAAAGTCTTGCACAAGAGTTAACTCATAAAGCAATAGATTCAAAGTAAAAGCATCGAAGCAACACAAAGGAAGATATAAGTTTCAGCGGTTGCTTTCAACTTTCAACATGCATATCTCACGGATAATTGTCAACATAAAGTAATATGATGAATGCAAATAAGCAAGTATGTAAGAATCAATGCACGGTTAACACAAGTGTTTGCTTCTAAGATGGAAGGAAGTAGGTAAACTGACTCAACATAAAGTAAAAGAATGGCCCTTCGCAGAGGAAGCATTGATTGCTATATTTGTGCTAGAGCTTTTGTTTTGAAAACATAAAGAGAGCATAAAAGTAAAGTTTTGAGAGGTGTTGTTGTTGTCAACGAATGGTAGTGGGCACTCTAACCCCCTTGCGGACAAACCTTCAAAGAGCGGCTCCCATTTTATTTTATTTTTGGGTGGCACTCCTTCCAACCTTTCTTTCACAAACCATGGCTAACCGAATCTCGGGTGCCACCAACAATCTCATACCATGAAGGAGTGCCTTTTTATTTTAGTTTTATTATGATGACACTCCCCCAACCTTTGCTTACACAAGCCATGGCTAACCGAATCCTTCGGGTGCCGTCCAAAAATCACATACCATGGAGGAGTGTCTATTTAGTTTGATTAATTTGGGACTGGGAATCCCATTGCCAGCTCTTTTTGCAAAATTATTGGATAAGCGGATGATGCCACTAGTCCATTGGTGAAAGTTGCCCAACAAGATTGAAAGATAAACACCACATACTTCCTCATGAGCTATAAAACATTAACACAAATTGAGAAGCATTTTGAATTGTTTAAAGGTAGCACTCAAGCAATTTACTTTGGAATGGCGGAGAAATACCATGTAGTAGGTAGGTATGGTGGACACAAATGGCATAGTGGTTGGCTCAAGGATTTTGGATGCATGAGAAGTATTCCCTCTCGATACAAGGCTTAGGCTAGCAAAGGCTATTTGAAGCAAACACAAGTATGAACCGATACAGCAAAACTTACATAAAAACATATTGCAAGCATTATAATACTCTACATTGTTTTCCTTGTTGCTCAAACACTTTTACCAGAAAATATCTAGACCTTAAGAGAGACCAATCATGCAAACCAATTTTAACAAGCTCTACGGTAGTTCTCCACTAATAGGTTTAAACTACATGAAAAAACTTAATCATGATCTACTTGAGAGCTCAAAACAATTGCCAAGTGTCAAATTATCCAAGACATCATGAGGCATTTTCTGTTTCCAACCAAATAACCGTAAGTATTATAGCTTCCAACTTTTATTATTGAACATTAAAAGTAAAATGAAGAACAAGTGTTCATATGAAAAAGCGGAGCGTGTCTCTCTCCCACACAAGGATTGCTAGGATCCGATCTTATTCAAACAAAAACAAAAATAAAGGCACACAGACGCTCCAAGTAAAGCACATATGATGTGACCGAATAAAAATATAGTTTCAATAAGAGAAACCTGATAAGTTGATGAAGAAGGGGATGCCTTGGGCATCCCCAGCTTAGGCTTGAGTCTTCTTGAAATATGCAGGGATGAACCACGGGGGCATCCCCAAGCTTAGACTTTTCACTCTTCTGATCATATATCATCCTCCTCTCTTGACCCTTGAAAACTTCCTTCACACCAAACTTCTCATAAACTTCATTAGAGGGTTAGTACTCAAAAAAAACTTGAATCCACCTTGGTCCTGTAGTGACACATTGCAAGAACTCAATAAAATATTAGCTACAGCTCTCCACGTGTAGAAAGCCTTGCTTAAAGTCCACAAGAGACAATGCAAAAAACAGAGACAGAATCTGCCAAAACAGAACAGCCAGTAAAGACGAATTTTAAAGAAATACTTCCGTTGCTCAAATCAGAAAACTCAAAACTAATGAAAGTTGCGTACATATTTGAGGAACACGCACGTAAATTGGCATATTTTTCTGAGTTACCTACAGAGAAAACAACCCAGATTCGTGACAGATAGAAATCTGTTTCTGCGCAGAAATCCAAATCTAGTATCAACCTTCGATTAGAGGCTTCACTTGGCACAACAATGCAATAAAATAAAGATAAGGAGAGGTTGCTACAGTAGTAACAACTTCCAAAACACAACAAAACAGTAGCAAAATAAACACATGGGTTATCTCCCAAGAAGTTCTTTCTTTATAGCCATTAAGATGGGCTCAGCAGTTTTAATGATGCACTCGCAAGAAAATAAAAGTTGAAGCAAAAGAGAGCATCAAGAGGCAAATTCAAAACACATTTAAGCCTAACATGCTTCCTATGCATAAGAATCTTGTAAATAAACAAGTTCATGAAAAGCAAAGTAACAAGCATAGGAAGATAGAACAAGTGTAACTTCGAAATTTTAAGCATATAGAGAGGTGTTTTAGTACCATGCAAATTTCTACAACCATATTTTCCTCTCTCATAATAATTTTCAGTAGCTTCATGAACAAACTCAACAATATAACTATCACATAAAGCATACTTTTCATGATCAATAAACACATAATTTTTATCAAGCTCAAAAATAATAGGATCAAAACTTTCAAATCCACTTTTATCAATAATATAACATGATGATTGATCATTCTCAAGAGATATGGGACTCCTAGATAAAGTGAAGACTTCTCCAATCTCATTTTCATTAGTAGTACAATTAATATTATCAAGTAACATAGGACCATCATCTAGAGCTTTATCATAAACATTTGCTAAGCAAAATTCTTTAGTACCATGCATTTCGACATTAGGCATAAACAAAGCATTATCATAAGATTTATCAAAGTAGCATGGATTATCATAAATAACAGTAGCATAATTATTCTCACAAGTATTACTCATAGGTACTATTTCAAGAGAATCCACGGGAACATAACATTCAACCTCTTTCGGTAAGCATGGAGGACAATCAAATAGTGTAAGAGATGAAGAGTTACTCTCATTAGAAGGTTGGCATGGGTAGCTAATCCATTCTTCCTCCTTTTGTTCATCACTCTCCTCTTCTTTTTCATCCAATGAGATTTCAAGTTCATCAATTTCCTCCTCTTTTTCATCCAATGCGCTTTCAGGTTCATCAACTTCTTCTTCCACAGGTTCCTGCAAATTGTGAGTGCATTCTTGTGCATTAATGAGTCTCTCTTTATAATCAATGATATAAGGATTATCACTGTAACATTCTATGCAAGAATTAAGGATAGAAGAGACATAATCTTTAAGGTCCTTACAAACAACACAAGTTTCATAATTCTCAACCATGAAGGATTCTATCTCAGAGGCTCCCATAAATAAAACAAATTGTTCTACCTCTTCGAACCCAAGATGAATATAGCTATTCCAATTATAGTTCTTAATTTAAACTTCTTCACTAAAGCCACATTGAAATTTCAGATGTTTAGTATCCTCTTTAGAGCAACAATTTATATCATGGCGTTTAAGCAAGATTTTAGCAATTGTATTCAATTTTTCTATCATAGCACTCATTACTTTACCAATTCTTGATTCTCTATAGTTATTATAATATTCTATAAGCTCCAAGTAGGTTGTTGGTTCTCCCATAACAGTAGTTTTTAATTTTTAGGTTTTTCAAATTTTTATGAATTTTTGGGTATATGAGAAAAATAAAACAAGACAAAAAGAAACTAGACAAAAGTAAACTAAGCAAAATAATACTAGACAGAAATAAACTAAGCACAAATAAACTAGGAAGAAGTAAACTAAGCAAAATAAAATAAAACAAAACAGAGAGAGATGTAGAGTGTACTCCCCAGGTGAACTTATGAGTAGAGCTATGCCCCCCGGCAACGGCGCCGAGAAAGCAGTCTTGATAACCCACAAGTATAGGGGATCGCGGCGGTCTTCGAGGGAAGTAAAACCCAAATTTATTAATTCGACACAAGGGGAGGTAAAGAATACTTATAAGCCTTAACAAGTGAGTTGTCAATTCATTGCACCTGGAAAAGCACTAGTAACGGGGGTGATGTGAAAGTACAGATAATATGAGAGCAATAGTATGATAACTCAGCAGCAGTAATAGTAACACACGGGAGCAATGGCACGAGAAAATAGTTGATACTACTTCCAATGACATATAGAACGAGTATATAATGATGAGAGATGGACCGGGGTTCCCAGCGATCTACACTAGTGGTAACTCTCCAATAACAAGTGACAAGTGTTGGGTGAACAAATTACGAGTTGGGCAATTGATAGGATTGATAAAGCATTAAGATAGAACATCAATTCATTAATCATGTAGGCATGTTTTCCATATATAGTCGTACGTGCTCGCAATGAGAAACTTGCACAACATCTTTTGTCCTACCAGCCGGTGGTAGCCGGGCCTCAAGGGAATCTACTGGATATTAAGGTACTCCTTTTAATAGAGCACCGGAGCAAAGCATTAACACTTGGTGAAAACATGTGATCCTCATCACCGCCATCCCCTCCGGTTGTCGTTTGTCCTTCGGGGCCTTTGGTTCCGGACGGCGACATGTGCATACAACTTGTAGATACAATCTAAGCAATAAGTATAGAGCTTAAATCTAAGAGCATGCCACTCGGGCCCTAGTGACAAGCATTAAGCATAACAAGATTGCAACAATAACTTCACAAACTTTATAGATAGACTAATCATAATGTATCATCCATCGGATCCCAACAAACACAACACCGATTACATCGATGAATCTCAATCATGTAAGGCAGCTCATGAGATCATTGTATTGAAGTACATGGGATAGAGAGTACCAACTAGCTACTGCTAGAACCCGTAGTCCATGGGGGAACTACTCACGGAGCATGATGGAGGCGATGGCGTCGATGGAGATGGCTTAGGGGCACTTCCCCGTCCGGCGGGTGCCGAACAGAGACTTCTGTCCCCAAATTGGAGTTTCGCGATGGCGGCGCCCTGGAGTCTTTCGGGTTTCGTCAATTGGTACTGCGTTTTTAGGTCGAAAGGGGTTATATAGGCGAAGAGGCGGCGCAGGAGGGTCGATAGGGTGGCCTCCCCATAGGGGGGCGCGGCCAGGGTGTGGCCCGCGTGGCCCACCCGTGTGGTGGCCCCCTGGCTCTCCTCCGACTCTCCTTCGGTGTTCTGGATGCTTCCGGTGACAAGGTGTTAACTTGTCAATGCCTATGGATTATAGGCTAGGGTTTAGTTAGAAGTAGAGGGCAAGTAGATCTCGAAGGTTTCAGCCGAAAAGTACTCGACGATTATGAAAACTAGGGTTTGTAAACAATGATTCGATGCCTTCCTCGTCCCTCGACTCCCCCTTTATATAGGAGGCGGAGCCGAGGGATTCGTGTTGTACAAGTTACAGAGTCCGGGATGGTTTCTCACTCATCCCGCAAGATTATAAATAACGCTTCCTATTACAACTCTAACTTTCCTTAATAACATCTTGCTCCGAATCTTCTTATTCTTCGGGTAGTGGGCCTTGATAAACCCGGGTACTATCTTGGCGGGCCCATTTGGGATGCCTATGTCAGTAGCCCCCGAGATTTTGCTTGAATCGTAGGGTCAAGGAAAATCTCCACTGTTTATTTTTATTCGACAGCTTTGACTTTTCTATATTTTTCCTTTAAACATCTATATTGTACAGGGATAATGGTAATTGGGGCTAGTTCATCTGACGGATCAGGTACTAGTTAACTGCTCTAGTGGCAATCCGCAAAACCTACTTCAAGATCACGTCCCTGGACATGACCTCGGGATACCGGTGTAAACTTCGACAGGTGCCGCTTAAGGTCTTACCATTCGTCGAGTCCCAGTCAAAGTTTATCGGGTACCTAACGCGTCCGTTAGGATTTTCTTCGTATCTGATACGGATAGCAGAGCGCAGTCTTTGGCGATGCCACGCCCAGCAGAACGGATCTGGGGTCTTACCTTCGCAAATTTGCGGCATTCAGAAATTGATCGCAACTTTGGCGTTCTGAGAATATATTATCGAGTGCTTTTTCGGCTGTTGGAATGGTACATTTTATCGAGTCAAAAATGACTTAAACTGCTCTCCCGATGGGAGTATATGTAGAGTTAATTATAACTCGAAATATACTCTTTTGCTCTTCTATCTTTCTTTTTCTCTTTCTTTTCTTTCTTCTTTATAATTTCAACGGGCACGCTAGCAGCGTTCCCGATGGGAGTAGCCCCCGAGGCTACAGCCAAGGACTTGTTCTTGGTTGTAGGCTCCACGCCTTATGCCGCTATATTCTATTTTTATCTCCCAAAGTTTTATAATTCACCGGGTGCGCGAACAGCGCTCCCGATGGGAGTAGCCCCGAGGCTATGAACAAATATTTGTATTTGGTCATAGGCTCACGCCATTTCTATTTTGTCTGTCTAGATCTTTTTTCCTTTTTTCCAAAGTAGCCCCCGAGCATTTGATCAGAAACTTGTATTTGATCAAAGGCTCAATCATTATTTTTCCGTGTCGCCTTTTATGAAGCTGTTGAGTCGAATTTTTCTGTCAAGATGACGTTGTTGCTGACGATAGCCACGATTGCCTGTCAAAAATTTGCGACAAGCCTTTTCTCGCTGCCATGCGGGCCCAATGAATCTACTATCTTGACACGTCGTGCAAGTGGGGGACACACGTCCTCCGCTTTTTCTGGCGCACGCACCGTAACTTCCGCAACATTGAATTACTTTTTTACCCTTGATGCCACGTGGCTATCATCTGTCACACATTTTCCTTATCCAACGGTTCGTCGTTTCACCGCGCCCCTATATAAATTCGTCTTCTCCCTCCTTGGGCACTTCCGCCCGCGCCGTCTTCCTTCTCTCAGCTGCAAATTTCTCCTGCGATCCACAGCTTCCTAAGCTCCTTGCCTCCCTGCTGCGAATCCTGCACCATTGTTGATGCCACCTCGTCGCTTGACAAGGCATAGCACGCCGGAGTCCTCCATGGCCGCCGTGGATCTTGGAACGGCGGAGTGGGAAAGATCGAAGATTTCCGCTCAGGACGTCAACATGCTGAGGAAGCTGGGGATCAGCAAGAAACCCCAGGCATTGCGCTTCCCCAGTGAGGAAAGTTACCCAACCCCTCCAATGGGGTACCGGGTAAGTTTTGTCGACCACCTCATCCACGGTCTTTCCGCCCCATTCATCCTTTTCTCCGTGGACTTCTTTTTATCTACGGTCTGCAACTCCACCACCTTACGCCAAATTCAATCCTCCATATTTCCATTTTCATCACTCTGTGCGAGGCCTTCCTTGGCGTCTAGCCTAACTGGGCGCTTTGGAAGCGCATTTTCTTCTGCCGCCGTAATGGCTCGCCCAATGTCGCCTATAATATAGGCGGCGTTGTGATTTCTGTTCGGCCCACTGTCGACTACTTCGATGTCAAGCTTCCTGACTCAGTTCAAGGATGGCACAAGAAGTGGTTGTACATTCAGGAGGAAAACCATGGATGTGCGGAAGACAACATCCCTCCTTTTGATGGCGCCGAGAAAATCTTTCGCCGCCGTTCATGGGACGCGGAGGCCACCGAAGAAGAAAAGGCGTCGACAGAAACCTTGATGGCTCGTATCCACGAGTTGCAAAATACTCGCGGCAAAGAATTATCGGGTATTCAAATCACTGCATACTTCCTTAGGACTAGGGTGCAGCCGCTTCAGGCTCGCAAACATCCTCTCTGGAAATATGCCGGCGACAAGGACGTAGATCGGCTGTCGGTGAATTTGGAGGTCAAGGATTTAGAAAGACTTGTCCAAAAAATTTCATCTCTCAGCAAAAAAGATGCTGTCCCTTCTTCTTGTCGTGTGACGCCATTCAGCGCCGCCAATCCACTTCCCGAGGTAATCCTTGTCTATTGTCTTGTTGTTGCTTTGCCAACTTTTTTGTAACTTTGTTTCTGATATCACTCCCTGTTTTATTTTGCACAGAATCATCCAGACCTTGTCTCACTTCCTCCTCTCCCTGAAGGTGGAGAAGTCGAAGAAAGGGCCATTGTCACGGATGACAATCAGGAAGCTCCATCTTTTGTGAATGAACCCGTGGATTCTCGAAAATCTGCGGGTTCTTCCGAAGGTACTGCGTCGGCACAATCTCCTCCTCCCGCTGTCTCCCCGAAAGGCAAAAGGAAGAGGAATGATGTCGAAGATTCCGGCACTTCCAAAGCCGAAGAAGTTGATCCTTCTCATCAGAAGGCAGCTTACGATCCTTATCTTGAATCCCTCGTCAGCTCGTAAGTCATTTGTATTTCTTTTTTTTTTCTGTACTCGAAATGTTTGTGTTGTCTTGCTTTTTACGCTGTCAATTTTTACTCACAGCGATGACGAGGAAGAAGTACCAATTGTTGACGTGGCTCCTCGGACGAGCACGTCACATACTTTACTTGCCTCGGATACGCTAGTTGAAGGAGAAGAATCTTCGCCTCCTCAACGAAACGTCATCACCACTACTCCGCCATCAAGCCCCCTTGCTCCTTCGGCAAAAAGGACAAGGATTGAAACGATCATTGAGCCTGCCCCTCAATTGGGTGGCTCTTCTACTCTGCTCTTGGACGATGTAAGTTTGTTGATTTTCTTGCCAATATCTATATTTCCTCTATTTTGCCTTTTTACGCCTTCACTCTTTTTCCATACAGGTGTTTTTATTTCTTTGTTCTTCTTTGACAGCCCATGATCAAAGAGCTTATCCGCATCGGATCCCAATTCATTGGGTACCGTGAGTATGCCAGCAGAACCGAAGGTAATAACTTTTTTGTTGTCGTTGTTTTTGACTTCTTGCTCCTGTCGTTTGTCGCAATTTTTTGACCCTCTTTTTTTTTATTTCGACAGAAAAACTTGCAGAGGCCAACAAACGCGCCGGCGCACTTGCTCAAAAACTGGAGCAAAGTGAAGCGGCCGCAAGAAAGCCGAACTTGTTGCTAGCGAAGCCAAAGTAGAGGCTGATGAAGCCAAAGGAAAAGCTGCTAGTGTCGAGGAACTGCAGAAGAAACTTGAAGATGCTGAAACTGCTTTAAACGAGCACAAAGCCGCACAGGTCACTCGTGAGCAGGGGATCCTCAAGCGCCTGAAATCGCAAAATCGACGCATTCAAGGTAATGTTATCGATCCCTTCTATTTTTTATGGGACCTGCTTTTTTTCTCGCTTTTGACCAGCATTGATTTCCTGTTGCAGGTCAAACAAACCAAGAGTTTGAGCTGGAGAATCCCGACAATGATCCTCTCCTGGACACACTTTCTTATTTGGAACTTCATGGATCCGAAATTCGTGAAGGCGTGGCGAATGCTGACGCGGGACTGTCGACGCTGTTCCCCTACTTCTTCCCGAAGAAAGAGGAGCCCAAGACTTTCCTTGCCTGCCCAGAGCTTCAATTCATCAGAGGACCTTGGACTGAAAATGCGCCAGGAGAACATGAAGATTGCTATCGAGAGTACTGTTGCCTTGGTCGCTGACAGCCAGCAAACTGTTGATTGGATGAAGGTTGGTGACACCGATCAGATAGAGCAGTCAAGATGGAGGTCATTGATTAAGGCAGCCAAGCCCAACACGAAGAAAATCCTGGCCTATCTCAGGATCAAACCAGCTTCAACTCCTAGCTCATCAAGGCCAGAGGTCTAGTTGCATGCCTCTTTGTTTTTGCTTTCTCTGTCTCTTTTGCCCCTGTCGCCAATTTAGCTGTGGCGACAATTATCCTGGTAGTCCTTTTGGAGAAACTTCTTTTGTAATGTCTATGTAAATTTTTCTAGAAATTAATGAAATTCCCTCTGGCACTATCATTGATCCTGGCGCTTTTCCTTTCCAGTTAATATTTGACAACTATTCGACCAATCCTTGCTCTGCCGATGCTTCACCAGCTTCTTCCTTCTCGAAGAAAATGCTAATCGATGATAACCCTCTCGAAGGTTCTTCAAGCAAACATTTGTCGGAAGATTTGCAAGAACTTCGACAACAACTTCAATCCATGAAGAAGCAAACTCTTGCGATGATGGAAAAATCTCGACAAGCGTCCGAGAGAGAGAAAATTGCTCTTCAACAGGCAAAAGAAGCCATCGCTGCGAAGGATGCTGCTGTTGCTGAAGCTTGAAAGCTTCTTCTCGCGAGAATTATATGCTTCAGCTAATGACTGATGCCAGTTTGGACATGACAGGTATGTTTCCCGCTCGTAACCGTGTTGGATATTATTCTTCGCCATTCGTTCCTTGATTTTTTGTTTGACGTGTCAGGCTCGTTTCTGGATGCTTCTGCCGAAGACCAACGTGTTGAAGCTCGAACCACTGTTTTACTGAGACTGGCTGCGCAACATGGGTCTAACTTTTGGGTTACTCCTGAGCGCACCCGCCAAATCGTCAGATTTCAAGATCGCGCGGCTCAGGTCCGCGACTTCCTTGACTTCTGTACGAAGACCTTATTCTTAGTTTATGGAACCATGTTCCCTCGGAACAAAATGCCAGAGACCCTTCCAGCTTTAATGGAAAAATTTCGAGATGCTCCTCGAATCCATGGCTTTGTGCGGGCTCAACTCTGCTGGCGCAAGATTTGCCATGATGATGATAAAAATTTGTCATCCAAAATTGCCCATAGATCAAATTGTTCCTACTTGCTTGGCGAAGATGGCAAAGAAAAAGAGAAATATGGGCAAGATTGACGATTTGGTGACTCCTGTTGCCGAAGATATGATGGATGAACTTCTTCGGATGGATTCTGAATTCTTCGTGAAGGGAAGCTATGCTGAGCATAGTACTCGTCCTTCTACTGAGCGGATAACCATAGATCATGTGCTAGGTTTCCCTTGAGAACTTTTTCCTCTTCTTTGCTGTATTTCTATTCATTGATACATCTTTGTGTATTTGTAAACACAATCTATATTGTAAAGCCGTATTGTTTTTTTTTCTATTTTTGATCACTGAGCCCCCGAGCTTTTAGCTGGAGTTTATACTGTTTTATTATCTCGAAGATTTTCCCTCCTGTCATAATAAGATATCTATGTTTTTTCATTGACGGGTTGGAAGCCCCCGAGTGTCGTGGTGTCGAAGTTCTATTTTTTTGTTGCGAGGTTCTTGGACCAAAGCAATAAGTTTTTTGGCGTGTACACTATATTTATAATTTTATTAGCTTCCGATATTTGGCGAGGTATTTAGTGTACCAAGGCGAAATATTTTGGTAAGTCTAATTTGTCTATATTGTACGTATTTTGAGACTTGAAGGCATTGAGCCGAGCGTGTCGAAGAATAAGAAATATATCTCCACTATCTTTATTATATTGCAGCACCGCGAGCGCGCCTCATTAAAAACCTTTCCGGCCCCACTCGGTGCCCCGAAAAGGAAAAGAGTGCGTCTGAAAACTCGCGGGCGTTTCAGTACATTGTATTTTTTACAAAGAAGGACTATATTTCGACTCTAGGCGTAGAACCGCCTGAGCTGTGCTACGTTCCAGGGGTTTTTCTCGGGAGCCCCCGTCTTCTTGTCCTTGATCCTGTATGCGCCTCCGTCGATGACTTCCGTGACAACGTAAGACCCCAACCATGGTGATTCGAGCTTCTCAGTACTTTTTTGATTTAACCGCAAAACCAAATCCCCAACTTGAAAAGATCTTGGTCTTAACCGTCGACTGTGGTAGTTTTTGAGGTCTTGCTGATATTTGGTGACTCGTGAAAGTACATCATCACGAGCTTCGTCGAGTGCATCCATATCATCCTCCCGAGCTTTTTGTGATGTTTCTTCGTCATACTCTATTACCCTTGGAGAATCATGCTCTATTTCAATTGGTAGTACTGCTTTGGCTCCGTGGACGAGAAAAAACGGAGTTTCTTGTGTCGCCGTATTTGGTGTTGTTCGGATGCTCCACAAAACACTTGGCAGTTCCTCTGGCCAAGTATGTCGAGCTTTTTCAAGCGGTCCTAGCAGGCGCTTTTTGAGGCCGTTGCAGATCATACCATTGGCTTTCTCGACTTGTCCGTTAGTTTGCGGGTGCCCAACTGACGCAAAATGCAGTTTAATGCCTACTTCTGCGCAGTATTCCTTGAATTCCTTGGATGTGAAGTTTGAACCATTATCTGTAACGATGCTATGAGGCACCCCAAACCGAAAAACGAGGCCTGTCACAAACTTTATTGCCGACGCTACATCTGGTGAATTTATTGGCTTCGCTTCTACCCACTTAGTGAATTTGTCGACAGCGACCAGCAAGTACTCATATCCTCCTGGCAAAGCTTTGTGCAACTTGCCCACCATATCAAGTCCCCATTGGGCAAAGGGCCACGACAATGGTATTGGTGTTAGTTCTGCTGCTGGAGAGTGAGGTTTTGCGGCAAACCTTTGACACGCGTCGCAAGTTCTTACTATTTCCTTGGCATCCTCGATTGCTGTCAGCCAGTAGAACCCTGCTCGAAAAACTTTGGCTGCAATAGCTCGACTACTTGCGTGGTGGCCACATATTCCTTCATGTACATCCTTCAGAATTATTCTTCCTTCTTCGGGTGTGACACACCTTTGCAGACGCCTGAAATACTTCGCTTGTATAATTCCCCTTTGATCAATGAAAGCTTTGGATCGTCGAATAACTCGCCTTGCTTCAACTGGATCGTCGGGTATTTCTTTCCTGAGGATGTATGATATATATATGCTTGCATCCAAGGAATTTGTACCATCATCACAAGCTCTTGGTCCTCTTCATCCTCCGTGGTTTCTTTGAGAGGCGTCGAAGTTTTCTCTTCTTTTGCTTTTTTCTGCACCTTTTTTGGCTTCATGGATCTCTCCGCTATTTCTTCCCAAAATACTCCTGGCGGGATTGGGAGGCACTGCGACCCGATGTTTGCGAGAATGTTGGCTTCATCATTGCTCAATCTACTGATGTGATTTACCTCGCATCCATCAAACAGCTTCTCGAGCTCATTGTATACCTCCTTGTATGCCATCATGCTATCATTGATTGCATCACATTGGTTCATAACTTGCTGAGCCACCAATTGTGAGTCGCCAAAGATTTTTAATCGAGTTGCATAGCTTTCGCCATCTTCATCCTGTGTATGAGGGCTTCATATTCTCTTCATTATTGGATGCGTTAGGGAACGTCATCCGAAGGACGTATTTCAACTTGTTGCCTTCGGGTGATATAAGTACTCCTCTGCCAGCTCCTTCTACTCTCTTGGACCCATCGAAGTTCATGGTCCGGGTTCTCGACAAATCTGGGGGTCCCGTGTTTTGCAGCTCCATCCACTCTGCAATGAAAGTGGCAGAACTTGCGACTTGATTGCTTTTCTTTTTTCATACGTGATGTCACGAGGGGAAAGTTCTATTCCCCAAAGGGAGACACGCCCTGTCTCTGGATTGTTGATTATATTTGAAAGAGGTGCTTCGTTGACTACTATTATCGGGTGTGCCGAAAAATAGTGGCGCAACTTCCTTGCCGTTGCAATTACTCCATATGCTAGTTTTTGGTACTGCGGGTACCGCTGTTTGGAAGGCGACAGAACTTCACTGATGAAATATACTGGCCTTTGCACTCCATGGAGTTTTCCTTCTTCTTCTCTTTCAACGACTAGCACCGTGCTAACCACTTGGGGCGTGGCTGCAATATACAGCAGGAGAGGTTCCTTTTCCTTTGGCGCCACCAAGATTGGTGGTGTCGAGATTGTGCGCTTTAAATCCTCGAAAGCTCTGTCGGCTTCTTCGTTCCACTGGAATTTCTCTCCTTGCTTTATCAGAGCATAAAATGGTAACACTTTTTCTCCCAACCTGGCGACGAATCTGCTCAAAGCTGCGACTCGCCAAGTTAGTTGCTGTATTTCTTTCAACTTTGTTGGCTTCCTCATTGTTACGATAGCTTGTATTTTGTCGGGGTTTGCTTCAATTCCTCTTGCTGAAACTAGAAACCCCAGAAGTTCTCCTGCTGGGACGCCAAAAGAACACTTCGTCGGGTTCAGCTTGAGGCAGAACTTGTTGAGGTTTTCAAAGGTTTCCTTGAGATCCTCGATCAGCGTTGCCCCCTTTTTTGACGTTATGACGACATCGTCGATGTATACTTGCATGTTTTTCCCAATCTGAGTCGCCAAACACTTCTGCATCATCCTCGATATGTTGCTCCCGCGTTTTTAAACCAAAAGGCATTGTTCTGTAGCAAAACACGCCGTAAGGTGTTATGAACGCTGTTTTGGCCTCATCGTCTTCTTTTAGTCTGATCTGGTTATAACCAGAGTATGCATCAAGAAGGAAAGACGTTCACATCCTGCCGTGGGGTCGATGATTTGATCGATCCTTGGGAGGGGAAGTGATCCTTAGGACAATGTTTATTGAGACACGTAAAGTCGACGCACATGCGAAGGACTGTCATGTGTTTCTTCGGCACCATCCCTGGGTTAGCTACCCATGTGGCTTCTGTAGATATCTCTTTGATAAAACCAGCATCCTTAAGTCGATCTATTTCTGATAGCATAGCTTTGCGGTTTGGAAAAACGCCGCAAGGGTTGTTTGATTGGTCTCGCGAGATCCAAGTTGAGGTGGTGCTCGGCAAGTTCCTGGGTACTCCTGGCATGTCAGCTGGACACCATGCGAAGATTTTCCAGTTCTCACGGAGGAACTCAACGAGCGCGCTTTCCTATGCGAGGTCCATGTCGTTTGCGATGGACGTCGTCTTTTTCGGGTCTGTCGGGTGAATCTGCACCTCCTTAGAATTTTTCTCGGTGTTGAAAGTTGATTCTTTGTTTGGCCTTCCAACGTCTGGCAGCACGTCGTAGTCAGTCATACTCCTTGACGCCAGATACTCAGCTTGCATCCCGAAAGTTTCGATATCCGGTGAAAATCCTTATCGCACTTATCGGCTAAGGCGAAGCTTCCTTTGACTGTGATTGGTCCCTTTGGTCCGGGCAACCTCCACAACAGGTATGTATAATGTGGCACCGCCATAAATCTAGCATATGCTGGTCGTCCCAACAAAGCGTGGTATTGCGACGGAAAATCCACGACTTCAAATTTCAGCCTCTCGATTCTATAATTCTCTCGGGTTCCAAACTGAACGTCGAGATTGATCTTCCCCATGGGTAACTTGGTTTCTCCGGTGTGATACCGTGGAACCTTGTGTCCGTTGGCTTCAAGTTTGCTAGGGATATGTTCATCTTCCTCAATGTATGCATACATAAGGTTTAAGCTGCTGCTGCCGCCGTCTATGAACACTCGAGAGACATCAAATCCCGCGATAGCTGCTGGCAAAATAAGTGCTGACTGCCCTGGTCGAGGAACTTGCTGCGGATGATCTGCTATGGTGAAGCCAATATCTTGCCCTGACCAATTAAGATACTCTATTGTTGGTGGAGGCATTTTTTCTGCCATAAACACCTGTCGTGAGATTACTTTTGAGCTCTATTGGATGGCCTTCCCTTCTGAATCATCGACCGCTCCGTTGGAGTTAGGATCAACATAAGGTGGTGGTGGAGGTGCTGCCGCTATTCTGAGCTGATGTCGTTGTCTGTAATCGCTGGGGGAGGTGGCAAGTGAATCTCGCTCCTGGGTTCTCGAGGATTTCTGTGTGCTGCCAGAGCGTTAGCGTGCTGCGCACCTTAACATTGCAAATTGCGACAATCTTTCTGCAAATGTCCTGACTGTCTTTTCCGTTCTTGTCGAGGAAAAAATGCATCGACACGGCCCATTCATCATCTCTTCGGGAGATACGAAAGGCCTCGGGAACCTAGGCCCGCTATTTTGCCTGTTGTTTCGAGAATCGTCCCTATTATCGCCTCGCTGCTCATTGCTTCTCTGATAATCATCTCTGTTGTTTCCTCCTGTGTTTGCCCGAAAACCTGCCGAAATTTGTCCTGGAGCGTCATAGTTCTGCCGAGGAAATCGTCGCCTCGGTTGATAATTTCGACCACGGTCCTCCTCTGGCGACCTGTGTCGTTTGTTGTGAACAGCGTCTTCTCCATCTGCCCATCTGTTTGCTATTTCCATTAACGCGGATACTGTTTTTGGGTTGGTCCTTCCCAAGTCCTCGACAAAATCTCCACGCCTGATTCCTGCAACAAACGCATCTATCGCTCTCTCGTCAGATATATTTTCTGCCGAGTTTTTGATGATATTCCACCTTTGAATATATTTTCTCATTGGCTCATCTGGCTTTTGTCGACATGCTCTCAATTTCTCTAACGACGCAGGTTTTTTGCATGTGGACCGGAAGTTCTTGACGAACACATCCTCGAAGCTTTCCCAGCTGTCGATAGATCCTGGAGGAAGTTTCTTTACCCAAGATCGTGCTGCTCCACTCAAATGCACTTGGATGCTTTGCATAGCTGTTGCCCTGGTTCCTCCTGTGAGCTTCACCGTCTCGAGATAATCAACTAGCCAGTCCTCTGGATCCTAAAGGCCGTCGAATTTCTTGAAGTTATCAGGTAACTTGAATCCTGAAGGGACTCGAGTTTTTCGGACTCTCCTCGTGAAGCACGGCAAGCCACACATATCCTCGTCGTTAAGCTCCGGGGATTGCCGATGTTCCCTTCTGCTTTGCCGCGCTCTGTCGACCCTTGCTTGTGCTGCCGTGTCTCTTGCTCCACTTGGTCCTTCAGGGGCTGCCGCTGCTGCTGCTGTAGGTCGTGGACTATTTTGCCTTGCTGCTCCTTCGGGAGGCGTTGATACAAACGCTGTCCCCATAGCTCCAACTCCTGCTATCGCCATATTGTATAGTGTTTCCCTTGGATCTCCTGGAGGTGGTTTAGATGCGAGGATGAAAGCATGTGTCGCCATATACCCAGCCTCTGGTGTCTTAGGGATGATGTTTCCTCTTGTATCTATCGACATAAAGGACATGTCGAGGTTTTGGACCAAGTGCTCTCTTTCTGCTTCGGGTATGTGTTGTAACCTCGATCTTGCTCTATTCCGAGCCTCCCTGTGGCTATCACCCGAAGTTCTAGATTGTCGACTCAAATCTGCCCTTCTCCTGCTGGATGCAGAAGCTGCCTCCTTTCTTGTTTAACTCAGCATCTGTTTTTCTAATTCTCTTGCAGCTCGTGCGAGCCTATATTGATATGCTTGCAATTCCTGGCGTGGTGTGGTGGCCATTGGTTCTGAGCCGTCCATAGCTCTCGCGGCTCTATCCCACGCTGCTTGCGGGAGTTGAATTCTGTGTCGTGGTTGTGGCCCGACGTACTTATTGCCCAGGCCTCGTCGCAGATCGGAGGGATCGACGTATGGATTTCCCGTCGAAAGCCTCAGATGTTTCCTCTTGATCATTATTTGGCTCTTCAATGGCATAAATCTGGTGATATTTTTTATTCAGATCTATGTTGGGTTTGGTGACACCATCGTTGAGATTGATGAAGACCTTGCCCACTGTAATAGATTTGTCGATGAAGTCGTAACTGTCGACACTGCTTGAGCCATCGCTTATATATGAGTCCGCAGATGACTCAAACGACATGTCGTTGAAAATCTTGGCGAGTTTTTCTCTTGCCCTGATGCTGACGTAGCGTGTCGACGAAGTTTCTTCTTCGCCTGATTCGGTTGACGATGTATAGCTTGAAAAATCGGAATCGACCGCCGATGATCCCGACGATATCGGAATTTCGACACGATACGATCCTTCCTTCTCGACGCGAAAGCGAAACCTTCCGAACATCATCTCCATAGGCTCCGCCAGATATGCATCCAAACGGGAGGGTGGGTGAGGAACAAAATCGACAAGACCAGCAGCGATCTGTTTACCTCGATCCATTGCGTTGCTTGCGGTTGATGATGTCGAAGATCTTGAACGTGCCATCGAGATCATATCCTTACGCCTCTAGTCCCCACAGACGGCGCCAATTGACAAGGTGTTAACTTGTCAATGCCTATGGATTATAGGCTAGGGTTTAGTTAGAAGTAGAGGGCAAGTAGATCTCGAAGGTTTCAGCCGAAAAGTACTCGACGATTATGAAAACTAGGGTTTGTGAACAATGATTCGATGCCTTCCTCGTCCCTCGACTCCCCCTTTATATAGGAGGCGGAGCCGAGGGATTCATGTTGTACAAGTTACAGAGTCCGGGATGGTTTCTCACTCATCCCGCAAGATTATAAATAACGCTTCCTATTACAACTCTAACTTTCCTTAATAACATCTTGGGCTTCAGTAGTGGGCCTTCAGTAAACCCCGGGTACTATCTTCGGCAGGCCCATTTGGGATGCCTATGTCATCCGGGAAAAATAGGATGTTTGGCGTTGATTTCGTCCAATTCCGAGAATATTGCCCGAACAGCCTTTCTGGAACCAAAAACCAGGAACTGCTTGTGGCATCTTGTTAATAGGTTAGTTCCGGAAAACGCATGAAATCATCATAAAGTGCAAGCAAAACATGTAAGTATTGTCATAAAACAAGCATGGAACATCAGAAATTATGGATACGTTGGAGACGTATCAATGTCACGCGCTAGGACTCCTTCAGATGGACGGGCACATCCAATGGCGCTTACTCTGCGAGAGAAACCTACCGTCTGCTATGCTTTGGAGAGGAGGAGTTCAGCATGCACATTCCTCTTTGGAGATCGCTAGCACCACTCAAATGCTAGATTTTTTGTTGGTTGGCTCTCAGATATAGTTTATGGACATCGGACAGGCGTCAGAGACATGGTTTACAGGAAGACACGGAGACATGTTTTACTTGTCTGCAAGAGGAGGACATGGTGGACCACGTCCTCATGCGATGCCCTTTTGCGCGGCAGGTTTGGTTTCAGTGCTTGCTGTCGGCAGGTCTGAACATCGTCGAGCCAAACACGGAGAGCAAGCTCAGTACCTGGTGGGAAGCTGCTAGGGAGCTGGTGCACAAGAAGGACAGGAAGGGCTTCGACACCCTGGTTATCCTCACGGCGTGGTCATTGTGGAAACAACGAAACGCCCGAGTCTTCAACAACACTACATAGCAGTGCAATGTACAACAGCTTGTTAGGCAAATCAAGGATGAGTTCGAGCTTTGGAGGTTAGCGCGAGTCGGAGGGAGTCTGGTCATGCCGCGAGAGTAGGCTAGCGGGTGTCTTTGGGTGGAGTTCCCGCCCTAGATGTTCGCATCTAGGCGCCGGGTCTTGTAAATTACTCTCTTTTCTTCTATAAAGCTTTGGCACGCGTTTTGCGTGCCCTCGAAAAAAAATCTAGTGTGATAGGAGCTGCATCGCGGTCTCTACCTCATCGGTTTCCTCGTCCCGATGGATATCTTCCCCTGCCATTTTTGTAGCATCGCCACGCGACCAAGTTCAACAGTGAGCAAAAGAAATTAAAGTCAGATGAAATCAAAAGCATTAACCAGTCTTATGCAAAAAATAAAACTAGTCTAGCCAGTATTTATATGTAGACTTATCTTTTCGATAAAGAGCACTTTATTACTCGAAGTATGAAGTATTACACCCAGCCTCTGCACAACTAAGATGCACATAGCCGTTTATGAATCCAGTCAGTATCTAAGAGAAACGAGTACATAAAGGATAAAAGAAAAAAGCTAACTAGTCAACATCTCCATTGGCATCGCACCAGACCCTCCCTCGCCGCCGTCGTTCGCTCTGAAGACGCCGCCGTCGTCACACCCGCATCGTCACCGTCATCCTTGCCATATCCAAGACCAGGGCAGCGGCGCTCCTTCGCGCAAGTCGTCGTCGGGTCCTGTTCATGCGCGGAGATGGCCGGGGCTGCGCGGCCTCCAGCGCCTCCCGGGGCGTCTTTGGCGACGCCTGCGGCCGCACCGGCTGCACCTGGGGCAGTTCCTTCGATGGCTGCGGCTGCTGTTTCTTCGGGTCCCTACATGGGACCTCCAGGCTTCCAGGGGTGGCCAGCGGGGGTACCCATGCCGCAGCCCACTCCCGCCCCAAGGCCGGCCGCACCGCCCCCGAGGACGTCTTTGGGGTATCGTCCGCCAATTCGGCCGCCGGTACCTCCTCAGATGCAGTACATGCCACAACAACCTATTAACCTCAAGGTCCTTTCCAGTATCCGATGATTGCCCAGCAAGGTATGGTACAACCACAGTTGCAGCAACCTACACATCAGCAACCACTGCCGCAACCTACGCAAGTGAAGAAGAGGAGGAAGAAGAAGAGTGCCGCGGCAGTGGGGCAGACGGTGTCTTCTGTGGGGTAGCCAGTGCCGCCCTTGGGGCAGCCACTGCCGCCTTTGGGACAAACTGTTCCGGTGTCCATGGGACAGCCATCTTTGGTGGTAAATTCTGAGGCTCCTTTGATTCCTGTGCAGCCGGTTGTCCCAGTTCCTGACCCTGCTGTACCAGTGGGGAAGCAGAAGAAGGTGGGACGATGCTGGAAATGTGCCGTAAATACTCATGCAACAAAAGACTGTAAGGCTATTCATTATTGTTTGGTTTGTGATTCTGGGGCACACCCGATCATTCGGTGTCCAATCCTGAAGTTGCCTAGACCTACGAGTTTCTTTGTTGGTTGCGGAAATGACGCCACGCTTGATCTTCAGCTTTCGGACTCAGTGATTAAGCCACATCTGATTACTTCTGGAGCAACTACAGCTTTGGTGCAGGTGTCAGGGGAGGGGGCTGTCTCTGCAGCTGATATTCCACTAGCGGAAAACATGCCTAATGTCGCGGGTCGTATGACCCTTTTGTCGCGGGCGGCCAGCCGCGACAAGGGAGGCGTGACAAAAGGTCCCCCTTTTGTCGCGGGTCGTAAGCGACCCGCGACATAAGGTCCACCACGTGGCAGGCGCGGGGCGCACAGGGGACAGCCCCTTTTGACGCGGTCCGTATCACGACCCGCAACAAAAGGACCTCTACGTGGTGCGCGCAGAACGCTGCTGCTTTAGGGTTTGAGGGCAGCACCACCACCCCCCACAGCCCCCCTTTTATTTCATCTTTTCATTTCAAAATAAAAGTTGAATACGTTCATTCATTATATATATAGATCGAGCAAACAAATATTGGAAGCAAAAGTCGATCTATTCGTAGATTCCCCTTACACATATACATGGAGCTCACGACTACCGGGACAAAAGCCCATCGTCTATTCAAACTAATACATATACATGGAGCTCCCTATTACTTCTGTCAACAGAAATGCCGCCAGTTCCTCCGTAATTTCTAGTACATGTTCGTGTGGTTGGAGGTTCCCCCGCATGCGGTTGACCTATATAGGAAAATGAGATGATTATGATTGTATCAATCTTGATAACAAAGTATTGACAATCATAAATTAAAGTTGTGAATGTTATTTCTTACGTTGAATCTATTATCGTTGTGCTGCTCAGTGGTTAACATGCGAATGGACTCGCAAACGTAGTATCCACATAGATTCGTCCCCTGTGGCTGTTGGGTGCATGGTACAATAGTAAATGTTAGCTTTTCTACGAAGTGCTCACACGTAATAACCTCCTTGAAAGCTGTCCAAACCCTGCCAGGCAAAAGAATGATAGAATTAATATAATGGATAATTAATTGATGTCTCACGAAAGATATAGCGTGACAATGATTGAAATTACCTCTGGAGAATCTCCTGCAAGTCGCGGAACCCGTCCAGGCCTCTATTCAATGGGTCACTCACTTCAACAATTCCCAATTCAACTTTAATGTTTAGCAGAATCCAGTGAAAACTTCACATGTTTATATAGACGTCATGAATTATAGACTTAACATCGAGTAACAAAAACTGAATGTGCACAATAGATCAATAAGACTCTCACCTGTAGTTGTAAGGAAAGAGTATTGACTCACAGAAGCTTTGCTCCACTATAAACCTCGTTAGGTTTTCCACCGTTTCTTCGATTTTATTCTTTACGGTTTGATGATGTACTTTATCTGGGTCAACAAACCCAACATTGTGCACATTATTATGGTTGCATTCAACCATCTTCAGTCTACATAAGAGAACACATATGATATAATGAGTATATGCAATGAACAGTAACAACTAAATGAACACGAACTTATATGTAGTTAACTTACAAGCAGTAACAACTCATTAGAGATTTGTAGAGGGCGTCTAAATTGATTAACTGCCAGAGTTCATTCATCTCCATATGGATCTACTCCCTTCGGAAGTAATAATCTCCTGGGATATCCACCACGATGAAAGTTGTTTTCTCCTTGCATGCATTAAGGTACCATTGATGCAAATTCCGCATATGCGTTGGCAGATTCTGCAGCCTCTCTTTGCTGACCAAGTCGGCCCCGTAGACAAATTTAGGAGCTATATCAGCCTTAGGTACTAAATCGGAGAACATCAGGTCCTCCACGGTCATGCCAATTTGAGCCGCTAGCGTCGCAGCTTCGTCCATATCGAAAGGACCAAGTTCCTGGTACGCCAAGGGAACTTGCAACACTTTGAGTGGTGGGAGCGATTGTTTGGCTTGTGCTCCGAGCTGGGAAACTTCCTTTCCTTTTCTGCCTGCTGTCGCTTGCTTGGCCTTGAGGGGTGCACTTATTGAACTTGATTTCTTCCCGGCTACACTTCTTGCTGATGATTTGCTCGTGCTAGCACTATCATTCTTCTTACCATCACTATCCTTCTTCTCCTCAATTACCTTCGCAAATGCGCGTGTATAGTCATCCTTCCTCTTGTGTAAGTCATATTGCGATGGTGTGTTCAGAAAACTAAGAGCATATGCCTTTTGCTTCTCTGTGTATGATGGGGCCTTGGGTTTCTCCTTATGAAAAAAATCATAATTGTATTTCTTCACAATTGCATCATTTTCCTCTGGAGTACAATCGTAGGCACGGGGGGAGGAACCTTTGGTACTCTTGGTAGGGGCGACAGCTTGCGGACAGGACTCCTGAAACGCTTCCGGTTGGGTGCATTCCGAGTCTTAGTGGGCGCAGGCGGCGGCGCTGGAGATGGAGATGGACTACGGATGTCGTGGTCGACGTCGTACCCATGGGGTGATGGTGGCGACATGTGATCAGTCGGAGGAGGTGATGGTGGCCTTCGATCATTTGGAGGAGGTGATGGTGACCTGGTGGGACGACTAGTACATGTTACCATGCCAGTGATGACCCACAAGTATAGGGGGTGTATCGTAGTATCTTCGATAAGTAAGAATGTCGATCCCAACGAGGAGCAGAAGGTGTTGACAAGCAGTTTCGATGAAGGATTCACTGTAAATGCTCACAGACAAGTATTCAGGGGGTTTTGATGTAACAGTTGAATAAAGTACGAGTATGTAAAGTGCGAGAGTAACAATTGCAGCGAGTGGCCCAATCCTTTTTAGCACAAAGGACAAGCCGGTTTGTTTACTTATAATGACCAAACGTTCTCGAGGACACACGGGATTTTAGTCTAGTGCTTTCGCTACATACGGCTAAATAATCTTCATTGTTATGATAAGTGTTGTGTGGGTGAACCTATGCTAATGTACCGCCCTTCCTAGGACTAATACATACTTGTGATTATACCCCTTGCAAGCATCCGCAACTACAAGAAAGTAATTAAGAATAAATCTAACCACAGCCTTAAACTCTGAGATCCTGCTATCCCTCCTGCATCGATATACCAACGGGGGTTTAGGTTTCTGTCACTCCGGCAACCCCGCAATTAGCAAACGAATACAAGATGCATTCCCCTAGGCCCATAAATGGTGAAGTGTCATGTAGTCGACGTTCACATGACACCACTAGAAGAATAACACCACAACTTAAATATCACACCATTGAATATTACTCATCCATAGTTCACTACTAACATTTAGACTTCACCCATGTCCTCAAGAACTAAACGAACTACTCACGAGACATCATATGGAACATGATCAGAGGTGATATGATGATGAATAACAATCTGAACATAAACTTGGTTCAACGGTTTCACTCAATAGCATCAACAACAAGTAGAGATCGATACCGGGAGAGTTTCCCCTATCAAACAATCAAGATCAAACCCAAATTGCTATGGCGGTGACGGTGTCCAGCGGTGGAGACGGCGGTGATGATGGTGGAGATGATGATGATGGTGATGGAGATGATGTCCAGCTCGATGACGGTGACGATGGCGTCGATTTCCCCTCCCGGAGGGAATTTCCCCGGCGGATTCTGCCCGCCGGAGAGCTCTTTCTCTCTGGTGTTCTCCGCCGCAGAGGCGGCTGTAACTCTTCGCGAGGTACCCTCTGTGGCTTAGTTTTTCGGGACGAAGGATTTCGCGAAGAAAAGGAGGCGAAAGGGTCGTGGGCCCCAAACCACATGGCGGCGCGGCCAGGGCATGGGCCGCGCCGCCCTAGGGTGTGGGCCCACCTGGGTCCTCCTGGCCCCTCCTTCTGGCTTCCTTCGTCACCTTGAAAAATAGGATTTTTGGTATAATTTCCTCCCACAGTTGATCTTCCGAAATATTGCGTTCTGACGGTGCTTTTTCCAGCAGAATCCTGGCTCCGATGCTTGATCCTCCAATAATGATGAAACATTCAAAATAGATGAAATAACATAAGTATTGTGTCCCAATATGAAATATATCAATGAATAACAGCAAATTATGATATAAAATAGTGATGCAAATTGGACGTATCAACTCCCCCAAGCTTAGACTTCGCTTGTCCCCAAGCGAAACTGAACTCGATAAGACAGGACCACATGTTTATGGAGTGAAGAGTCGATAAATAAAATACGGACAAGAAGCATCATATCCATTCACACAGGACATTATAGTAAACAACCTCTCATAACTCAACTTGAAACAAGTATAAGGTAATCACAAGTAAAGGTGCATAAGAAATCATAATTGGTGATGGCAAACTTCGTTCTTGGTCAGAGAACAATTAACAGATTATACTTATCTCATTGAGCAGCGCTCTCATGTTAAAGTTTATAAGGCACAACTTGCATACTCAATCATAATGGTCTCTTCATGATCATTGATAACTTGCAAAGCTATATTCATTCAGATAAAACTTGTACTAAACAAGGAAGAATAAAAGACATGATGTAGCAAATCACAATATAATGGTTTGATCACAACTACTCAAATGCTTGCTTGAGATGGAGGGAAATAGGTTTACTGACTCAACATAAAGTAAAAGACAGGCCCTTCGCAGAGGGAAGCAGGGATTAAATCATGTGCTAGAGCTTTTTCAGTTTTGCAATCATATAAAGAGAATAAAAGTAACATTTTAAGAGGTGTTTGTTGTTGTCAACGACTGGTAGCGGGTACTCTAACCCCCTTGCCAGACAACCTCCTAAGAGCGGCTCCCATATTATTTTCATTTTGTGTGGCACTCCTTCCAACCTTTCTTTCACAAACCATGGCTAACCGAATCCTCGGGTGCCAACAATCTCATACCATGAAGGAGTGCCTTTTTATTTTAGCTTTATGATGATGATGACACTCCCCCCAACCTTTGCTTACACAAGCCATGGCTAACCGAAACCTTCGGGTGCCGTCCATCAATCACATACCATGGAGGAGTGTCTATTTAGTTTAATTAATTTGGGACTGGGAATCCCATTGCCAGCTCTTTTTGCAAAATTATTGGATAAGCGGATGAAGCCACTAGGATGAAGCCACTAGTCCATTGGTGGAAGTTGCCCAACAAGATTGAAAGATAAAACACCACATACTTCCTCATGAGCTATGAAACATTGACACAAATAAGAGATACTAAGTTTTGAATTGTTTAAAGGTAGCACATGAAGTATTTACTTGGGATGGCAGAAAATACCATGTAGTAGGTAGGTATGGTGGACACAAATGACATAGGTTTGGGTTAAGGTTTGGATGCACGAGAAGTATTCCCTCTCAGTACAGGTCTTTGGCTAGCAAGGTTAATTAGCAAGCATAAGAGTCGAGGGAAACAAACAAATATACATGTGATAGAAACAATCATGCATCTTCCTTGTAAGCACAAACAATTTTAACTTCAGAATAATAAGCTATGAGCTAACAAGAAAGAAAGACAATGAAACATCTACATGTATTTCTCTTTTCTACTTAAACCTCAAAGTGTTGTTGCTATTGACCAATGCTAAGTTTGCCAAAACCAAATAGATTTATTCAATGCTCCCAAAGTGATACCAATACTAACAACAAGGTAAATCATATAATAGAGATTGCAAACTAGAATAGGATGTGCAATATGTAAATGATAAGACTTCTCATTAATATTCCATAACGATAACTCACACCAAGGGATACATAGATAACCAACTAAAGGAGAGACACTTCCAACTGCAACCCATCTTATATGATAACTTCCCTACTCATGATATGACACTACTTGACAATAAAAGTAAAAGGTAGTGATAATGTGATACCGCGGCACTCCCCCAAGCTTGGAACAAACCAAGGGGATGCCAATACCGATGATGAATTACTCTTTGGTGATGGTGGTGATGAATTCCTGACAAGCTTCTCAATAAGCTCCTGAAGCTCGTCAATCCTGTATATGAGATTGTGAATCATCTCTGAATTGTGCTCGACGCGGTTAAGGAGTCTGTCCGACGGCGAGTCCCAGCTCTTGGAGTTATTTCCCCACTCTTCAGCCTCAGGCTCCTTCTCTCCTGCAGTGTTAGAGCGATCTATATCCCACTGGCTAGGCAATGCTGCCTTGGGAGTCCCTTCAATTTGATTATTGAAAATTAGATTGTGGAAGGGGTGATGAGTGCCTGATGGAGATGTTTTGGAGCTAGGTAATGACGTGGAACCCCTCCTCCAGTGCGAATTCTTGCGCTCTTGTTTGCACTAAAAGGGTTGTCCACCACCTTGATGCTTGCGATAGTAGCACGCGGGTGTGCGCGCGAATCTTCCTCCACCTCTTCTTCATCCTCTTCCTTGACGTCCTTGTCTTCCTCTTTCCACCCAAGATCTCGATCATCTTCATCCGGAAACTCCTTGCCCTTGTTCTTGGAAACCATGGTGCTTCTAAACTGAAAATAGATCCTGGCAGAAATAGCTCGAAACAAAACACGTCGAGAACTCGATATACGGACCTCCAGGGGTCCGGGGGATTATATAGCAAAAAATTTCACGACAAAAGGAAAGTACCAGATCGAACTAGAGTCGGAAAGGGGCGACGAGGCGGCCAAACCATAGGCGGCGCGGCCCAGGCTTGGCCGCGCCGGCCTATGGTGGCGCCCTCGTGCGTCCTTTCCACTCCGTTTCGAACTCGTAATTTTTCATATTTTCCAAAAACAGCAAAAATATTGTTCGGAAAGTAAATTGCGTACTTTTCATTACCAGTACTGTTACCTATTCAAAGTCGAGTTCTGGCGGACTGTCAATTTGCCCTTTTATGAAAGCCTCCGGTGTTTCCACTTGAATAATATCAACATCAACATTATAAGAATCACCCGAGATATAAGGCTTGAGTCTTTGTCCATTCACCACTTGCGTAGCATTGCCTTGGAGAGAGCTAATTTTGATTGCTCCTGAACGATACACCTCCTCGACAACATACGGTCCTTCCCATTTCGAGAGTAATTTCCCTGCAAAGAATCTGAGACGAGACCGATACAATAGGACTTTATCCCCAATATTAAATTCTCTTTTAATAATCCTTCTATCATGCCATTTTTTAACTTTCTCTTTAAAGAGTTTAGCATTTTCATAAGCTTCACTTCTCCATTCATCTAGAGAACTTAATTGCAACAACCTCTTATCACCGGCAAGTTTAGGATCTTTATTTAATTCTCTAACAGCCCAATAAGCTTTGTGCTCTAGTTCTAAAGGTAAATGACAAGCTTTCCCATAAACCATTTTATAAGGTGACATTCCCATGGGATTTTTATAAGCAGTTCTATAAGCCCAAAGTGCATCCTTCAATTTACTAGCCCAATTCTTTCTAGTTTTATTAACAGTCTTTCCCAAAATAGATTTAATCTCTCTATTTGATAATTCTACTTGACCACTAGTTTGAGGATGATAAGCGGAAGCAATTCTATGATTAATACCATACTTAGCAAGAGTTTTTCTAAAACCTCCATGAATAAAATGAGAACCTCCATCAGTCATAATATATCTAGGTACTCCAAATCTAGGAAAAATAATATCTAAAAGCATTCTTAAAGAGGTCTCACCATCAGCACTTTTTGTAGGTATGGCTTCCACCCATTTAGTAACATAATCAACAGCAACAAGTATATGAGTGTTACCTTCTGAAGAGGGAAAAGGTCCCATGAAGTCAAATCCCCAACAATCAAACGGTTCAATAACAAGAGTATAATTCATAGGCATTTCATTACGTCTGGAGATATTACCAACCCTTTGGCATTCATCACAAGATAAAATAAACTTTCTCGCATCCTTGAAGAGAGTTGGCCAATAAAAACCTGATTGTAGAACCTTTTGCGCGGTTCTTTCTCCGGCGTGATGTCCTCCATAAGCACTACCATGACATTTACTCAATATCTCTTGTTGTTCATATTCGGGAACACATCTTCGCATAATACCATCCACTCCTTCTTTATATAAGTGTGGGTCATCCCAGAAATAATGCCTCAAATCATAAAAGAATTTCCTCCTTTGCTGAGCTGAAAAGGTTGGAGGCAAGTACTTGGAAACAATAAAGTTAGCATAATCAGCATACCAAGGACTGTCTCGCGAGCTCACCTTTATTACAGCCAATTGTTCATTTGGAAAACTATCATTAACAGGAACAGGATCATAAGCAATGTTTTCCAATCTAGACAAATTATCAGCAACAGGATTATCAGCACCTTTCCTATCTACAATATGTAAATCAAATTCTTGCAAAAGAAGTACCCATCTAATAAGCCTCGGCTTAGCATCTTTCTTTGTCATTAGGTATCTAATTGCAGCATGATCAGTATGAATAGTAACTTTTGAATCAACAATATAAGATCTAAATTTATCGCAAGCAAAGACTACAGCTAATAATTCTTTTTCAGTTGTAGCATAATTTCTTTGAGCAGCATCAAGAGTTTTACTAGCATAATGAATAACATTCAGCTTTTTATCTACTCGCTGTCCAGAACAGCGCCTACAGCAAAATCACTAGCATCACACATAATCTCAAAGGGTAAGTTCCAATCAGGAGGTTCAACTATAGGAGCAGTTGTTAAGGCTTTCTTAAGAGTTTCAAAAGCTTCCTTACAATCATCATCAAAAACAAATGGTACATCTTTTTGAAGAAGATTAGTAAGAGGCTTTGAAATCTTGGAGAAATCTTTAATAAATCTCCTATAAAACCCAGCATGACCAAGAACACTACGAATACCTTTAACATCCCTTGGATAGGGCATCTTCTCAATTGCTTCAACTTTAGCTCTATCAACTTCAATACCTCTCTCAGAAATTTTATGTCCCAATACAATTCCTTCATTAACCATAAAGTGGCATTTCTCCCAATTAAGAACAAGGTTAGTTTCTTCACATCTCTGCAAAACTTTATCAAGGTTTCGCAAGCAACTATCAAAAGAATTCCCATAGACGGAAAAATCATCCATGAATACCTCTACAATACTCTCACAAAAACCATGAAAAATAGCAGACATGCATCTTTGAAAAGTAGCAGGAGCATTACATAAACCAAAAGGCATGCGTCTATAAGCATAAGTTCCATAAGGACAAGTAAAAGTGGTTTTCTCTTGATCTTTAGCTTTAACAGCAATTTGTGAAAACCCAGAATAACCATCAAGAAAGCAAAAATGAGTATTTTTAGACAATCTTTCTAGCATTTGATCAATAAATGGTAAAGGGTAATGATCTTTCTTAGTAACTTTATTAACTTTTCGAAAATCAATGCACATTCTATACCCTACAACTACTCTTTGAGGGATGAGCTCATCATTATCATTAGGCACAACAGTCATTCCTCCTTTCTTGGGAACGCAATGCACAGGACTAACCCATCTACTATCAGCAATAGGATATATAATACCAGCTTCAAGAAGTCTTAATACCTCATTCCTTACCACTTCCTTCATCTTCGGAATTAGACGACGCTGATGTTCAACAACAGGCTTTGCATCATCTTCCATATTAATAGCATGTTGGCAAATAGAAGGAGAAATCCCTTTTAAATCATCAAGAGTGTAGCCAATAGCTCCTCGGTGCTTCTTCAATATTTCCAATAACCTTTCCTCCTTCTCTGAAAGCTTAGAACTAATAATAACAGGATATATTTTCTTATCATCAATATGAGCATATTTAAGATTATCAGGCAAAGGCTTTAAATCAAAAACAGGATCTTCCTTAGGTGGCGGTGTTGTACCCAAATCTTCCACCGGTAAATCGTGCTTGAGAATAGGTTGGCGAAGAAAAATTTCCTCAAGCTCATCTCTTTCTTTCCTAAAAACTTCACTCTCGCTATCCTCCAAATGTTGCTGCAAAGGATTGTTAGGAACAAGAACAATAGATGCACATTGCTCCATTTTAAAATCATTACTAGGCAAGTCAGCTTTATAAGGAGTTTTGGTAAATTTAGAGAAGTTAAACTCATAAGATTCACCAGCAAATTTAGTCAAAATTTTCTCTTTCTTGCAATCTATAATAGCTCCACAAGTATTTAGAAAAGGTCTACCAAAAATAATAGGACAATAATCACTAGCAGCAGAACCAAGTACCAAAAAGTCAGCAGGATATTTAATCTTACCGCATAATACTTCCACATCTCGAACAATACCAATTGGAGAAATAGTTTCTCTATTAGCCAGCTGAATAACCACATCAATATCTTCAAGTTCACAAGAATCAATTTCGTGCATAATCTCCGTGTAAAGCTCATAAGGAATAGCACTAACACTTGCACCAATATCACATAATCCATAATAGCAATGATCACCAATTCTAACAGATAGCATAGGAACACTAGCTTGTTTGGGTTTATTAGGATGTGAAACAATATTAGAAGCATCTTCACAGAAAATAATATGACCATCCTCCACATTTTCAGTCACAAGATCTTTAACTATTGCAACAGCAGGTTCAACTTTTATTTGTTCTTCAGGTTCTACAGGTTTCTTTTCACTTTTATGAACCGCACTATTTATAACAGAGTACTCCTTCATTTTAGCAGGGAAAGGAGTTTTTTCAATATAAGCTTCAGGAATAACATGATCAGCAGTTTCAACTACAACGCATTTATTAATAGATGAATCAATTTTATCTTTATACGGTTCATGATACTTATCAAAATTCTTCTTTGGCAATTCATAATGAGAGGCAAAAGCTTTATAAAGATTTGCAGCAACTTGAGAATCAAGACCATATGTAGCACTCATATTACGAAATTTATCAGTATCCATAAAAGCTTCAATGCATTTATAATCATAAATTATACCTGATTCTCTATCCTTGTCGTTCTCCCAACCTTCAGTATTTTCTTGAATCCGATCAAGAAGGTCCCTTTTAAACTCTTCTTTATTGCGTGTAAATGATCCAGAACAAGAAGTATCCAGCAAGGTCTTGTCTTGAAAAGAAAGTCTTGCATAGAAATTATCAATAATAACATTACCAGGAAGCTCATGAATGGGGCATTTGAGCATTAAAGACTTCAATCTCCCCCAAGCTTGGGCAATACTCTCTCCATCATGAGGCCAAAAATTATATATGCGATTCCGATCCTTGTGAATTTCACTTGGAGGATAGAACTTAGAATAAAACCGGGGCACAATATCATTCCATTCAAGAGAATCCCCATTATCCAGTAATTTATACCAATGCGCCGCCTTACCGGACAGCGATAAAGAGAATAGTTTCTTCCTCACTTCATCCATAGCAATACCTGCACATTTGAATAACCCGCATAATTCATGCAAAAACAGTAAATGATCACCGGGATGGACAGTTCCATCCCCTTCATAGCGGTTATCCATAACACGTTCAATAATTTTCATAGGTATTTTATATGGTATTACTTCCTCACCTGGCGCCTCATCCACTACCGTTGCAGTAGTAGTAGATTTCCCAAATAAAAATTGAAGAGAAGATCTCTCCATAATGACTTATAGCAGCAGGCAGAAAAAAAATCAGCACAGTAAAGGTTTTCTTACCAATTCCACTTACCAATAGCGCTTCACTCCCCGGCAACGGCGCCAGAAAATAGTCTTGATGACCCACAAGTATAGGGGGTGTATCGTAGTATCTTCGATAAGTAAGAATGTCGATCCCAACGAGGAGCAGAAGGTGTTGACAAGCAGTTTCGATGAAGGATTCACTGTAAATGCTCACAGACAAGTATTCAGGGGGTTTTGATGTAACAGTTGAATAAAGTACGAGTATGTAAAGTGCGAGAGTAACAATTGCAGCGAGTGGCCCAATCCTTTTTAGCACAAAGGAAAAGCCGGTTTGTTTACTTATAATGACCAAACGTTCTCGAGGACACACGGGATTTTAGTCTAGTGCTTTCGCTACATACGGCTAAATAATCTTCATTGTTATGATAAGTGTTGTGTGGGTGAACCTATGCTAATGTACCGCCCTTCCTAGGACTAATACATACTTGTGATTATACCCCTTGCAAGCATCCGCAACTACAAGAAAGTAATTAAGAATAAATCTAACCACAGCCTTAAACTCTGAGATCCTGCTATCCCTCCTGCATCGATATACCAACGGGGGTTTAGGTTTCTGTCACTCCGGCAACCCCGCAATTAGCAAACGAATACAAGATGCATTCCCCTAGGCCCATAAATGGTGAAGTGTCATGTAGTCGACGTTCACATGACACCACTAGAAGAATAACACCACAACTTAAATATCACACCATTGAATATTACTCATCCATAGTTCACTACTAACATTTAGACTTCACCCATGTCCTCAAGAACTAAACGAACTACTCACGAGACATCATATGGAACATGATCAGAGGTGATATGATGATGAATAACAATCTGAACATAAACTTGGTTCAACGGTTTCACTCAATAGCATCAACAACAAGTAGAGATCGATACCGGGAGAGTTTCCCCTATCAAACAATCAAGATCAAACCCAAATTGCTACGGCGGTGACGGTGTCCAGCGGCGGTGATGATGGTGGAGATGATGATGATGGTGATGGAGATGATGTCCAGCTCGATGACGGTGACGATGGCGTCGATTTCCCCTCCCGGAGGGAATTTCCCCGGCGGATTCCTGCCCGCCGGAGAGCTCTTTTCTCTCTGGTGTTCTCCGCCCGCAGAGGCGGCTGTAACTCTTCGCGAGGTACCCTCTGTGGCTTAGGTTTTCGGGACGAAGGATTTCGCGAAGAAAAGGAGGCGAAAGGGGTCGTGGGCCCCCCAAACCACATGGCGGCGCGGCCAGGGCATGGGCCGCGCCGCCCTAGGGTGTGGGCCCACCCTGGGTCCTCCTGGCCCCTCCTTCTGGCTTCCTTCGTCATCTTGAAAAATAGGATTTTTGGTATAATTTCCTCCCACAGTTGATCTTCCGAAATATTGCGTTCTGACGGTGCTTTTTCCAGCAGAATCCTGGCTCCGATGCTTGATCCTCCAATAATGATGAAACATGCAAAATAGATGAAATAACATAAGTATTGTGTCCCAATATGAAATATATCAATGAATAACAGCAAATTATGATATAAAATAGTGATGCAAATTGGACGTATCACTGGCAGCTTGATGTTTTTCTTTTGCCAAATAATGATTTCTCCCAGCACCTCTCGGAGTGTAACCCCCCATCACCTCCAGGGAACTCGAGCTCCAATGTCTCCCACGACGGTACAACTGAATCCACCCCGACACGAGCATAGCCAGCTGGAATCTCATTGCCATGCCATGTTGCCGGCTCACCTTCAGCTACAAATGCAGGTAAGACATAGCCGACCGCCACCTTAACAGACATGTTCCTGAACACCTCATGGAGATCACAAGGTGTTTGCTCCTTGATTCCATCCACGGGGTCGCCAGGACCGGCATCTATCATCCGTGTAGGCGGGGCCTCCGAGTCGGCCACGCTGCTGTCTCGTCGCTGAGATATGCCGGCGGTATTATCTGGCTGGCGTTGTCCTTTAAGTTCATTAATCTCCCGCTGCTGCTGCTGAATCTCCCGCTTCTGCTGGTCTAGTTGCCATTGGAACTCAGCCATCCGGTCATTCTGCACCTCCAGCTCGCGTTTTTTGCTCTCGCTCGGCTTCTATAAGTCTCCGCGTCATCCGGAAACCCAAGCGCCCACGGAACACTAGGGCCGAAGCCTCTTGTTCGTCCTCCCTTTTCAGGATTACCGAGGACAAGCGTCAGCAAGTCTTTCTCTCTATCGGGAGCAAACTTCAGTTTTCCCGCTTTAATATCAGCCATCACTTCAATCCATTTTTCCCTGGGTACCTTAACCTTGCTGTCACTTTCAACAAGGTTCCCTGTCTTCATGTCATACTCACAGCCATGCCCAAGGAACCAATTTCGAGCCCTAGTGTCCCATCCTTCTCGCTCGGGTTCTGGAGTGATCCCATTCAGCTTCATCTCAGCCTCTTGTGCATCCCACTTAGGCATGGCTACTTCGTAGCCCCCTCGGCCCGTATGATGGTGATATTTCTTTTCGCTTGCATTCTTCTTGTTTTTCTTTGACAGGTTCACAGCCTCCTCTGATTCTTTGTACTTCACAAATTCTTCCCAGTTATGCTCCTGCTTCGCTAGATAGTTTTCGAATAATGGAGGCTTCTTCTCGGCCTTATAAGCTGCCCATAACCGGTTCTTATACGCCCGGAAAAGTTCCCCCATCTTCTTAAGAGCCCATTTCTTCACTAGCGCCCTCTGCTTGGCATTCTCAGACTCCGATCCCAAATCTGGCAAAGTGAAATGTGCCATGAGGTCGTCAAAAAGTGTGTCTTTGTACCTATCGGCAACCTGACTTTCGGACACATTCTTGGTCTTGTTCCATTCTCTAATAGTGATCGGGAGACGATCTCTAACCAGAACTCCGCACTGATTTTTAAATGTCACTCTGACACTCGCGGGTGCCACCGGTTGGCCTTTCGGTGATATAGCTTCAATTGTGAAGTGGTCTTTTTTGGTCAACTTCTTTGCCGGGCCTCGTTTCTCCAACTTATCTTCGGAGGCCTAAGAGAATAAAAATTAATTAATTTATATACATATGTACATATAGAATTCCATTAATGCCTCTATACTAATCGTATACCTCGTCATGACCGGAGCCGTCGGCTTCTCCATCACCGGAGCCGTCGGCTTCTCCATCACCGGAGCCGCGGGCTTCTCCATCACCGGAGCCGCGGGCTTCTCCATCACCGTAGCCGCGGGCTTCTCCATCACCGGAGCAATCGGCTTGTCCATTACCGGAGTCGCGCTCTTCTCGGTCGGCTTCTGGACCATCGCGGATTATGACCTCGAATAGGTCTTCCTGTTCCAAGTCTCGATGGATTTCGAATGGATCCATTGTTTCTACAAAAAAATTAAATCGATAAGTACATGTTCTAACCCCAACCAAACCCTAACCCTAATCAAACACTAACCAAACCCTAACCCAAACCAAAGATGGGGTAGGCTCAAGGAGGGGGCGGTGACATGGAGCAGAGAGAAGAGGGTGCGTCAGGTAGAGGATCTCGACAATGGTCACGTGTTTGCGAGAGGGAGAGGGTGTCGCGCGTGTTTGCGAGAGGGAGAGGGTGTCGGCGACGCGTGTTTGCGAGAGGGAGAGGGTGTCGGCGACGCGTGTTTGCGAGAGGGAGAGGGTGTCGGCGACGCGTGTTTGCGAGAGGGAGAGGGTGTCGGCGACGCGTGTTTGCGAGAGGGAGAGGGTGTCGGCGACGCGTGTTTGCGAGAGGGAGAGGATGTCGGCGACGCGTGTTTGCGAGAGGGAGAGGGTGTCGGCGACGCGTGGGTTGTTTACTAGCTAACTAATACAAAATTTAAACTAACTCTAAAACTAGCTAATTACTAATACAAAATTTAAATTAATACAAAATTTAAACTAACTAACTACAAAATTTGAATTAACTAACTACAAAAATTTAAACTAACTAACTAATACTAAATTTAAACTAGCTAATTACTAATACAAAATTTTAACTAATACATAGAAAACTTACAAAAAGCTAATACAATATTTAAAATAACTAACTATACATATACTAAATTAACTAGCTATACAAAAAACTAATACATATACTAAATTAACTAGCTATACAAAAAACTAATACAAAATTTAAAATAACTAACTATACAAAATTCAAACTAGCTAACTTAATTAACTAATGAACTAATAATATTACAAAAAAAGTAAAAAAAATGATGGCCGAGCGCAGCGGCGCCTCGCAGATCGTGGCGCAGCGAAGAGGAAGGGGTGCGCCGAGAGGGCGGTGGAGAGGGCTCCGCAGGTGGCGGCGCGCGCGAGACTCAGCGGAGGCGCCGACGAGGAGGGCGCGCGGCGAGGAGGCGCGCGGCGAGGAGGGCGGCGAGGAGGCGCGCGGCATAGAGGGCAGCGTCGGCACAGGAGCTTCGTGGCGGCGTCGGCGGCGTCGGCACAGGAGCTGCGTGGCAGCGTCGGCGGCGGTGGCGGCGGCGAAATCCAGCAGCCTGACGGCGTACGTTCTAGGGTTTGGCCTTCGTCGTCGCGGGTTGTGCGTCGGCCCGTGACGCGCGGCGCCTTTATACCTACCCACCTTTTGTCGCGGGTCGTGCCACCACCCGCGATAAAAGGGGGGTCGCGACAAAAGGGTGTGGTGGCTGATCCGCGGTATCTGCATCCAATGGCTTCGGCCGTTTGAATCCAACGGCCTGGAGCCGTTGGACGCGGATCAGCCCCTGGAGGCCTTTTACTTTTCTGTTTACAAATAAACCCTTATTTATCTATTTTAACTTAATAAAAACTATTATTTCAATAACTTTTAAATGGTAACTCAAATAGAAAAGTTTTATATATGAAAATTGATCAGAAAAATCCAATGAACATGAATATGACATCCATATAACTATTTGCATCTCGCATCATATCAAACATTGATAGTCGTGTATGTTTCACCCCTAATGATATGCGGAGTGACACCGAGTAAGGTTTCCCCGTGCCACGTGTCGCCGTCGCTTCCACGTGCCTCGCCCCGTCGCTGCCGGCATGCGACGTGTGTAGCCGTGGCTTACACGTGCCTCGCACCGCTTCCACGTGCCTCGCCCCGCCGCGCCGGCGTGCGACGTGTGTAGCCGTGGCTTACACGTGCCTCGCCACCGCTTCCACGTGCCTCGCCCCGCCGCTGCCGGCGTGCGACGTGTGTAGCCGTGGCTTACACGTGCCATGCCCCGCGTGCGCTATATAGAGCGACGTGCGGGCGCAACCACACGTCGCCACCGCCTCCGCTCATTCATCTCCGGGATGCCTCCACGTCGTCGAGGGTCGTCCGGTTTCCGTGGCGTTCGAGTGCGTCCGAGCGGTAGGTTCTACGCCGAGATACGCGCCGGTGGCTTCCGCCTCACCCTCGGCACGTACAACACGCCGGAGCTGGCGGCGCGCGCTTACGACGCGGCGGCGTGGCGCTTTCGGCGGCCACGGCGCGACATGAACTTCCCGGATGTTGAATCGCTAGAGGAGGCGGAGTTCCTCGCGCCAGCGCCGTGCCTCGTCGACGACGAGGACCGTCGCCGGCACGCCAGGTGCAGCGCAGGATCGCCATCGCCGAGCGCGACGAGCAGTTGATGCGCCAGTGGAGGGCGCAGTTCCCCAACGACGTCGACAACACCGACGCGTTCTTCGCTGACCTCAGGGCACAACGCAGGTTCAACAGGCGCCACCGTCGGGCCGTCGCCGAGTTCGAGCTCGAGAACCCGAATACAACTTGGACCGAAAACGACCCTCGGTGGGATGACATTTGGACGGAGACAACCTCCGACGACGAGTAGAGACTAGACTAGTCATTTATCTATTTTATTGTAATTTCAATAAAGTCGTTGTCGGTTCTATTAGTTTAAATTTAGTTTATAAAGTCGTTGTCGGTTGTTTTTGTTCAATAAAGTGGTTGACACGAAATTTATTACGACTGAACTGGAATTAAAGTACAGAGCTCAACTGAAAATTAAGATACATGGCCAGATTCGAATGTTGGAGCCATTCAGTCATAGTCGTGCCTAGCCCTATAATAGTCGCCACTGTAGTCATCATAGTCGCCGACGTCATCGTCGCTAGCATCGGGGTCGCGGTTGTCGAACCTCGGCGGGTGAGCACGCGTGGGCTGGGATTGAGGGTAGCGCAGGCGGGGGCCACGGTGGGCCATGACGCCCTGGAGAGTCCGGCCGCCACCACAGCCGACGGCCGGCCTCGTTGAAGTTCGAAGGAGGCGGGCCGTCCTCCTCGTACCTGGCAACCGCCCTCTCACGCCGATTGATGAAGAAGCTGTCCCAAGTCGGGCTGTAGTCGGGATGCCACTGGGGATTCCTCCGCTGCTCAGGCGTGAGCTCGAAATAGTAGTGGTTCGTGATGGCCATCTCGCGTGGCACACCTAGAGGGATAGGAGGGACCGGTACGCCTCCGACGCTCAGCAACCAGCCGGTCGGGACGCGGTAGCCTGGCGGGCAGGGGTAGTTCGAGGCGCAAAGCGCCTCCGCCTCCCGGGGTGTTAGACATACGATGGAAGCCATGGGAGAGAGTGATGAGGTTTGCAGATATGAGTCTAGATGTGATATGTAAATGGAGGCCAAGCCTACATATATATAGTGGAAAAATGGCGGGAACGCGGGAAGAAAATAGGTGGGAACGCAGTGGCGCACGAAAATTTCATCCTGGGTGGAGGCTCAAACCGGGACAAAAAACTAGGGGAGGCTTATCTAGGAGGGCCTTATCAGGGGGGCTGACGTGCGGGTAACCTTTTGTCACGGCTTGTGGGTGCAACCGGGACTAAATCTGTCGGCAGGATAAGGATGTGTCTGTAAGCTTTTGTCACGGTTGGTGGGTGCAACCGGGACTAAAGCTGTCGGTAGGATAAGGACGCGTGGGTGGACGCACTGCTCGATGAGATAAAGCATGTAGCGCACGATGCCCTGTCGAAGGAACAAGACAAAGTAGAAGCGGTGTCGTGCCTATAAAAGGAGCATCGATACGCCTTGCCAAGCAGATCAACAAGCCAAGCACAGTTTCATTCCCATGGATGAAGGAAAGGGTTGGGAAATCTCCCGTGGCGCAGCTTCTCGAAGATGTCGTTGGTGCACACGCCCTACGACATCTTCGGAAGCTGCTCCTCGAATTTTTTTCCTGCAAGCCCGTGAAAGACTCCGTCTCCTCTAACAGTGTTGGGGAAAGGGTTCTCATTATTACATAAATGTAGAGATTGTCTTGGGAACTATATATGAAGAATACATTATTACATCGCCATCTAGTGTTGTGATCTTCTACGCCGTAGCCATGGAGAATCTTCATCATTTAGCAAGATGCTTGGGTCAATTTTCACCGTGAAGGGCGGAATTTCTTTAAACTTATTATAATCTTCTGACATGTCTGTCTTGTCATCCACTCCCACGATGTTTCTTTTCCCCGAAAGAACTATGTGGCGCTTTGGCTCCTCGGTTGATGTATTCTTTTGTTGATTTCTTTTTCTCGATTTGCTAGACATGTCCTTCACGTAGAAAACTTGAGCCACCTCGTTGGCTAGGACAAATGGCTCGTCCAGGTACGCAAGATTGTTGGGATCCACTGTTGTCATACCGTACTTATCGTCTACCTGTACACCGCTGAGCTTCACCCATTTGCACCGAAACAAAGGGACCTTAAAAGTGGGTCCATAGTCAAGTTCCCATATCTCCTCTATGTATCCATAATATGTGGTGGTCTGCCCATTCTCGTCTTTTGCATCGAAGCGGACACCACTGTTTTGGTTGGTGCTCTTTTTATCTTGGTCGATCGTGTAAAATGTATTCCCATTTATCTCGTACCCTTGGAATGTACATATGTTTGAAGATGGTAACCTGGCCAACAAGTACAGCTGCTCTACAATAGTGGTGTCACTCATGAGATGTCTTTGCAACCAACTGCCGAAGGTATTCATGTGTTCATGTGTAATCAATGAATCGGGCTTGCCCGGGTTTATTTCTCGTAAAACATTTTTATGTTTCTCGATGTACGGAGCCACCAAGCTGGAATTGTATAGAACTGTGTAGTGTGCTTGATTGAAAGAAATCTTGTCCCTGCACACCGTTGCTTTCCTTCCTAGTGTGCCTTTTCCAGTCAGCCTCCCCTCATACCGAGATTCAGGAACACCAATCGGCTTAAGGTCAGGAATAAAGTCAACACAAAACTCAATGACCTCCTCAGTTCCGTAGCCCTTTGAGATACTTCCTTCCGGCCTAGCTCGGTTATGAACATATTTCTTTAAGACTCCCATGAACCTCTCGAAGGGGAACATATTGTGTAGAAATACAGGACCGAGAATTCTAATCTCTTCAACTAGGTGAACGAGGAGGTGCATCATAATATTGAAGAAGGATGGTGGGAACAACAACTCGAAGCTGACAAGACATTCGACCACATCTTCCTGTAATCCTGACAAAGTTTCTGGATCCATTACCTTCTGAGAAATTGCGTTGAGGAATGCACATATCTTCACAATGGCTAGTCGAACATTTTCTGGTAGAAGTCCCCTCAATGCAACCGGAAGCAATTGTGTCATAAGCACGTGGCAGTCATGGGACTTCAGGTTCTGGAATTTTTTCTCCTTCATATTTACTATTCCCTTTATATTCGACGAGAAACCAGACGGAACCTTGATACTGAATAGGGCTTCAAAAAATATCTCCTTCTCTTGTTTGGTAAGAGCGTAGCTGGCAGGCCCTACAAACTGCCCTGGATGATTGCCGTTTCGTCCTTTATGACGTTCCTGGTCCTCCCGTGCTTCTGGTGTATCTTTTGTCTTCCCATACACGCCCAGAAAACCTAGAATATTCACACAAAGATTCTTGGTCAGGTGCATCACGTCGATTGCAGAGCGGACTTCTAGGACTTTCCAATATTCTAGCTCCCAAAAAATAGATTTCTTCTTCCACATGGGCGCGTGTCCGTCGGCGTCTTTCGGAACAGGTCGACTGCCTGGACCCTTTCCAAAGATAACATTTAAATCCTTGACCATGTCAAATATATCAGCACCACTACGGGGGACAGGCTTCGGACGGCGGTCTGCCTCGCCATCGAAATGCTTGCCTTTTTTCCTTAAGGGATGCTTGCGCGGAAGGAAACGGCGATTGTACGGGTACACAACTTTTCTGCTTTTTCCCAAATATTTACTTTCAGTCTCATCTAAACAGTGTGTGCATGCATTGTATCCTTTGTTCGTCTGTCCTGAAATGTTACTAAGAGCAGGCCAATCATTGATGGTTACGAATAGCAACGCTCGTAGGTCAAATTCTTGCTCGGTGTGCTCATCCCACACACGTACACCTGGTTTGGCCCACAACTCCAAAAGTTCATCAACTAATGGCCTTAGGTACACATCAATGTCGTTGCCCGGTTGCTTTGGGCCTTGGATAAGCACTGGCATCATAATGAACTTCTGCTTCATGCACAACCAAGGAGGAAGGTTGTAGATACATAGAGTCACGGGCCAGGTGCTGTGACTGCAGCTCTGCTCCCCAAAAGGATTCATGCCATCTGTACTTAGACCAAACCATAAGTTCCTTGCCTCACCTGCAAAATCCGGGAACTCTCTCCCGATGTTTCTCCACTGCCGACCATCAGCGGGGTGCCTCAACATCGCGTCTTTCTTACGTTCTTCCATGTGCCATCGCAACAACTTGGCATGCTCTTTGTTTCTGAACAAACGTTTCAACCGTGGTATTATCGGAGCATACCACATCACCTTCGCAGGAACCCTCTTCCTGGGTGGCTCGCCCTCAACATCACCAGGGTCATCTTTTCTGATCTTATACCGCAATGCACCGCATATCGGGCATTTATTCAAATTCTCGTACTTCTCACCGCGGTAGAGGATACAGTCATTAATGCATGCATGTATCTTCTGCACATCTAATCCTAGAGGGCAGACAAGCTTCTTTGCTTCATATGTACTGACGGGCAATTCGTTATTTCTTGGAAACAACTTCTTTAATATTATCATCAATTTTTCAAATCCCGAGTCAGTCACACCGACCTCTGCCTTCCATTTCAGCAATTCCAATATGCTACCCAGCTTTCTCTGCCCATCTTCACAACCTGGGTACAACAATTTGTGGTGGTCCTCTAACATCTTGTCGAACTGCAACCTCTCCTTATCCGTGCCACAGTCTCTTCTTGCATCAGAAATGGCCCGACGAAGATCATCATCAACAGGATCATCTGATGCCTGTTCTTCACCTCCTTCTTCTTCATTGTCGTCCATTGCGGTATCATCGCATTCAGAGAACATAGATCGGTACTGGTCATCGTTATCTTCTTCTTCATCGCCGTCTTCCATCATAACCCCTTCTTCTCCGTGCTTGGTCCAAACATTATAGCTGGACATGAATCCAAACCGAAGCAGGTGGCTCTTAATGTCTCTTGAGCAAGAGTAATCCTTCTCGTTCTTACATTTTAGACATGGACAACACATAAAACCTTGCTTCGACTTGTTGGCCTCGGCCACAAGCAGGAAAGAATTCACGCCCTCTCTGAAAGTGGGAGCACATCGGTTACCGTACATCCATGGATGACTCATCTGCATCATAAGTACAATTATGTATCAGATGCAATCACCTTGCTAAAATTAGTATTGTACGGACTATGTATATACGAGAAAATAGTTGCTAACCTTTTAGGATCAAAAAGAGGAGAAATCTTATCAAATAAAATCAAGTGGCATCCCTCACAAGCATTCCATCAAACACCTCTTGTGCACATGTAGAAAAAATGAGCTAGCATACACCTCCACCTTTCACCACCAAGGAAAAAATGTAGGGAGGTGGGGGGCTGGCTGTGTGTATATATAGGCATGGCCCTTTTGTCGCGGGCCGTATTACGACCCACGACAAAAGGGGTGCCGGCTGAAGCGCCCAGACTCAGACTTTTTGTTGTTGCGGTACGGATGCGGCCCTTGACAAAAGGGCCGACTCAAGTGTTTCGCCCACATGATTTCTTCTGAGCGCCCAGGCTTTAGTGCAGGTGCAGGGGAGGGCTGTCTCTGCAGCTGATGTTCAGAGTCTTATGGCCTGTATGTGTCCCGGGAACCCTGCCTGGATATGGGAGGCGGTGCCCCATGGGGCTAATGCTTTTCTTATTGGTATTCCTACAGCTGAAGACTTGTCCCGGATTGATGGTATGCAGATGAGTGTGGCCAAGATTAATTCTCGGGCTCTAGTTTCGTCATGGGTGCATCAGGATGTGAAACCTATTTTTGTTATCAAGCCGGTTTGGGTACACGTAGACGGAGTATGTGACTCTGTTCGTCATTTTCTAGGTCTATGGGCAGTGGGTTCTCTTATTGGTACCACTCTCGATGTTGATTTGTATTCTCTTCGGAGTCAGGGGATTATTCGTGTTCTTGTGGCTATGCGTGATCCTGCAGCTCTGGAGAAAGATAATGGTTGCTTGGAGGTGATTGTGCTGCTACAGCTTAATGGATACAGGTTTCGCTTCAGTCGAGAGACATTGGGGTTTCAGCCAGACCCTCGGTTTCGACCTTTTTTCTGGAAGGACGGAGGGGATGATGATGGTTCGCACGGCTTTGAGGAGGAGAGGTATGATGAGGCCACAGCTGATGTGGCGCCTGAGGCAGCTAGTATGGATGTTGATGGACATACTCCGACACATACTGCTGGCACTTCGGCGGTACCGTCTGCGCAGGTGGCTTTGACTCCTTTCAACCACTCACCGATGACGGACAAAGGGCGTCAGATTGTGGCTCGTGCTAGAGCTCAGTATCCACACTTGGTCGCTTCACCCCCGACGGCTACACGGGATCCTTCACCTTCCAGAGTTTGGACTTTCATGCAGGGTCGGACTCGTCCAGTTACCTCTTCACCGAGCTCGCAGCGGGGAGCTCCGGCTATGCTTTCTACTTCACCCCAGGCGGACTTGGGGCCGCAGCCGATGACGATGGTACAGCCACCTCCCTCGGCCTCGGCGCGACAGGACGGGCTGCCAGGTGCTTCGATGCCGCCTACGCTGCCATCGCAGCTGGCCGCGAAGTCACCTCGCACACATGTGTCGGTGGTGCTGCAGCCGGCTACGCCGCCTCAGCAAGCCTCGTCACCACAACCTCAGCAGGCCGCCTCGTCATCGCCGGAGTGGCTCGCCACGCAGCAGCTGGACACAACGTCCCTGGCCACGGCATCGCTGCAGTGGCCCACGGGGCAGCCGGCCATAGGGCCGGTACACCGGCCGGCCTTGCAACAGCCGGCCATAGGGCCGGTTCACTGACCGGCCTTGCAACAGCCGGCCACGTCGCCATCTTCGTTGCTGCAGCAGTCTTCGGAGGACGACACGCCTCGCCGTGTTGTGGAGGAGATGCAGGCGTCCCCTGATACGTCTCCAACGTATCGATAATTTCTTATGTTCCATGCTACTTTATTGATGATACCCACATGTTTTATACATACTTTATGTCATATTTATGCATTTTCCGGCACTAACCTATTAACAAGATGCCGAAGAGCCAGTTGCTGTTTTTGCTGTTTTGGTTTCAGAAATCCTAGTAAGGAAATATTCTCGGAATTGGACGAAATCAACGCCCAGGATCTTATTTTTCCACGAAGCTTCCAGAAGTCTGGAGAGGAAACGAAGTGGAGCGACGAGGCGGCCACACATTAGGGCAGCGCGGCCCAAGCCCTGGCCGCGCAGGCCTGTTGTGTGGGCCCCTCGCGTCGCCCCCTGACCTACCCTTCCGCCTACTTAAGCCTTCGTCGATAATAACTCCAGTACCGAGAGCCACGATACGAAAAAACCTTCCCAGAGACGCCGCCGCCGCCAATCCCATCTCGGGGGATTCAGGAGATCGCCTCCGGCACCCTGCCGGAGGGGAATCATCTCCCGGAGGACTCTTCACCGCCATGGTCACCTCCGGAGTGATGTGTGAGTAGTTCACCCCTGGACTATGGGTCCATAGCAGTAGCTAGATGGTCGTCTTCTCCTAATTGTGCTATCATTGTTGGATCTTGTGAGCTGCCTAACATGATCAAGATCATCTATCTGTAATGCTACATGTTGCGTTTGTTGGGATCCGATGAATAATGAATGCTATGTTATGTTGATTATCAATCTATCATCTATGTGTTGATTATGATCTTGCATGCTCTCCGTTGCTAGTAGAGGCTCTGGCCAAGTTTTTGCTTGTAACTCCAAGAGGGAGTATTTATGCTCGATAGTGGGTTCATGCCTCCATTAAATCTGGGATAGTGACAGAAAGTTCTAAAGTTGTGGATGTGCTGTTGCCACTAGGGATAAAACATCAATGCTATGTCTAAGGATATATTTGTTGATTACATTACGCACCATACTTAATGCAATTGTCTGTTGTTTGCAACTTAATACTGGAGGGGTTCGGATGATAACCTGAAGGTGGACTTTTTAGGCATAGATGCATGCTGGATAGCGGTCTATGTACTTTGTCGTAATGCCCAATTAAATCTCACAATACTCATCATAACATGTATGTGCATGGTCATGCCCTCTTTATTTGTCAATTGCCCAACTGTAATTTGTTCACCCAACATGCTTATTCTTATGGGAGAGACACCTCTAGTGAACTGTGGACCCCGGTCCATTCTTTACATCGAATACAATCAACTGCAATACTCGTTCTACTGTTTTCTGCAAACATCATCATCCACACTATACATCTAATCCTTTGTTACAGCAAGCCGGTGAGATTGACAACCTCACTGTCACGTTGGGGCAAAGTGTAGGATAACGTTGCATAGAAAACAAAAAATTTCCTACCGCGAACACGCAATCCAAGCCAAGATGCAATCTAGAAGACGGTAGCAACGAGGGGTTTATCGAGTCTCACCCTTGAAGAGATTCCAAAGCCTACAAGATGAGGCTCTTGTTGCTGCGGTAGACGTTCACTTGCCGCTTGCAAAGCGCGTAGAAGATCTTGATCACGATCGCTTCCGGCGCCACGAACGGGCAGCACCTCCGTACTCGGTCACACGTTCGGTTGTTGATGAAGACGACGTCCACCTCCCCGTTCCAGCGGGCAGCGGAAGTAGTAGCTCCTCTTGAATCCGACAGCACGACGGCATGGTGTCGGTGGTGGTGGAGAAGTCCGGCGGAGCTTCGCTAAGCGTGCGGGATTTGGTGGAGGAGAGAGGCCGCTAGGGTTTGGGGAGAGGGGCGCCGGCCACTATAGGGGTGCGGCCACCTTGTGGTTCTTGGGTGGCCGGCCCCCTCCCCTTGGCCCCTCATTATATAGGTGGAACCCCAAGTGTTGGTCTCCAAGTCTTCGAATAAGACCCGAACCAAAAACCTTCCATATGGTGGGGAAACCTACCCAAGCTAGGACTCCCACTAGAGGTGGGAGTTCCACCTTCCATATGGGGGGGTGGCCGGCCCCCTAAGGGGGAGTCCACTTGGGACTCCTCCCCCACTAGGGTTGGCCGGCCATGGAGGTGGAGTCCCATGTGGACTCCACCTTCCTTGGTGGTTTCTTCCGGACTTTTCTAGAACCTTCTAGAACCTTCCATAGAACCTTCCGCGTCATTTTAATTCACATAAAATGACATCCTATATATGAATCTTATTCTCCGGACCATTCCGGAATTCCTTGTGATGTCCGGGATCTCATCCGGGACTCCGAACAAATATTCAAACTCCATTCCATATTCAAGTTCTACCATTTCAACATCCAACTTTAAGTGTGTCACCCTACGGTTCGTGAACTATGCGGACATGGTTGAGTACTCACTCCGACCAATAACCAATATCTGGAGATCCATAATGGCTCCCACATATTCAACGATGACTTTAGTGATCGAACCATTCACATACAATACCAATTCCCTTTGTCATGCGATATTTTACTTGTCCGAGGTTTGATCTTCGGTATCACTCTATACCTTGTTCAACCTCGTCTCTGACAAGTACTCTTTACTCGTACCGTGGTATGTGGTCTCTTATGAACTTATTCACATGCTTGCAAGACATTAGACGACATTCCACCAAGAGGGCCCAGAGTATATCTATCCGTCATCGGGATGGACAAATCCCACTGTTGATCCATATGCCTCAACTCATACTTTCCGGATACTTAATCCCACCTTTATAACCACACATTTACGCAGTGGCGTTTGATGTAATCAAAGTACCTTTCCGGTATAAGTGATTTACATGATCTCATGGTCATAAGGACTAGGTAACTATGTATCGAAAGCTTATAGCAAATAACTTAATGACGAGATCTTATGCTACGCTTAATTGGGTGTGTCCATTACATCATTCATACAATGACATAACCTTGTTATTAATAACATCCAATGTTCATGATTATGAAACTAATCATCCATTAATCAACAAGCTAGTTTAAGAGGCATACTAGGGACTTCTTTGTTTGTCTACATATCACACATGTACTAATGTTTCGGTTAATACAATTATAGCATGATATATAAACATTTATCATAAACATAAAGATATAAATAATAACCACTTTATTATTGCCTCTAGGGCATATCTCCTTCAGTCTCCCACTTGCACTAGAGTCAATAATCTAGATTACATTGTAATATACCTAACACCCATGGCATTCTGGTGTTGGTCATGCTTTGCCCTAGGGAGAGCTTTAGTCAACGGATCTTCTATATTCAGATCAGTGTGTACTTTGCAAATCTTTACTTCTCCATCTTCGATGTACTCGTGAATCGAGTGGTAACGCAGCTTGATATGCTTCAGCCTCTTGTGTGACCTTGGCTCTTGTGCATTGGCGATGGCACCCATGTTATCACAGTAAATGATTAATGGGTCCAATGCACTAGGAACCACACCGAGCTCTACAATGAACCTCTTCATCCATACCGCTTCTGATGAAGCCTCTGAAGCCGCTATGTACTCTGATTCTGTTGAAGACTTCGCCACCGTGCACTGCTTCGAGCTTGCCTAGCTTACTGCAGCACCATTCAATATAAACACGTACCCAGACTGTGACTTAGAGTCATCAGGATCAGTGTTCCAACTTGCATCGGTGTAACCGTTTACAACGAGCTCTTGGTCACCTCCATAACAAAGAAACATATCCTTAGTTCTTTTCAAGTACTTCAGGATATTCTTGACCGCTGTCCAGTGTTCCATTCCTGGATCACTTTGATATCTGCTAGTCAAACTAACAACATGTGCTATATCCGGTCTAGTACATAGCATGGCATACATGATAGATCCTACTGCCGAAGCATAGGGGATATTACTCATCCTTTCTCTTTCTTCTGCCGTAGCCGGTCCTTGAGTCTTACTCAAGACCTTGCCTGGTAACATAGGTAAGAACCCTTTCTTACTTTCATCCATTCTAAACTTCTTTAGAATCTTATCCAGATATGTACTCTGTGATAGCCCTATTAGGCGTCTTGATCTATCTCTATAAATCTTGATGCCTAATATATACGATGCTTCACCAAGGTCTTTCATTGAAAAACTATTATTCAAATAACCTTTAACACTGCTTAATAGTTCTATATCATTCCCGATCAATAATATGTCATCTACATATAATATCAGGAATGCTATAGAGCTCCCACTCACTTTCTTGTAAATACAGGCCTCTCCATGACACTGTATAAACCCGAAGTCTTTGATCACCTTATCAAAGCGTCGGTTCCAACTTCTTGATGCTTGCTTCAGTCCATAGATTGAACGCTGAAGTTTGCATACTTTGTCAACATTTTTAGGATCGACAAAACCTTTGGGTTGTACCATATACAACTCTTCCTCAATGTCTCCATTAAGGAACGCCGTTTTGACATCCATCTGCCAAATCTCATAATCGAAAAATGCAGCTATTGCTAACAAAATCCTCACAGATTTTAGCTTCGCTACAGGTGAGAAAGTCTCATCGTAGTCAACTCCTTGAATTTGTCGGAAACCCTTTGCGACAAGTCGAGCTTTATAGACAGTAATATTACCATCAGCATCTGTTTTTCTCTTGAAGATCCATTTATTCTCGACAGCCTTTCGGCTATCAGGTAAGTCTACCAAAGTCCATACTTTGTTATCATACATGGATCCCATTTCGGATTTCATGGCTTCTTGCCATTTGTTGGAATCTGGGCTCATCATCGCTTCTTCATATGTCGCAGGGTCCTCATCATTGTTATCCACAATCATGACATTTAGACAAGGATCATACCAATCAGGAGTGGCACGTTCCCTTGTCGATCTGCGAGGTTCAGTAGTTTCCTCGTTCGAAGTTTCATGATCATTATCATTAGCTTCCTCTGTTGCCGGTGTAGGCGGTACAGGTACAACTTCCGGTACTGCGCTACTCTGATCAACGAGTATAGATTCATCAATCTCATCGAGTTCTACTTTTCTTCCAGTCACTTCTTTAGTGAGAAATTCTTTCTCAAGAAAGGTTCCGTTCTTAGCAACAAAGATTTTGCCTTCGGATCTGTGATAGAAAGTGTACCCTATAGTTTCCTTAGGGTATCCTATGAAGACGCATTTCTCCGCTTTGGGTTCTAGCTTGTCCGGTTGTAACTTCTTTACATAGGCTTCGCAACCCCAAACTTTCAGGAACGACAGCTTAGGTTTCTTATTAAACCATAATTCATACGGTGTCGTTTCTACGGATTTTGATGGTGCTCTATTTAAAGTGAATGCGGCTGTCTCTAATGCATAACTCCAAAATGATAACGGCAAATCAGTAAGAGACATCATAGAATGAACCATATCTAAGAGAGTTCGATTACGACGTTCGGACACACCGTTTCGTTGAGGTGTTCCCGGCGGTGTCAATTGTGAAAGTATTCCGCATTTCTTTAAATGCATGCCAAACTCATAACTCAGATATTCACCTCCACGATCAGATCGTAGAAATTTAATCTTCTTGTTACGTTGATTTTCTACTTCACTTTGAAATTCCTTAAACTTCTCGAAAGTTTCGGATTTATGTTTCATGAAATAGATATACCCATATCTACTCAGATCATCTGTGAAGGTTAGAACATAATGATAACCACCGCGCGATGCTACACTCATTGGTCCGCACACATCGGTATGTATGATTTCCAATAAGTCAGTAGCTCGCTCCATCATACCAGAAAATGGAGTCTTAGTCATTTTACCCATTAGACATGCTTCGCATCTATCAAGTGACTCAAAGTCAAGTGATTCAAGTAATCCATCTTTATGGAGTTTCTTCATGCGTTTCACTCCAATATGACCAAGACGACAGTGCCACATATAAGTAGAATTATCATTTAATTTAATTCGCTTAGCATCAACGTTATGTATATGCGTATCACTACTATCGAGATCTAACAGAAATAAGCCATTCTTTTGTGGTGCTCGACCATAAAAGATATTATTCATAAAAATAGAACAACCATTATTCTCAGACTTGAATGAATAACCGTCTTGCATTAAACAAGATCCAGATATAATGTTCATGCTCAACGCAGGTACAAAATAACAATTATTTAGGCTTAAAACTAATCCCGAAGGTAGATGTAGAGGAAGTGTGCCGACTGCGATCACATTGACCTTGGATCCGTTTCCAACGCGCATCATCACTTCATCTTTCATTAGTCTCTGTTTATTCTTTAGTTCCTGTGTCGAGTTACAAATATGAGCAACCGAACCAGTATCAAATACCCAGGTACTAGAACGAGGACCAGTGAGATAAACATCTATAACATGTATATCAGATATACCTTCTTTCTTCTTCTTGACAAGGCCGCTCTTCAGATCAGCCAGATACTTGGAGCAATTACGCTTCCAGTGTCCCTTCTCCTTGCAGTAATAGCACTCAGCATCAGGCTTAGGGCCGTTCTTAGGTTTCATAGGAGGCGTGGCAGCTTTCTTGCCACCCTTCTTGAATTTTCCCTTAGACTTGCCCTGTTTCTTGAAACTGGTGGTCTTGTTGACCATCAACACTTGGTGCTCTTTCTTGATCTCAATCTCAGCAGCTTTTAGCATGCCAAAGAGTTCAGGTAACTCCTTGTTCATGTTCTGCATATTGTAGTTCATCACAAAGTTCTTGTAACTTGGTGGCAGTGATTGAAGGACACGATTAATCCCCAGTCTGTTAGGAATCACTATTCCCAAGTCACTGAGTTTCTTCGCATGCCCGGTCATGGCGAGCATGTGCTCACTAACGGAGCTACCTTCTTCCATCATGCAGCTGAAGAATTGTTTCGATGCTTCATAGCATTCCACGGCCGCATGAGTCTCAAAAATAGCTTTCAGCTCTTTCATCAACTCATGAGGATCGTGGTGCTCAAAACGTTTTTGAAGATCGGATTCTAGACTGCACAGGATGGCACACTGAACTTGAGAGTACCGAATTTTCCGAGTCTCGTAAACAGCTTTTACTTCATCGGTTTCAGTTTCTGCAGGAGGGTCACCTAGCGGTGCATCAAGCACATATTGCAGATTTCCGCCAGAGAGGAAGATCCTCACATGACGGAACCAGTCGGTGAAGTTGCTACCGTTGCTCTTAAGTTTTTCTTTCTCTAGGAACTGGTTAAAATTGATTGGGGACGCCATCTCTACAACATATATTTGCAAAAGTTTAGACTAAGTTTATGACAAATTGAGTTCAAATTTTAATTTAACATAATTAAAAATCTAGGTGAACTCCCACTCAAAACAATATCCCTCGCATTGTCTTAGTGATCACACGAACCAAATCCACCGCACCTAAGTCCGATCATCACGAGACAAGGTGTGATTTCAATGGCGAACACTCAAAGTGTTCATCATATCAACCATATGATTCATGCTCTACCTTTCGGTATCACGTGTTCCAAGACCATGTCTGTACATGCTAGGCTCGTCAAGGCCACCTTAGTATCCGCATGTGCAAAACTGTCTTGCACCCGTTGTATGTACTTGTTGATTCTAACACACCCGATCATCACGAGATGCTTCGAAACGACAAGTCATGGTAACGGTGCTACTAAGGATGAACACTTTATTATCTTGAGATTTTAGTGAGGGATCATCTTATAATGCTACCGTCGCGATCTAAGCAAAATAAGATGCATAAAAGGATTAACATCACATGCAGTTCATATGTGATATGATATGGCCCTTTTGTCTTTGCGCCTTTGATCTTCATCTCCAAAGCACGGACATGATCTCCATCATCTTCGGGCATGATCTCCATCATCGTCGGCGTAGCGTCAAGGTCAATGGCGCCATCTTCATGATTGTCCTCCATGTAGCAACTATTACAACTACTTTGAAATACTACTCAACATGAAATTTAAAGACAACCATAAGGCTCTGCCGGTTGCCACAATACAATAATGATCATCTCATACATATTCATCATCACATTATGGCCATATCACATCACCAAACCTGCAAAAACAAGTTAGACGTCTCTAATTTGGTTTGCATATTTTACGTGGTTTAGGGTTTTCGAGAGAGATCTAATCTACCTACGAACATGAACCACAACATTGATACTAATGTTTTCAATAGAAGAGTAAATTGAATCTTCACTATAGTAGGAGAGACAGACACCCGCAAAGCCTCTTATGCAATACAAGTTGCATGTCGAACGAGGAACAAGTCTCATGAACGCGGTCATGTAAAGTTAGTCCGAGCCGCTTCATCCCACTATGCCACGAAGATGCAAAGTACTCAAACTAAAGATAACAAGAGCATCAACGCCCACAAAACCATTGTGTTCTACTCGTGCAACCATCTATGCATAGACCTGGCTCTGATACCACTGTAGGATAACGTTGCATAGAAAACAAAAAATTCCTACCGCGAACACGCAATCCAAGCCAAGATGCAATCTAGAAGACGGTAGCAACGAGGGGTTTATCGAGTCTCACCCTTGAAGAGATTCCAAAGCCTACAAGATGAGGCTCTTGTTGCTGCGGTAGACGTTCACTTGCCGCTTGCAAAAGCGCGTAGAAGATCTTGATCACGATCGCTTCCGGCGCCACGAACGGGCAGCACCTCCGTACTCGGTCACACGTTCGGTTGTTGATGAAGACGACGTCCACCTCCCCGTTCCAGCGGGCAGCGGAAGTAGTAGCTCCTCTTGAATCCGACAGCACGACGGCATGGTGTCGGTGGTGGTGGAGAAGTCCGGCGGAGCTTCGCTAAGCGTGCGGGATTTAGTGGAGGAGAGAGGCCGCTAGGGTTTGGGGAGAGGGGGCGCCGGCCACTATAGGGGTGCGGCCACCTTGTGGTTCTTGGGTGGCCGGCCCCCTCCCCTTGGCCCCTCATTATATAGGTGGAACCCCAAGTGTTGGTCTCCAAGTCTTCGAATAAGACCCGAACCAAAAACCTTCCATATGGTGGGGAAACCTACCCAAGCTAGGACTCCCACTAGAGGTGGGAGTTCCACCTTCCATATGGGGGGGTGGCCGGCCCCCTAAGGGGGAGTCCACTTGGGACTCCTCCCCCACTAGGGTTGGCCGGCCATGGAGGTGGAGTCCCATGTGGACTCCACCTTCCTTGGTGGTTTCTTCCGGACTTTTCTAGAACCTTCTAGAACCTTCCATAGAACCTTCCGCGTCATTTTAATTCACATAAAATGACATCCTATATATGAATCTTATTCTCCGGACCATTCCGGAACTCCTCGTGATGTCCGGGATCTCATCCGGGACTCCGAACAAATATTCGAACTCCATTCCATATTCAAGTTCTACCATTTCAACATCCAACTTTAAGTGTGTCACCCTACGGTTCGTGAACTATGCGGACATGGTTGAGTACTCACTCCGACCAATAACCAATAGCGGGATCTGGAGATCCATAATGGCTCCCACATATTCAACGATGACTTTAGTGATCGAATGAACCATTCACATACAATACCAATTCCCTTTGTCACGCGATATTTTACTTGTCCGAGGTTTGATCTTCGGTATCACTCTATACCTTGTTCAACCTCGTCTCGACAAGTACTCTTTACTCGTACCGTGGTATGTGGTCTCTTATGAACTTATTCACATGCTTGCAAGACATTAGACGACATTCCACCGAGAGGGCCCAGTATATCTATCCGTCATCGGGATGGACAAATCCCACTGTTGATCCATATGCCTCAACTCATACTTTCCGGATACTTAATCCCACCTTTATAACCACCCATTTACGCAGTGGCGTTTGATGTAATCAAAGTAACTTTCCGGTATAAGTGATTTACAAGATCTCATGGTCATAAGGACTAGGTAACTATGTATCGAAAGCTTATAGCAAATAACTTAATGATGAGATCTTATGCTACGCTTAATTGGGTGTGTCCATTACATCATTCATACAATGACATAACCTTGTTATTAATAACATCCAATGTTCATGATTATGAAACTAATCATCCATTAATCAACAAGCTAGTTTAAGAGGCATACTAGGGACTTCTTTGTTTGTCTACATATCACACATGTACTAATGTTTCGGTTAATACAATTATAGCATGATATATAAACATTTATCATAAACATAAAGATATAAATAATAACCACTTTATTATTGCCTCTAGGGCATATCTCCTTCACAAAGTAATTTGGTTGTGTTGTGCAGGTTCCACGTTGGCGCCGGAATCCCTGGTGTTGCGCCGCACTACACTCCGCCGCCATCAACCTTCAACGTGCTTCTTGGCTCCTACTGGTTCGATAAACCTTGGTTTCTTGCTGAGGAAAACTTGCTGCTATACGCATCACCTTCCTCTTGGGGTTCCCAACGGACGCGTGTTGTACGCGTATCAAGCTCTTTTCTGGCGCCGTTGGGGAGATCAAGACACGCTGCAAGGGGAGTCTCCACCTCCAATCTCTTTACTTTGTTTTTGTCTTGGTTTATTTGCTTCTTTTTTTGCTGCACTAAAACAAAACACAAAAAATTAGTTGCTAGTTTTACTTTATTTACTGTCTTGTTTGCAATCTCCATATTAAAAACACAAAAATTAGTTACTTGCATTTACTTTATCTAGCTTGCTTTATTTACTGTTGCTAAAATGGGTACTCCTGAAAATACTAAGTTGTGTGACTTCACAACCACAAATAATAATGATTTCTTATGCACACCTATTGCTCCACCTGCTACTACAGCAGAATTCTTTGAAATTAAACCTGCTTTACTGAATCTTGTTATGAGAGAGCAATTTTCTGGTGTTAGTTCTGATGATGCTGCTGCCCATCTTAATAATTTTGTTGAATTATGTGAAATGCAAAAGTATAAGGATGTAGATGGTGACATTATAAAATTAAAATTGTTTCCTTTCTCACTAAGAGGAAGAGCTAAAGATTGGTTGCTATCTCTGCCTAAGAATAGTATTGATTCATGGATTAAATGCAAGGATGCTTTTATTGGTAGATATTATCCTCCTGCTAAAATTATATCTTTGAGAAGTAGCATAATGAATTTTAAACAATTGGATAATGAGCATGTTGCACAAGCATGGGAAAGAATGAAATCTTTGGTTAAAAATTGCCCAACCCATGGACTGACTACTTGGATGATCATCCAAACCTTTTATGCAGGACTGAATTTTTCTTCACGGAACCTATTGGATTCAGCTGGGAGGTACTTTTATGTCCATCACCTAGGCGACGCAACAAAGCTTCTTGATAATATGATGATTAATTACTCTGAATGGCACACGAAAAGAGCTCCACAAGGTAAGAAGGTAAATTCTGTTGAAGAAACCTCTTCCTTGAGTGATAAGATTGATGCTATTATGTCTATGCTTGTGAATGGTAGGACAAATGTTGATCCTAATAATGTTCCATTAGCTTCATTGGTTGCCCAAGAAGAACATGTTGATGTAAACTTCATTAAAAAAAATAATTTCAACAACAATGCTTACCGGAACAATTCTAGTAACAACTATAGGCCATATTCTTATAATAATGGTAACGGTTATGGTAATTCTTATGGGAATTCTTACAACAATAATAGGAATACACCCCCTGGACTTGAAGCCATGCTTAAAGAATTTATTAGTACACAAACTGCTTTTAACAAATCTGTTGAAGAAAAGCTTGGGAAAATTGATATTCTTGCTTCTAAGGTTGATAGTCTTGCTGCTGATGTTGATCTTTTGAAATCGAAAGTTATGCCTAATGAAAATAATGATATTAAGTCATTTGCTACAGCAAATGCCATCCAAGTTAGAATTAATGAGAATATAAGATTGATGGCCGAATTGCGTGCTAGGTGGGAAAAAGAAGAAAATGCTAAAGAAGATAATATAGCTAAAGTTTGGACTATTACCACCACTAGTAATGCTAATGCTTCACATGTTGCTGCACCTCCTACTATCAATGGTAAAATAATTGGTGTTGGCAATTTTTCCACTTCTAATGCAAAGCCTTCAAAACTGCCTGAAACTGCTAAAACTGTTGAAACTTCCTGTGATAAAACTGCTGAAATTTTTTCTAATGTTGGGGATAATGATCCCATTTCTTTAGATCATAATGGTTTGGATTTTGATGATTGTCACATCTCTGAAGTTATAAAGTTCTTACAAAAACTTGCTAAGAGTCCTAATGCTAGTGCTATAAATTTGGCCTTTACAAAACATATTACAAATGCTCTCATAAAAGCTAGAGAAGAGAAATTAGAACGCGAAGCTTCTATTCCTAGGAAGTTAGAGGATGGTTGGGAGCCCATCATTAAGATGAAGGTCAATGATTTTGATTGTAATGCTTTATGTGATCTTGGTGCAAGTATTTCCGTTATGCCTAGAAAAATCTATGATATGCTTGACTTGCCACCATTGAAAAATTGTTATTTGGATGTTAATCTTGTTGATAACTCTACAAAGAAACCTTTGGGGAGAGTTGATAATGTTCGCATTACGATTAACAATAACCTTTTCCCTGTTGATTTTGTTGTCTTGGATATTGAATGCAATGCATCTTGTCCCATTATATTGGGAAGACCTTTTCTTCGAACTGTTGGTGCTATTATTGACATGAAGGAAGGTAATATTAAATATCAATTTCCTCTCAAGAAAGGTATGGAACACTTCCCTAGAAAGAGAATGAAGTTACCTTTTGATTCTATCATTAGAACAAATTATGATGTTGATGCTTCATCTCTTGATAATACTTGATACACACTTTCTGCGCCTAGCTGAAAGGCGTTAAAGAAAAGCGCTTATGGGAGACAACCCATGATTTTACTACTGCACTTTTAGTTTATATTTGAGTCTTGGAAGTTGTTACTACTGTAGCAACGTCTCCTTATCTTAATTTTGTTGCATTGTTGTGCCAAGTAAAGTCTTTGATAGTAAGGTTCATACTAGATTTGGATTACTGCAACAGATTTCTTGCTATCACGAATCTGGGCTGAATTATCAGGTAACTGAAAATTCTGCAAATTTACGAGTGATCCTCGGATATGTCAAACTTTCATTCAATTTGAGCATTTTCATTTGAGCAAGTCTGGTGCCTCTTAGAAATTCGTCTTCACGGACTATTCTGTTTTGATTGCCTTTTATTTCACATTGCCTGTTTTGCTATGCTTGATGGATTTTTCTATTCCATTAACTTTCAGTAGCTTTGTGCAATGTCCAGAAGTGTTAAGAATTATTATGTCACCTCTGAACATGTGAATTTTGATTATGCACTAACCCTCTAATGAGTTGTTTTGAGTTTGGTGTGGAGGAAGTTTTCAAGGATCAAGAGAGGAGGATGATACAATATGATCAAGGAGAGTGAAAGCTCTAAGCTTGGGGATGCCCGGCGGTTCATCCCTGCATATTTCAAGAAGACTCAATCATCTAAGCTTGCGGATGCCCAAGGCATCCCCTTCTTCATCGACAACATTAGCAGGTTCCTCTAGTGAAACTATATTTTTATTCCATCACATCTTATGTACTTTGCTTGGAGCGTCTGTTTGTTTTTGTTTTTGTTTTGTTTGAATAAGATGGATCCTAGCATTCATTGTGTGGGAGAGAGACACGCTCCGCTGTTGCATATGGACAAATATGTCCTTAGGCTTTACTCATAATATTCATGGCGAAGGTTGAACTTCTTCGTTAAATTGTTATATGGTTGGAAACGGGAAATGCTACATGTGGTAATTGGTAGAATGTCTTGAATAATTTGATACTTGGCAATTGTTGTGCTCATGTTTAAGCTCTTGCATCATATACTTTGCACCTATTAGTGAAGAAATATATAGAGCTTGCTAAAATTTGGTTTGCATAATTGGTCTCTCTAAGGTCTAGATATTTTCTAGTAAGGGTCGAACAACAAGGAAGACGGTGTAGAGTCTTATAATGCTTACAATATGTCTTTTATGTGAGTTTTGCTGTACCGGTTCATACTTGTGTTTGTTTCAAATAACCTTGCTAGCCTAAGCCTTGTATCGAGAGGGAATACTTCTCATGCATCCAAAATCCTTGAGCCAAACACTATGCCACTTGTGTCCACCATACCTACCTCCTACATGGTATTTCTCCGCCATTCCAAAGTAAATTGCTTGAGTGCTACCTTTAAATTTCTATCCTTTATCTTTGCAATATATAGCTCATGGGACAAATAGCCTAAAAACTATTGTGGTATTGAATATGTACTTATGCATCTTATCTCTTATTAAGTTGCTTGTTGAGCGATAACCATGTTCCTGGGGACGCCATCAACTACTCTTTCTTGAATATCATGTGAGTTGGTATGCATGTTCATCTTGTCTGAAGTAAGGGCGATTTACCATGAGTTGAATGGTTTGAGCATGCATATTGTTAGAGAAGAACATTGGGCCGCTAACTAAAGCCATGATCCATGGTGGAAGTTTCAGTTTTGGACAACAATCCTCAATCTCTTATGAGAATATTAATTGTTGCTAAATGCTTATGCATTAAAGAGGAGTCCATTATCTGTTGTCTATGTTGTCCCGGTATGGATGTCTAAGTTGAGAATAATCAAAGCGAGAAATCCAATGCGAGCTTTCTCCTTAGACCTTTGTACAGGCGGCATAGAGGTACCCCTTTGTGATACTTGGTTAAAACATATGTATTGCGGTGATAATCCAGGTAATCCGAGCTAATTAGGACAAGGTGCGGGCACTATTGGTATACTATGCATGAGGCTTGCAACTTGTAGGATATAATTTACATAACACATATGCTTTATTACTACCGTTGACAAAATTGTTTCTTGTTTTCAAAATAAAAGCTCTAGCACAAACATAGCAATCAATGCTTCCCTCTGCGAAGGGCCATTCTTCTACTTTTATGTTGAGTCAGTTCACCTATTTCTCTCCATCTCAAGAAGCAAACACTTGTGTTAACTGTGCATTGATTCCTACATACTTGCATATTGCACTTATTATATTACTTTATGTTGACAATATCCATGAGATATACATGTTACAAGTTGAAAGCAACCGCTGAAACTTAATCTTCCTTTGTGTTGCTTCAATACCTTTACTTTGAATTTATTGCTTTATGAGTTAACTCTTATGCAAGACTTATTGATGCTTGTCTTGAAAGTACTATTCATGAAAAGTCTTTGCTATATGATTCAATTGTTTACTCATTGCATTTACATTGCTTCGAATCGCTGCATTCATTACATGTGCTTACAATAGTATTGATCAAGATTATGATGGCATGTCACTTCAGAAATTATCTTTGTTATCGTTTACCTACTCGGGACGAGTAGGAACTAAGCTTGGGGATGCTGATACGTCTCCAACGTATCGATAATTTCTTATGTTCCATGCTACTTTATTGATGATACCCACATGTTTTATACATACTTTATGTCATATTTATGCATTTTCCGGCTAATGACCCACAAGTATAGGGGATCACGATAGTCTTCGAGGGTAGTATAACCCAAATTTATTGATTCGACACAAGGGGAGGTAAAGAAAACTTATAAGCAGTAGTAACTGAGTTGTCAATTCAGCTGCACCTGGAAAAGCACTAGCAACGGTGATGTGAAAGTAGCAGTAATATGAGAAGCAGTAACAGTAACACAGCAGCAGTAATAGCAATATGAGAGCGATGGCACCAGAAGATAGTTGATACTACTTCCAATGACATATAGAACGAGTATATAATGATGAGAGATGGACCGGGGTTCCCAGCGATCTACACTAGTGGTAACTCTCCAATAAGTGACAAGTGTTGGGTGAACAAATTACAGTTGGGCAATTGATAGGAATCAAAGCATTAAGAAAGAACATCAAGATTATTAATTATGTAGGCATGTTTTCCGTATATAGTCGTACGTGCTCGCAATGAGAAACTTGCACAACATCTTTTGTCCTACCAGCCGGTGGCAGCCGGGCCTCAAGGGAAACTACTGGATATTAAGGTACTCCTTTTAATAGAGTACCGGAGCAAAGCATTAACACTCCATGAAAACATGTGATCCTCACATCACTACCATCCCCTCCGGTTGTCCCGATTCTGTCACTTCGGGGCCTTTGGTTCCGGACAGTGACATGTGCATACAACTTGTAGATACAATCTAAGCAATAAGTATAGAGCTCAAATCTAAGATCATGCCACTCGGGCCCTAGTGACAAGCATTAAGAATAACAAGATTGCAGCAACAATAACTTCACAAACTTTATAGATAGACTAATCATAATGTATCATCCATCGGATCCCAACAAACACAACACCGATTACATCAGATGAATCTCAATCATGTAAGGCAGCTCATGAGACCATTGTATTGAAGTACATGGGGGAGAGTATACCGACATAGCTACTGCTAGAACCCGTAGTCCATGGGGGAACTACTCACGGAGCATGGCGGAGGCGGTGGCGTTGATGGAGATGGCTTCCGGGGGCACTTCCCCGTTCCGGTGCCGGAACAGAGATTCTGTCCCCGAATTGGAGTTTCGCGACGGTGGCGGCGCCCCTGAGTCTTTGGAGTTTCATCAATGGGTACGGTGTTTTTAGGACGAAAGGGATTTTATAGGCGAAGAGGCGGCGCAGGGGGGCACCTGGGGGCGCCTCACCCTAGGCCGGCGCGGCCAGGTTTGGCCCGCGCCGCCTTGTGGTGTGGTGGCCCCTCGGCCCCTCTCCGACTCTTCTTCGGTGTTCTGGAGCCTTCCGGGAAAAATAGGAGGTTTGGCGTTGATTTCGTCCAATTCCGAGAATATTGCCCGAACAGCCTTTCTGGAACCAAAAACAGAAGGGAACTGGCATGTGGCATCTTGTTAATAGGTTAGTTCCGGAAAATGCATGAAATCATCATAAAGTGCAAGCAAAACATGTAAGTATTGTCATAAAACAAGCATGGAATGATAGAAATTATGGATACGTCGGGGACGTATCAGCATCCCCAAGCTTAGTTCCTGCTCGTCCCGAGCAGGTAAACGATAAAAAGAATAATTTCTGTAGTGACATGCTACTTACATAACCTTGATCATACTATTACAAAGCATATGAAATGAATGAAGTGACTCAAGGCAATGATCTATAGTTGCTAACAAGTAGATAACATATAGCAAAACTTTTCATGAATAGTACTTTCAAGACAAGCATCAAAAGTCTTGCACAAGAGTTAACTCATAAAGCAATAAATTCAAAGTAAAGGCATCGAAGCAACACAAAGGAAGATATAAGTTTCAGCAGTTGCTTTCAACTTTCAACATGCATATCTCATCGATAATTGTCAACATAAGGTAATATGATGAATGCAAATATGCAAGTATGTAAGAATCAATGCACAGTTAACACAAGTGTTTGCTTCTAAGGTGGAAGGAAGTAGGTAAACTGACTCAACATAAAGTAAAAGAATGGCCCTTCGTAGAGGGAAGCATTGATTGCTATATTTGTGCTAGAGCTTTGGTTTTGAAAACATATAGAGAGCATAAAAGTAAAGTTTTGAGAGGTGTTTGTTGTTGTCAACGAATGGTAGTGGGCACTCTAACCCCCTTGCCAGACAAACCTTCAAAGAGCGGCTCCCATTTTATTTTTATTTTTGGGTGGCACTCCTTCCAACTTTTCTTTCACAAACCATGGCTAACCGAATCCTCGGGTGCCTGCCAACAATCTCATACCATGAAGGAGTGCCTTTTTATTTTAGTTTTATTATGATGACACTCCTCCCCACCTTTGCTTTCTCAAGCCATGGCTAACCGAATCCTTCGGGTGCCGTCCAACAATCACATACCATGGAGGAGTGTCTATTTAGTTTAATTAATTTGGGACTGGGAATCCCATTGCCAGCTCTTTTTGCAAAATTATTGGATAAGCGGATGAAGCCACTAGTCCATTGGTGAAAGTTGCCCAACAAGAATGAAAGATAAACACCACATACTTCCTCATGAGCTATAAAACATTAACACAAATTGAGAAGCATTTTGAATTGTTTAAAGGTAGCACTCAAGCAATTTACTTTGGAATGGCAGGAAATACCACATAGTAGGTAGGTATGGTGGACACAAATGACATACTTTTTGGCTCAAGGTTTTGGATGCACGAGAAGCATTCCCTCTCAGTACAAGGCTTAGGCTAGCAAGGTTGTTTGAAGCAAACACAAGTATGAACCGGTACAGCAAAACTTACATAAAAACATATTGCAAGCATTATAATACTCTACACTGTCTTCCTTGTTGCTCAAACACTTTTACCAGAAAATATCTAGACCTTAAGAGAGATCAATTATGCAAACCAATTTTAACAAGCTTTACGGTAGTTCTCCACTAATAGGTTTAAACTACATGAAAAAACTTAATCATGATCTACTTGAGAGCTCAAAACAATTGCCAAGTATCAAATTATCCAAGACATATGAGGCATTTTTCTTTTTCCAACCAAATAACTATAAGTATTGTAGCTTCCAACTTTTATCATTGAACATTAGAAGTAAAACGAAGAACAAGTGTTCATATGAAAAAGCAGAGCGTGTCTCTCTCCCAAACAAGGATTGCTAGGATCCGAATTTATTCAAACACAAACAAAAATAAAAGCACACAGACGCTCCAAGTAAAGCACATATGATGTGACCGAATAAAAATATAGTTTCAGGGGAGGAACCTGATAAGTTGATGAAGAAGGGGATGCCTTGGGCATCCCCAAGCTTAGGCTTGAGTCTTCTTGAAATATGCAGGGATGAACCACGGGGCATCCCCAAGCTTAGACTTTTCACTCTTCTTGATCATATATCATCCTCCTCTCTTGACCCTTGAAAACTTCCTTCACACCAAACTTCTCATAAACTTCATTAGAGGGGTTAGTACTCAAAAAATTTGAATCCACCTTGGTCCTGTAGTGGCACATTGCAAGAACTCAATAAAACATTAGCTACAGCTCTCTATGTCTAGAAAAGCTCGCTTAAAGTCCACAAGAACAATGCAAAAAACAGAGACAGAATCTGCCAAAACAGAACAGCCAGTAAAGACGAATTTTAATAAAATACTTCCGTTGCTCAAATCAGAAAACTCAAAACTAATGAAAGTTGCGTACATATCTGAGGAACACGCACGTAAATTGGCATATTTTTCTGATTTTTCTACAGAGAAAACAGCCCAGATTCGTGACAGATAGAAATCTGTTTCTGCGCAGAAATCCAAATCTAGTATCAACCTTCGATTAGAGGCTTCACTTGGCATAACAAAACACAAAACTAAGATAAGGAGAGGTTGCTACAGTAGTAAACAACTTCCAAGACACAAATATAAAATAAAGTACTGTAGCAAAATAACACATGGGTTATCTCCCAAGAAGTTGCTTTCTTTATAGTCATTAAGATGGGCTCAGCAGTTTTAATGATGCACTCGCAAGAAATAGTATTTGAAGCAAAAGAGAGCATCAAGAGGCAAATCCAAAACACATTTAAGTCTAACATGCTTCCTATGCAAAGGAATCTTGTACACAAATAAATTCATGAAGAGCAAAGTAACAAGCATAAGAAGATAGAACAAGTGTAACTTCAACAATTTCAGCATATAGAGAGGTGTATTAGTACCATGCAAATTTCTACAACCATATTTTCCTCTCTCATAATAATTTTCAGTAGCTTCATGAACAAACTCAACAATATAACTATCACATGCAGCATACTTTTCATGATCCACAAACATATAATTTTTATCAAGCTCAAAAATAGTGGGATCAAAACTTCCAAACTCACTTTTATCAATAATATAACAAGATGATTGATCAATCTCAAGAGATATGGGACTCATAGAATAAGTCAAGAACTCTCCAATCCCATTTTCATTAGTAGTACAATTAATATTATCAAGTAACATAGGACCATCATCTAGAGCTTTATCATAAACATTTGCTACGCAAAATTCTTTAGTACCATGCATTTCGACATCAGGCACAAACAAAGCATTATCATAAGATTTATCAAAGTAGCATGGATTATCATAGATAACAGTAGCATAATTATTCTCACAAGTATTACTCATAGGTACTATTTCAAGAGAATCCACAGGAACATAACATTCAACCTCTTTCGGTAAGCATGGAGGACAATCAAATAGTGTAAGAGATGAAGAGTTACTCTCATTAGAAGGTTGGCATGGGTAGCTAATCCATTCTTCCTCCTTTTGTTCATCACTCTCCTCTTCTTTTTCATCCAATGAGCTTTCAGGTTCATCAATTTCCTCCTCTTTTTCATCCAATGAGCTTTCAGGTTCATCAATTTCTTCTTCCACCGGTTCCTGCAAATTGTGAGTGCATTCTTGTGCATTAATGAGTCTCTCTTTATAATCAATGATATAAGGATTACCACTGTAGCATTCTATGCAAGAATTAAGGATAGTAGAGACATAATCTTTAAGGTCCTTACAAATAGCACAAGTTTCATAATTCTCAACCATGAAGGATTCTATCTCGGAGGCTCCCATAAATAAGACAAATTGTTCTACCTCTTCGAACCCATAATGAATATAGCAATTCCGATTATAGTTCTTAATTAAAAATTCCTCACTAAAGCCACATTGAAATTTAAGATGTTTAGTATCCTGTTGAGAGCAACAGTTTATATCATGGCGTCTAAGCAAGATTCTAGCCATTGTATTCAATTTTTCTATCATAGCACTCATTATTTTACCAGTTCTTGATTCTCTATAATTATTATAACATTCTATGAGCTCCAAATAGGTTGTAGGTTCTCCCATAACAGCAGTTTTTAATTTTTCGGTTTTTCAAATTTTTATGGATTTTTGGGTATATGAGACAAATAAAACAAGACAAAAATAAACTAAGCAAAAGTAAACTAAGCAAAGTAATACTAGACAGAAATAAACTAAGCACAAGTAAACTAAGCAAGACAAAATAAAATAAAACAGAGAGAGAGGTAGAGTGTACTCCCCAGGTGAACTTATGAGTAGAGCTATGCCTCCCCGGCAACGGCGCCAGAAAACAGTCTTGATGACCCACAAGTATAGGGGATCGCGATAGTCTTCGAGGGTAGTATAACCCAAATTTATTGATTCGACACAAGGGGAGGTAAAGAATACTTATAAGCCTTAACACCGAGTTGTCAATTCAGCTGCACAAAGCACTAGCAGGGGTGATGTGAAAGTAGCAGTAATATGAGAGCGTAGTGTGATAACATGTGGTAATAGCAATATGAGAGCGATGGCACCGGAAGATAGTTGATACTACTTCCAATGACATATAGAACGAGTATATAATGATGAGAGATGGACCGGGGTTCCCAGCGATCTACACTAGTGGTAACTCTCCAATAAGTGACAAGTGTTGGGTGAACAAATTACAGTTGGGCAATTGATAGGAATCAAAGCATTAAGAAAGAACATCAAGATTATTAATTATGTAGGCATGTTTTCCGTATATAGTCGTACGTGCTCGCAATGAGAAACTTGCACAACATCTTTTGTCCTACCAGCCGGTGGCAGCCGGGCCTCAAGGGAAACTACTGGATATTAAGGTACTCCTTTTAATAGAGTACCGGAGCAAAGCATTAACACTCCATGAAAACATGTGATCCTCACATCACTACCATCCCCTCCGGTTGTCCCGATTTCTGTCACTTCGGGGCCTTTGGTTCCGGACAGTGACATGTGCATACAACTTGTAGATACAATCTAAGCAATAAGTATAGAGCTTAAATCTAAGATCATGCCACTCGGGCCCTAGTGACAAGCATTAAGAATAACAAGATTGCAGCAACAATAACTTCACAAACTTTATAGATAGACTAATCATAATGTATCATCCATCGGATCCCAACAAACACAACACCGATTACATCAGATGAATCTCAATCATGTAAGGCAGCTCATGAGACCATTGTATTGAAGTACATGGGGGAGAGTATACCAACTAGCTACTGCTAGAACCCGTAGTCCATGGGGGAACTACTCACGGAGGCGGCGGCGTTGATGGAGATGGCTTCGGGGGCACTTCCCCGTTCGGCAGGGTGCCGGAACAGAGTGTCCCCCGAAGTGGAGTTTCGCGACGGTGGCGGCGCCCCTGGAGTCTTTCTGGAGTTTCATCAATTGGTACGGTGTTTTTAGGTCGAAAGGATTTTATAGGCGAAGAGGCGGCGCGGGGGCACTGGGGGCGCCTCACCCTAGGCGGCGGCCAGGGTGCCGCGCCGCCTTGTGGTGTGGTGGCCCCTGGCCCCTCTCCGACTCTTCTTTGGTGTTCTGGAGTGGGAAAAATAGGAGGTTTGGCGTTGATTTCGTCAATTCGAGAATATTGCCGAACAGCCTTTCTGGAACCAAAAACAGAAAACGAACGCTTGTGGCATCTCGTTAATAGGTTAGTTCCGGAAAATGCATGAAATCATCATAAAGTGCAAGCAAAACATGTAAGTATTGTCATAAAACAAGCATGGAGCAGAAATTATGGATACGTCGGGGACGTATCACAGGCACTAACCTATTAACAAGATCCGAAGAGCCATTCTTTTTCTGCTGTTTTGGTTTCAGAAATCCTAGTAAGGAAATATTCTCGGAATTGGACGAAATCAACGCCCAGGATCTTATTTTTCCACGAAGCTTCCAGAAGTCCGGAGAGGAAACGAAGTGGGGCGACGAGGCGGCCACACACTAGGGCGGCGCGGCCCAAGCCCTGGCCGCGCCGGCCTGTTGTGTGGGCCCCTCGCGCCCCCTGACCTACCCTTCCGCCTACTTAAGCCTTCGTCGATAATAACTCCAGTACCGAGAGCCACAATACGAAAAACCTTCCAGAGACGCCGCCGCCAATCCCATGTCGGGGGATTCAGGAGATCACCTCCGGCACCTTGCCGGAGAGGGGAATCATCTCCCGGAGGACTTTTCACCGCCATGGTCGCCTCCGGAGTGATGTGTGAGTAGTTCACCCCTGGACTATGGGTCCATAGCAGTAGCTAGATGGTCGTCTTCTCCTAATTGTGCTATCATTGTTGGATCTTGTGAGCTGCCTAACATGATCAAGATCATCTATCTGTAATGCTACATGTTGCGTTTGTTGGGATCCGATGAATAATGAATGCTATGTTATGTTGATTATCAATCTATCATCTATGTGTTGTTTATGATCTTGCATGCTCTCCGTTGCTAGTAGAGGCTCTGGCCAAGTTTTGCTTGTAACTCCAAGAGGGAGTATTTATGCTCGATGGTGGGTTCATGCCTCCATTAAATCTGGGAGTGACAGAAAGTTCTAAGGTTGTGGATGTGTTGTTGCCACTAGGGATAAAACATCAATGCTATGTCTAAGGATATATTTTTTGATTACATTACGCACCATACTTAATGCAATTGTCTGTTGTTTGCAACTTAATACTGGAGGGGGTTCGGATGATAACCTGAAGGTGGACTTTTTAGGCATAGATGCATGTTGGATAGCGGTCTATGTACTTTGTCGTAATGCCCAATTAAATCTCACAATACTCATCATAACATGTATGTGCATGGTCATGCCCTCTTTATTTGTCAATTGCCCAACTGTAATTTGTTCACCCAACATGCTTATTCTTATGGGAGAGACACCTCTAGTGAACTGTGGACCCCGGTCCATTCTTTACATCGAATACAATCAACTGCAATACTCGTTCTACTATTTTCTGCAAACATCATCATCCACACTATACATCTAATCCTTTGTTACAGCAAGCCGGTGAGATTGACAACCTCACTGTCACGTTGGGGCAAAGTAATTTGGTTGTGTTGTGCAGGTTCCACGTTGGCGCTGGAATCCCGGTGTTGCGCCGCACTACACTCCACCGCCATCAACCTTCAACGTGCTTCTTGGCTCCTACGGTTCGATAAACCTTGGTTTCTTACTGAGGGAAAACTTGCTGCTATACGCATCACACCTTCCTCTTGGGGTTCCCAACGGACGCGTGCTGTACGTGTATCATCCCCTCAGACTCAGCGACGCCAGAGTATCGTGGTACTAGAGGAGGTGCATGACGATACGCAGCCGCGCCACCCTGCTGCGGGACAGCGAACCCTGGGGGCCTCGCCGTGTCCGACGGCCGGGTCCTTGGAGCCTGCGATTCTGCCTCCTCGGGCGGAGGGGCATGCTGATGGGGTGGAGGACGCTCCTTCTTCGATGCCGCTTTCCCCTGCGTTGGGGGGCTCGCCAGGGGCTGGCGTGATACAGGGGTTGCATCACCTTCTACCCCTGTATCGACGGCCTCTTCTACTTCACCAACATCTTCTACTTCACCGGATGGGTCTCCATCGCGCTCGACTTCTCCATCGCCAGTCTCCACCTTGCAGCAGCCTCCGCCCATGGTCCCTCCTCCCGTTGTTCAGCCGACGGTGAGGCAGAGTGGGAGGTACGCTCTCGCGGATGATGGGGCGGGGGCGACGGATGAGGACGTCATGCAGAGAGCTATGCGACTCAAGTCTTTTGTTTCTTTTTAAGATACTCGTATTTCTTCAAATTTGAGTAGTTTAGGGGTTTCGATGGGTAGTCGGTTTGAGGAGATTTCTGTTTCGGCCAATGTGTTGAGACAAACGGAGCTTGACCGTTTAACGGTTGTTCCGAATGTTTCCACAGGGGCTGAAACGACTATAGTAGACAATGATGAAGAGGATGACATCCTAGATGGTCAGCTTCTCTCGGCTATTATTGGTAATATTTCATAAGTCGATTTAGAACACGCGGAGCTTAGTTCTGATCTACAAGCTTCCGAACGTGGCTCTCGATCGTCGGCTGGAAAGAAATCTCGTAGATATTGCAAGAACACTAAATCTAAAATAGTTTCTCGATGAATGGCATGTTCCGGAATAGCAGAGGTCTTCGTGACTTGGCTAAGCATTCTCACATTGCCGATGGTTGTAGAGATTATGATTTAGATTTTATTGCTATATCGGAGACGGGTAGGCGAAATTTCTCACAAAGTTTTCTCGACCGATTGTCAGGCAGGATTAACTTTCAGTGGTTTTCTCGCCCGCCTCGTGGCAGATCCGGGGCATTTTACTTGGCATCCGCATAGACACCATGACGGTCTTAGCTAGTTCTGATGGAGAGTATCACATTAAGCTCGACATTCAGAATAAAGCAGACGGTTTCATGTGGAGTCTGGTCACTGTGTATGGTGCCGCGCAGGACGCTTTTAAGGCTAACTTTTTACGTGAGTTGGTAAATCTTACAAAAGATAATCCTTATCCGATTTTAATCGATTTTAATTTGTTGAGATTTCCTCACGAGAAAAGTAAAGGCCGTTTCGATGGACATTGGCCTTTCTTGTTCAACGTTGTCATTGATAGCCTTGATTTAAGAGAGGTGTTTATGTCCGATCGATAGTTTACTTGGGCCAACAGCTTGCCTGAACCCACATACGAGAAACTAGATCGCGTGTTGATGTATATTGAATGGGAAAATAAATACCCTATAGTGTCAGTCCGTGCACTAGAACGTATTGAAAAACTGTCTGACCATGCTCCCATCCTCCTAACTACTGGGAATCCCCGTCCTGTTTGTAAACGGTCTTTCAAATTTGAACTTGGCTGGCTACATCGAGAGGGATTTCATGAGATGGTTAAGAAGGTTTGGGAGAGACCGGTCGGGGGCAGCACTCCAATTTTGAGATGGAATAATAAGATGCGGACAATGCGCAAACATCTCTCTGGTTGGGCTGCCCATACGGCTGATATCCTTAAAAAAGAGAAGGCTCGCTTATCAAATGTTATTGATGAGCTTGAGGCTGTTGCGGAGGTTAGACCGTTGTCTACGCAAGAGATTGAACGTAAAAATCAGTCCAATGCGCAGATGGCGAGTCTTCTTCGCGAGGAGGAACTCAAGTGGTTTCAACGTTCCAAAGCTCAATTCATATTGGAAGGAGACTCAAATACGCGATATTTCCATGGCTTAGCCAATGGGAGACATCGGAAAAAACGTATTCACTCTCTTATTCAAGATGAAGGGTTGATTGAAGGCCATGAGAAACTCAAATCCTACATTACTAATTATTATAAAGGTCTGTTTGGTCCTCCGGAGGAAAGTACCTTCTCTCTTAACGAGGACTTAACGGACGATATACCCCAAGTTTCTATGGAAGAAAATGGTCCACTAACCGCACCTTATACTGAGGAAGAGGTTCAGAAGGCAATTTTCCAAATGGAATGCAACAAAGCACCGGGTCCAGATGGTTTTCCAGCAGAGTTTTATCAAACTTTCTGGGATAAGATTAAATCGGACCTTCTAGATTTGTTCAGTGCCTTACACATTGGACAACTAGAATTATTTCGTCTAAATTTTGGTGAAGTAATCTTGTTACCGAAATTTAATGAGGCAGAAAGGATTCAACAATATAGACCTATTTTCCTCTTAAATGTAAGTTTCAAGATTTTCATCAAAGTGGCCACCATTAGACTTAATACGATTACAGATCATGTTGTCCAGCCATCACAGACAGCCTTTATGCAAGGAAGGAACATCCTTGATGGAGTGGCGGTTTTGCATGAGACGGTACATGAGATGCATTCTAAGAAATTAAATGGGGTTATTTTAAAACTAGATTTTGAAAAGGCGTATGATAAAGTCAAGTGGTATTTCCTACAGCAGACACTCAGGATGAAAGGTTTTTCTCCAGAGTGGCGCGCTCTAATAAATGATTTTGTGTATGGGGGTAGTGTAGCAATCCGGGTTAATGATGACACCGGCCACTATTTCCAAACACGAAAAGGGTTACGCCAAGGGGATCCGTTATCACCGATGTTGTTTAACATTGTAGCGGATATGCTGGCTATACTCATAGAGCGGGCCAAGTCTGATGGCCAGATTAAAGGTGTGATTCCACATCTGGTTGATTGTGGTTTATCTATCCTTCAATATGCCGATGACACAATTCTGTTTATGGATCATGATCTTGAAAAAGCTCAAAATCTGAAATTAATTTTGGCGGCTTTTGAGCAGTTGTCGGGATTGAAAATCAATTTACATAAAAGTAAATTGTTCTGTTTCAGTGATGCCCAAAATGATATGGCTCTGTATACAGAGTTGTTTGGTTGTGGGCAAGGCCAATTTCCTATCCACTATTTGGGTATTCTGATTCATTATCAGAGACTTACAATCGTGGAATGGAAATTAGTGGAAGAAAGACTACAAAAACGGCTTAGTAGTTGGAAAGGTAAATTGTTGTCCCTGGGAGGAAGATTGGTACTCATTAATTCGGTACTAACGAATATGGTACTGTATACGTTATTATTCTTCATTCTCCCGAAAGGAATTCTGCATAAACTCGATTATTATCGATCCAGATTCTTTTGGCAAGAGAAAAAGAAATATCGACTGGATAAATGGAGTATAGTTTGTAGTCCCAAAGATCAAGGAGGGCTTGGAGTTCAGCTCTACTGGGTAAATGGTGTTTAAGCTACTTACCGAGGATGGGATTTGGCAAACTATTCTTCGGAGAAAGTATGTCGGCTCGAAGACATTATCCCAAGTGGTTTGGAAACCTGGGGATTCACACTTTTGGGCTGGTCTTATAGCGACAAAAAATGTCTTTTTTTGCCATGGTACTTTCTCAATCAAGAATGGAGCACAGATACGGTTCTGGGAAGATGCTTGGCTAAACAATGCACCCTTAAGTAAACATTACCCTGCTCTGTATAGGATTGCTCGTCGCCAAGGTGATACCATTGCCACTGTAATGGCTACCTCACCTCCAAATGTAACTTTCGGACGGGTTTTACTTGGACAAAGACTTGTGGTATGGAATACCCTAATTCACCGGCTCAGAGATATTCATTTATCGCCTGAACCAGACGAATTTAGATGGAATCTTCATGTAAATGGTACTTTTTCTGTAAAATCTTTTTACAATGCGATCCTTCTTTCTGATTTACCAGTTGATAACAATAAGAAGATTTGGAAGATGAAGATACCATTAAAAATTAAAAAATTGGATGGTATCTTCGTCGTGGGGTTATTCTCACCAAAGACAATCTTGTTAAGCGGAATTGGCATGGAAGTACACGGTGCGTTTTTTGTCATCACGACGAAACCATCAAACACTTATTCTTCCAGTGCCAGTTCGCGAGATCTATATGGTCAGTCATCCAAGTAGCGTCTACCCTGTATCCTCCGACTAGTGTCGCCAATGTCTTTGGCAATTGGCTTCATGATATCGATTCAAGGTTTAAGTTGCTTCTTAGGGTGGGGGCGCTAGCAGTTATCTGGGCGCTTTGGCTATGTAGAAATGACAAGATCTTTAATGACAAAAATTGCTCTTTGTTGTAGGTCATCTACAGATGTACATGTATTCTCCGTTCGTGGTTACCTCTTCAGCGAGTGGAGAACCGAGACCTATTTACGGAGGTCTGTACACGGTTGGAGGCTACGGCGAGGGATACTTTTTTCCTACATGGGTGGCAGCATAGTCTATGGATAGAAGCCCCACCTACACCTTAGGCGTCATATGATTCATCGTTCCGATATGTATCTCGCCTAGTTTTTATATTTATCCTTTTTGACTTGAGACAACAAAACGGCTGTGTGCATCCTGGTTATACAGAGGCTGGATGTAATTGCTTCTTAAAGTAATAAAGCATCCTTTATCGAAAAAATCCTACGGCTATGCTTCCACCCATGTTGGGTAATAAAATCCTTAGCCGTATTCTCCAAACGTGTAGACACCTTCATAAATAGGTCTCGGTCCACGGAGCGTTGAAGCGGTGACCATGAACGAAGCATAGCTGTACATCTATAGATAACCTGCATGATAGAGGAATTTCTGTCATTAAAAACCTCGTCGTTTCTACACAGCCAAAGCGACCATACAACTGCAATCGCTCCCACTTAATCGTTTTATAACTTGAATCCACCCCATTTAACCAATTGCCAAATATATTGGTTATACTACGGGATGGGTACAGGGTAGAACCTATCTGAATGATTGGCCATATAGATCTAGCAACCCGACAGTTAAATAAAAGGTGTTTTATTGTCTCATCTTCGTGACAGAACACACATTTCTTGCTACCATGCCAGTTGCGTTTTACAAGGTTATCTTTAGTAAGAATCACACCTCGACGAAGATACCATGCGAAGACCTTCGTTTTTAATGGTATCTTCATCTTCGAGATGGACTTATTATTTAAAATCGGCTGGGTAGGAATGCAAAGTGCTTTATACATTGAGGCTACCGAGAAAACACCATTCTTGGTAAGACTCCAACGGAATTCATCAGACCCCGTAGATAATTATATTGAATCTAGCCACTGAAGCAGTTCGTTCCAAGAGTCAAGACGGGGACCAATAAGATCACGTCTTAACGTTACCGTGGGTGGAGAAGATTCCAGCACCTTCTGCAAGGTATCCCTTTATAACGAACAATATTGTACAAGGCCGGATACTGTTCGCAGAGATAGGTTGTTCCCAACCATTGATCCTCCCAAAAACGTATCTTCGCCCCATTCCTAATGGAGAAGGAGCCAAACAAGAAAAAAGTATTTCTTTTGTTGCCATGATACCAGCCCAGAAGTGTGAATCCCCCGATTTCCAAATAACATGGGATATCGCCTTTGAGCCTACATACTTTTTCCTTATCAGTTGTTGCCATAGACCATCCTCCGTTAATAACCTGGCCAGCCATTTTCCTAGCAAGGCCCTGTTTTTAACTTCTAGATCGTGAACACCAAGTCCACCTCGATCTTTTGGACGACATACAACACTCCATTTTGTCAATCGATATTTTTTCTTTTTTACTATCCCCTTGCCACAAGAATCTTGATCGGAAGTAATCCAATCGGTGCATGACTCCTTTGGGTAACCGGAAGAAAGAGATCATATACAGTACCATATTTGTAAGTACTGAAGTTATGAGGACTAATCTTCCCCCAAGGGATATGAGCTTTCCTTTCCAACTAGTAAGGTGTTTCTTAAGTCGTTCTTCGACGATTTTCCATTCAGCCAGAGTTAGTCTCTGATGATGAATCGGAATACCAAGATAGCTAATTGGAAAGCAACCAAGCCCACAGCCGAATAACTCGGCATAAAAATTGGCATCATCTATGGCTTCCCCAAAACAAAACAACTCACTTTTATGGAAGTTGATCTTAAGACCTGACAATTGTTCGAATGCTGAAAGAATTAACTTCAGATTACGTGCCTTTGCCAAATCATGATTCATAAATAGAATTGTATCGTCGACATACTGCAGAATTGATAGGCCCCCATCAACCAAATGGGGAACCACATCTTCAATTTGGCCATCGAACTTAGCGCGTTTAATTATAATTGCAAGCATATCCGACACAATATTAAAGAACATCAGGGACAACGGATCGCCTTGCCTGAGACCTTTTTCTGTCTGGAAGTATTGCTAATGTCATCATTGACCTTTATGGCAACACTACCACCAAAAATGACATTATTAATTAGAGTGCGCCACTCATCAGAAAATCCTTTCATCCGAAGTGTTTGTTGAAAAAGGGACCATTTAACTTTATCATAGGTTTTTTCAAAATTGATTTTGAATATGACCACATTCAACTTTTTGCGGTGCATCTCATGAACCGTTTCTTGCAAAGTGACAACTCCATCTAGGATGTATCTGCCATGCATGAAAGCCGTCTGAGAAGGTGACACCACATGATCTGCCACTGAATTCAGTCGAATAGTAGCTACTTTTGCGAAAATTTTGAAACAAATATTTAAAAGACATATCTAAACACAATTTTACTTGGTACATTAGAAATCTAAAAATTTAAAAGTCGAATGTAGACTTATCTAAACACAATTTTACTTGGTACATTGGAAATATGAACATATTTAAATAAAAATAGAGCCTAAAAAGTACCGATAGTAATGCATTAATGTGGTCAGGAAGTCAAATCTAATGTGAAATCTCTACCCACATTTTAAAAATCTTCCTTAATTTTGCGAATATCCGGACTTCTAAACATTCCTCACTCGATGCAACATTACCTCGTGGCATATGGGGTTAGCAACTACGAAGTTGAAGATGTTTCCCACCATCAAGTTATTAAATGTCACCAGACATCTTGTTGCGCAAAATTGGACAAATCGATGTAACATTTCCACTTACGCAGATTCATCAAATAACACAAGTGTTCTACCCAACTAAAAAAAATCCAGAAAAGTACCTCCCCCTTTGTCGGTCCTTTCCCCTTCGTATTCATTTTAAGTCTCTAGATCAATCGCAATCTGCCTTTCAGCGAAAGAAGTCCAAATAACCCCCTTAAGTATTGGGTTTGGGACTCTAAACCCCCTTAAGTTTAGATTGGGACATTTAACCCCCCTAAGTATCAAATACCAGGCAATTTACCCCCTTGGCTGTTTTAGTAGCGGTTTTGGTCCACGTGGCAAGTGGTTTTAGCCGAGCTGCTCGTCTCCTATGTCGTCAGTCATCTCTACCGGCGGCGCGTGGGCGCTACTCGGCGCACCTCGCCGCCTCCTTCCGGCTTCCGCGAACTCGATGAGAAGCTCACCGTTGTCCTCGACGTGTTCCCCACCGCCTCCCTCCGCCTCTCGCACAACGCGGCCGGATACCTCGAGCTCCTTCGTGCCCATTGCCGTCGACGCCTGGCATCGAGAGGAGGTTCCGCATCGGCGTGGCGCAGATGCAGATGACTTGCCCGTCAGGTTGCGGCTCCGCCCGGACGAGCCGCTGCCGTGCACGTGGTGGTGGCGGAGATTGATGTTGGTCAGGTGCGCGTGGCCCCGGAGGTGCTCGCTGCTGCTACTGCACGCCGCCGCCTCAGGAGCCGCGTTCTCCGGCTGTGCCGGTGGTGGGCAGGGGTGTGCAGCTGCAGTTCTGCTGTTCGCATCCAAAAACTGCCATGAGGACACGGTGGAGGTCGCACTGAGGCCGCTTGTTGGCGGCGCCCACGGCTGGGACTACTGCATCTACTGGTGACTCTACCCTGACCAGCGGTGTACTTGTATGTGTTCAGTTGTCCGTATGATTCTTGCAGCCAGAGCTTGATGATGATCAGGATGCACGCACAGGCCTTGTTGTTGAACCAACTTATCTGGCAGAGCAGCGGCACGACGTCGCCGCCTCGGGACCGGGTTACGATGCTACGGCCGGCGGTAAGAGGACGCGCCTCCTCGTCCCAGTTGCGGGCGGGATCGTCGAGCTCTTCGCCTCGAGATACGTACGTACGCGTGTGGTCAGTGATGGATAATATTATCAGCTCTTCGTGGTGCACCGCACGCAACAGCCTTTGCTAAAACCACTTGCCACGTGCATCAAAACAACTACTAAAACAGCCAAGGGGGTACGTTATCTGATATTTGATACTTAGGGGGGTTAAATGCTCCAATCTAAACTTAAGGGGGGTTAGGGTTCCAAACCTAATACTTAAGGGGGTTATTTAGACTTCTTTCGCCTTTCAGCCGCTTCGTCGCAGTGTATCCCGGGCCAACCGCCCATGCACCGTTGTTAGCCGGCCGGTGGAGATATGCGCCGCACTGCAGCCCTTGCACCTAGCGGTTGGCCGACCTCCGGACTCCCTCCGTCGTTCAGCTGTTCAACTGCCATGCGCAGCCAATGCATATACTTGAGGTCACGCCGCCGCTAGCGGGCTATCGTTCGGCCTCATTGGCTTTCTCACTCGGTCACACAAACTGACCAGAGGAGGGGAAGAAAGACGAAAGAATGGATCGTGGGGTAGTTGGCCCAAGTCAACACGACCACCAGGGAAAAGGCCAAGTCTATTTTTCTACAAAAATCCACCCAATTGAGAATAATGCTCGTACTTAGTAATTTTAAGCCACTTTTCTCCCTCCAACATGATTATGCCCCCTCCAAGGCTAATGTGTGGCTCCGTCCCTGCGTGAAATGTACCGTTTCAGCCTTCACAGTTGGATTGGCATCTTAGTAAACTAGATGATGCCCCGCGCGTTGCAGCGGGACTCCTAGAAAAAAAGTTGGATACATTTGGACAAAAGTAAAAAAGAATAAATAAAAAATGCTTCTTAATTAACCACATGTTCCATCAACAATAAAAAAAACTAATTTAATGGAATTTCTTAATACATGATTGGAAGGAAAACTGAAGTTATGTGTACAAAATAATTACCGGTGTATACAACAGAGAGATAGAACAGATCAAACCATCCAAAATAAGTTTGTTATAAGTACAGGAGTACAAACCCGATCCTTGCATATGAAAGGGATTCATTCTAGAAGTGAGAAAAATAACTTTTCCCAAATTAATATATGTAGTTAATTTACATGTAGTGCAACTTTTCAAAATAAATACGTGTACCGAATTCAATGATCAAATAATATAAAATCTGAAATTTAGTCTTTTCCTATTTCTATAAGAGTTGCCGGAAGAAAATTGAGCCAGATTTCTTGCCATCATGAATAAATAAGCAACGCCACATTACACATTTCGTTTGTTTTTGCCTTTTCTCCCTAGAACTAAGGGCGTCAGCATACGGACTGAGCCATTCGCCGGACCTGTTCATGCCGTATATTTAGCTTACTCACACATGCTTAAGAGAATATAGTATACAGGTTAATAGGGGTGGCAGCTATTGATCCACTTAACTGTTAGCATGAAGTGGCTGATCCACTTATTTGTTTTGAGATTTCCACATGTGCATGCTATACATGGGAGATTGCTAAGAAATTCTATAATGTTATTACATAAGTAGTATAAGTAGTGACGAAAGATTCTTACTAATACAATAACTCTATGAAGAGCTATCCATGGAGAGCCAACATGTTCAGGTACATCTCGATTCAATAATGAAACATGCACGTAATAAATGAGTTAAGGGCGAACAGATATACTTTTGGAGCAATAGAGATTTGAGACCAGCTGAAGATCAAATATGGAGAGCTAAACAGATGTGGAAAGCGAAAGATTAGAAGGAAAAGGAACAGTTGATAAAATTCAGAGTGTTTACCTCACCTTCTTGATTTATTCCTGATGTACAATTTCCCTATCTTTATTATGATAATGCCTGAAATAAATAGAAGAAAAAATAGCATAGGTGTTATCACCAGAATTTGACCGAGTCAGAGGTGGGCCGCGATCAAGATGGATTTGAAGGATATACATGGAGGAAATACGTGAATCGGCCTGTTATGCAAAGTTTGGGCTAGTTGGCCCTTGTATCTGTAACATAGTAGATTACGTGTCGGTAGTTAGAGTTTGCCTCGTGCACGGTTGGGATTATTCCCACGTTAGAAAGTCTACGGACTATAAATATGTATCTAGGGTTTATGAAATAAACAACAACCAACGTTCAACCACAAATCAATCTCGGCGCATCGCCAACTCCTTCGTCTCGAGGGTTTCTACCGGTAAGCATCATGCTGCCTAGATCGCATCTTGCGATCTAGGCAGCACCAGCTTATTATCGTTGTTCATGCGTCGCTCGTACTGAAGCCTTGTTGATGGCGAGCAACGTAGTTATCTTAGATATGTTAGGGTTAGCATTGTTCTTCGTATCATATGCTATCGTAGTGCAACCCTTGCATATCTAGCCGCCCTTACACCTATCTTAGGTGTAGCACCCCGCTTGATCATTATTTAGTAGATCCGATCCGTTACGGTTGCTCCTTGTTCTTCAAGGATTAGTTTAATATCTGCAATAGTTAGGCCTTACAAAGGGTTGGAGGATCCAGCGGCACGTAGGGTGTCGTTTGCTAGTCCTAGACAGGATGTTCCGGGGATCAACCTCGTGTTGGTTTTTAGGCCTTGTCTAGGATCGGCTTACGATCACCGTGCGTGGCCGCGAGGCCTAATCGTGAGTAGGATGATCCGATTATGCGGTGAAAACCCTAAATCGTCGTAGATCGTTTTAGCTTTATCTTGATCAAGCGGGACCACCATATATTCGTGCACCTCGTACGAATCATGGGTGGATCGGCTCCTTGAGCCGATTCACGGGATAACCAGAGCCGATCGAGGCTCGTATTTAATGTTTACGTGTATGCCATGCGGGAAACTAAGCGAGGCATCTCCATCACCTTCTGACCAGGTATAGGTCGGCACGCCCTGCACCAGCATCGGACGTGTGTACCAGAGGCTTTGCGGGCCGTCGCTCGGAGGGACCAGGGCCAGCCGCAGCCCTAAGTTGTTCCCGGCTCTCTTGTGTTGCCCGTTGCTGCTCGCGGTGGGTTTTGACCGCAACACATTCTGGCACGTCCGGTGGGACAAGCTTCGGCATCAACCACATCGCCATCTACATCTGAGATGGCGGACGGCACTCCTGTCACGTACGAGGATCTGCCCGACGAGCTCAAGAAGAAGTATGACGAGGTCAAAGCAATCCTCGAAGCCGACCTCATCGGCTCTTTTCACAGAACCCGTTCACATGGCATCAGGTGGAAGGGGTTCTCGCCTAATGGTGCGCTCGATGGGATAGACCTCTCTGCCCCGTCGAAGAACGCACCAGGTCCCTACGTCGGAGATCAACTACTTGGTGGCTCACTCGCTACACCGCCACTCGAGAACCTGGTGAACACCTTGGAGCGTGTCGCTCTTCGGGTGATCCGGGAGATCATGAGCAGTACTCTCCGTCAGGACCAGCTCTCGGGACACACCAGGAGAGATGCCACTCCAGTCCCGTCCACCGCTGCCATTTGCGTTGGCAGCACCAGAAGTGCCGAATTCACCGGCATTCGTCGTCTACAAGATCGGTGGTGACCCTAGTGACTGCCAGTTCTTGCATGAGGCGCCTAAGGAGATCCCTCGCGGGTACATGTGCACATACGTGCCAGATTGCGGTAACTGGGCGCTCACAAACCAGGCCGCGACAGCAAGGACTTGGGAAGCGGAGGAACGTCGGCGACAGATCGGAGAAGCATGCGTGGCTAGCTAAATATGCCACCCCGACGAACCTCGAGCTCAGCTCCCTGATTGGCTCAGAGCTGGAAAAGCGAACATGGCTGGCTAAGTACGCCACCGGCGAATCTTCGAGTTCGACTCTACAGCCGCACCGTGGATCGATCAGGCACGATCGTGAGGGACCGATTCGGCATGGTGCCGAAAAGGAGGACAATCGGCTATTCCAAGCCGTACCCGATGAATACGAGTTGGTCCCGCTACCACCCAAGTATCGGCTCCGACTCTCCAAGTTCAGCGGATCAGATGGTTCCAGCTCCATCGAGCATGTGAGCCGATATTTGGCACAGCTAGGAACGGCCTCAGCGTCGGATCCAGCGCGTGAGGTTCTTCGCACGATCCCTCACGGGATCGGCTTTCGGGTGGTACACCGTTGCCACGGACTCGATCCGGACTTGGAAGCGATTGGAAGAACAGTTCCATATGCGTTTCACTCGAAGCTTCCGAGGCCGGCATTGCCGATCTAGCCAGATACGTCGAAGCGTGGGCGTGCGAATACATCCAGCGCAGAATCTAAGGAACCGATTCTATTCGGCTCGTGTGAAAGAAGCGATCGAGTTGGCGTGGTGGGCCCTGCCTCACAGATCAAAGACATGGCCTCCCAAGCAGACTATCCTTCGGGCGCACATGGTTCGGCTGTCGGCATATGAACAGCGCCACCGGACTTGTACCAGGACAAATTCAAGCGTGCGGTAGTCTGGTCGAAGCGAGAAGAAGAAGTTTGCGGGAGATCAAGAGGTAGCGATGGCTGAATGGACTCGGGGCAACCCCGTGTCCCAAGGTTAAGCCACCAGGTCCGCCCAGGGTTTGATTTTGACGTGACCAAAACCGAGCAAATCTTCGATCTCTTGCTCAAGGAGAAGCAGTTGAAGATACCCGAAGGTCTCAAATTCCCCACGATACGGAGCTAAACGGAAAGCCATACGCAAATGGCATAACTCGCTCTCCCATGCCACCAACGTGCGGGTGTGGCGTCAGATCCAAGTGGCGATAGAACAAGGACGTCTGATTTTCAACCAGTGCGCCATGAAGGTCGACACCCACCCCTTTCCACCGTTAACATGGTGGAGTACACTTACCCTGAAGGTTGCCGGCCAGGATCCTCGTTCGGTATCAACATGGTAGGACCAGGCACTACTCGGCAAGGATGGAGACGAGGGCTGCTCTCGTAGCAAGGACACAGAGGAGGCCGCTCCACGCGATCGGCTCCGTCATGATGGCAAGCGCTACGTCACGAGGGAGAAGTGAAGAACATAAGATATCAGCGACCCCTCTCCGATCACCTCCTCAATAAGTATGTGAGTCAATATAGCGCCGACGATCCAGCGACGATGATGAAAGAGATCGTCTGGATAGAGAAGCCAGAAGACATCGTCGGTGTGATCGCAATAAGGAGGAGTACGAGCGCTGTGCGAAAGAAAAATCAAGGGAGCAAGACGACGAAGATAGGCACTGGGACTGCCCCTTCTTCAGACGCTGCTGGGATTCAGGAATGAGCCGATTGCCTACAATCGGCAATTGCCCAGAATGCAACCAGACGAAGAAGGAGGCAGCCAACGTGTCCGTGTTCCAACGCCTAGGGCCTCTCCCGCCTCGAAGCAAATGCGCTGAGTCCCCTCGGATGGAAGATCTCGAGGATCTGGAAGACGAGGGAGAAGAAGAAGAAGATAGGTACCACCGGCCAAGGTGGTGCCCTGATGGACTCAGCCGTTCCCAAAAGCGTAGGGTTCAGCGATTGCGCGGCTTGGAGGAAGCCGAAAGGTTATACTGCATACTGAGAAAGGCGCGGCCTGATCGGCGCGAAAATTCAGCGAACCCTGGATGAAGAGGGTCGACCACGGAAAATGGAGTGGCGCCCCAAGCAAAGGAAAGCCGATGATGAGACATCGGCTGGCACAAACATGGTGTTCGTCCTTCCGACGGAGCTTAGTGCTCCAGGACTACACGAGGCACCCAATTTGGATGACTGCGAGCGCATCGACGTGACGAAGGGGAGGGTTAAGCTGGTCTTATCCACTGGCCTGACCGTGTAGCAAAGAGCGAACCGATGAGCAAATGTGGCGAGGCCGATCCTTGGGATCGGCCCCCAAAGATCTATGAAGGAACATTACAAAGCCTTCATTGAGCGCTTCGATCAATATGGAGGCCGATTCCAGCAATCGGCCAAAATTATCCTCACCACATGTTCTGCTTGGATGCAACGTCGATCTACTGGGCAGCGGTTACGTCGGCAGATGAGAGTCAACACGAATCCTAACGGAGCCGACGTGCAAATACAGTGCCTTGGCTAAACTACAGAGCCAATATCTGCAGTTACCTGACAGATTCGGCTCGGGGGGCACCTAAACCAAACGAACATGTGAACATGTGCAAGTGAACATGTGTGCAGTGAAATATTGGTGGCCGATAGAAAAAATCGGCCAGTAAAAAAAAATTTCATGACATACAGCCGATGCAAGGGCATCGACTTTAGAACTAAGAAACGAAGCCGATGCGCAGCCATCGACTCTAGTGCAATTATACAAGGTCTACCGGATTTCGACCAAGTCCAGTTCATCTGTGAGGCCCTCTGCTTCCTCAAGGGGACAAACAATGAGAGCTTCCTCAGCTGCAATGAGCCGATTGCAACAGTACTGTAGTGTTTCCTACAATATCGGCTTTCAACAGAGGAGGAAGTAGCCTTGGCTGAGGCTCGGGGGGCAGCTGGCCCGGTAGATGCTCTGTTTTAGAAGCCGATTGAGGCATCATCGGCTGATCCTTCATTGCAACCTCCTTCAAAAATGGTGAGTTCATGCAGAAGAAGATCGTTGGGCCTGGTTGGAAGAGTTTAAAGCCTCTCCTGAAGACTTCACATTATCCACCAGATCTCAAGGTCATCAGTTGAAGAATTGAAGGATGGATTTTAGAGGACCGATGCGTTGCTATCGGCTCATCACGCATTGGCTAAGGGAACAAATCGGCAAAATCAGTATGAGAGGAAATCGGCTAAATTAAGCTTAAAGGAAATCGGCAAAATCAAATTGGGAGAAGTTCTTCATTGATAAGCAAGATTTCTTACATAAAGAGCTGATTGCTCTCAAAAGGAAGTACTAGGGGATACATTGCCCCATCTACTACTGATCCTATGCTAAAGGTCCTATCTACGGGCCGTCGCTGCCCTCGTCGTCGCCGTCGTCGCCGATGTCGGCGCTACTCCCGGCGGGCTCGTCGTCGCTGCTCCAGTGGCCGCCGGCCGGGCCCTCATTGTCTTCATCCTCCTCGTCAGCGTCGTCGTCGTCGCTGTCGAAGTCGCTGAGGTTCCCTAGCCAGGGGCAGAACCGTTTGGCCGGCGGCTCATCGGAGGAGGTGTCGTCCTCCTCCTCCTCCTCCTCCTTCTCCTCCTCTTCCTCCTCGGGAGAGGTGAAGTCGCAGGAGAAGCGATCGTCATCGCTCTCCTCCTCCGTTTCCCGTCGGCGAGGAAGCGGAGGTCGCTTTCCCCGTCGGTCAAGGACTTGTCGTCCTCGGACCAGACGGAGAAGTCATGGCTGGGCTCCTCCCCAGCCTCGATGGCGCGGCGGGTATTGGCCGCGTGGACCTCCGCCGGGTTCGGCTCCGGCGTCGGCTCGCGGGAAGAAGAGGATTGGGTGGAAAGATCCGATGGAGCAGAGGAGGAAGAAGACATGGTGGCGCAGGAGGGCTTTTGGAGTGCTAATGCGAAGGGGATGCGGAAGTAAACTGTTCGGAGCGGTTAAATAAAAGGGGATATAGTGGAAATTCAATGCCACAGCAGTTTCCGAGGAAGTGGTGCCTAAAGAAAAAAAAACTGCCAGGTCACGGGAGTTGAGAAGGCAAGACATCATGATGAAGGATACTGCGACGGTTCTGCCACGACATGACCCAACGAGGAAAAAGCAGAGTGATTTTGGAATTATCAATTCCAAAACCGGGGGCATGTGTTATCACCAGAATTTGACCGAGTCGAGGTGGGCCGCGATCAAGATGGATTTGAAGGATATACATGGAGGAAATACGTGAATCGGCCTGTTATGCAAAGTTTGGGCTAGTTGGCCCTTGTATCTGTAACATAGTAGATTACGTGTCGGTAGTTAGAGTTTGCCTCGTGCACGGTTGGGATTATTCCCACGTTAGAAAGTCTACGGACTATAAATATGTATCTAGGGTTTATGAAATAAACAACAACCAACGTTCAACCACAAATCAATCTCGGCGCATCGCCAACTCCTTCGTCTCGAGGGTTTCTACCGGTAAGCATCATGCTGCCTAGATCGCATCTTGCGATCTAGGCAGCACAAGCTTATTATCGTTGTTCATGCGTCGCTCGTACTGAAGCCTTGTTGATGGCGAGCAACGTAGTTATCTTAGATATGTTAGGGTTAGCATTGTTCTTCGTATCATATGCTATCGTAGTGCAACCCTTGCATATCTAGCCGCCCTTACACCTATCTTAGGTGTAGGGGCACCCCGCTTGATCATTATTTAGTAGATCCGATCCGTTACGGTTGCTCCTTGTTCTTCAAGGATTAGTTTAATATCTGCAATAGTTAGGCCTTACAAAGGGTTGGAGGATCCAGCGGCACGTAGGGTGTCGTTTGCTAGTCCTAGACAGGATGTTCCGGGGATCAACCTCGTGTTGGTTTTTAGGCCTTGTCTAGGATCGGCTTACGATCACCGTGCGTGGCCGCGAGGCCTAATCGTGAGTAGGATGATCCGATTATGCGGTGAAAACCCTAAATCGTCGTAGATCGTTTTAGCTTTATCTTGATCAAGCAGGACCACCATATATTCGTGCACCTCGTATGAATCATGGGTGGATCGGCTCCTTGAGCCGATTCACTGAGAGCCGATCGAGGCTCGTATTTAATGTTTACGTGTATGTCATGCAGGAAACTAAGCGAGGCATCTCCATCACCTTCCTGACCGGGTATAGGTCAGGTGGCACGCCCTTGCACCAGCATCGGACGTGTGTACCAGAGGCTTTGCGGGCCGTCGCTCGGAGGGACCAGGGCCAGCCGCAGCCCTAAGTTGTTCCCGGCTCTACTGTGTTGCCCGTCGCTGCTCGCCGGTGGGTTTTGACCGCAACAATAGGTTGAAGATTAAATAGCCAAGGAAAGAAGAATACAATAACCAGTCCGGTGTAGCTGCATGCCTGAATGGTTAGAAATCTCTGTAGTACATTACATCGACGTAATATTGATCTGCTACATAATATTTCTACGAGAACAGTCATGGTACAAAATACACTTGACTAAACAGGACTTTGATAGCAGCACCTTAACCTTCTTGACTTCTTGATATGCAAGCATATCCTTAATCATGAATCACCAACAAATTCCTATACTGCAAAGGTGTTGGAAGCAGTACAAAAAAGACATCAATCATCAACATTGAAAAAAGGAAACCTGGATGGCCATCGGAAGGGATCGGGGAGGCACTTGTAGAAATGCAACTGCATGTCATCTGATTTGGGAGGAGGCGAGGAGTATTGGATATAGTAGTTCTGAATTGTTCGTTATATATAGCCACAGAAGACGATGAGTTCAGAGGGGAGTTGAAGCCATCGCTCTTTTTGAGTCATATGATGGAAAAAGATGGGCATGTAACACTAATGAAGGAGTCCAAGGGTTGAGAAAGTTTGAGTTACAGGAGTGTCTTTTTGTGTGGAAAATAGATTAAATGACGTGCATGTAGGTGGTGTCTAAACATATAGTGGGTCCGGTTGACAACCAATTAGAGGAGTTGGGGTGATGTGGCATGCTTGCATGTTGAGAGAAATCCACATAGTGGGTTGTTCTAATTTAGATATTATAGATGAGTAAAAAAAGGATGTAAAACCATCCTAGAGGCAATGCAGGAAACAGTAAAAGACTTGGGAACAAACACACAAGATCACCATGCTATGATTTTGCATGCGTCATGAAAAACCTCCCAGTATAAGGCACCGCCGTCCGCGGCGGTGCAGAATGTATTTCATCAAACATCTGGTAGGCTCCAGATCTTTCTCCCAGCTCCTTATTCAGCAAATTCAGCAGAGCCATTTCATCAAGAAGAACATAATGGCAGCTCCCATCAATCCCTGATGTGACTCGATATGGGTCAATCCTATGTGGCCCAACGAGAAAAAATAATTACACAAGTGGATGTATTTCTATTCATGTGCTTTCGTGGAAAAGCAACAATGTACATGTGCAATTGAACGGTGCGATTCATGCATCTCAAAGGCATGAATTGTGCAATTTGATGTTTGCATCTTTGATAATAGGGGCAAACACCGGATCACAATTAATTTATATGGAATCTACAAATACTAAAGTATTATGAAATGTATTCCCTCGTTTCTCTGGCTTCACCTATAGCATTCAACGAAATGTATATCCCCTTTATTTTGTCAGGTGCATGTGGCCATTTAATTGAAGCACATGATTGTATGGACTTGGGAGTTTCTTTCCTACGCCCAACTTTATATATTACTAGCAGACATGCGCGCTTCGTCACACCGGCTACATAGCGTTTGATTTTACTGTTGTAGACGTGGTGATTTTGCACATGTGTTCCTCTATGTTGATGTCCTTCATAACACGTTTTTTGGTGATGCTCTTAGACTGGAAGTGCTATATATTTTTGAGGTAAAAAAAGTTTTATCTGTTGTGGTAAATGGAGAGAAAGGATCTCTGAACCGGTGGATGACGGGTGACAGGTGATGACACAACACACCGTTGAGATTAGCACTTACTTTCTCCTCAAAATAGTATTAATTATGTGCCAAATAAACTTTGTACCATCGCCCCAATTCATGTTATTGGTTTTGAATAGTTTAATTGTTCACAATCCAAAAGTTACTTAGATAAATACTGGATTTAAGGATTCAAATAGTAAACACGAACACAGATCATACATATGAAAGAAGATTATTGGGAAGGATACCAACACTATATCTTTGTCTCCATTATTAGCCAGTCTAGACTCATTACGGCAGAAAATTTCATATGAAAATAATAATAGAAAAAGCTCTTCCAAATGAAAATAATAATAGAAAGAAGCTCCTTTCACTTTCTCGCTCAATTTTTTCGTAGTGAAACTCTGCAACATAATTCTTGAGACTCACAAGCCCAACTCTGCAAGAAAGTGGAAACAAATATGGTGCTTACCTCACAGTAGGAAATTTTTCACTGTATCTATCTTGCTTAACTGAAAATATTCAATGTATTTATCTTGATTAACTAACAGTAGGGCTATGATTAACTATATCTTCCTTAACTGAAAACAATTGTTCTCTGTATCAATGCTTGGTTGTTCAATGTATTTATCCATTAATATTGTATGTGCAGTTCTGATGATGATATACGGGAAATAAGATTTAATTTCCGGTGAACATAATCTGGAGAAAACTATGTTCAGTTTCGATATCACTGTTCTGAATTTTATGGCACTGGCTATGTTTATGGTTTGGAAAATACAATGTACTATGTTAAGGAAAAGGGAAAAGGCATTGAAAGAATGGAGGTTGTTACCAGCATGGAAAAGATGGAGAAAATTTTGACAATAAGAAGGTGGTCAAAATAATTGTTATCAAAACAGTGCAACAATCCGAGCTGGTTGAACAAGGATAAATTGGAAACGCATGTCCCAATTAGTGAGCCAGTTCTACTTTTTGTCGGCAAATATGCACAGTGGCACATTAGCCCCTAATGAGCCAGTTCTACCTTTTGTCGGCAAATATGCACAGTCACACATTAGCCCCTAAGGCTAGTCATAGTGGGGAGTAACATGGAGTAGTAACATGCACATGTTACTACTCTATCTTACTACCTTCATATTGGGTAATAACATATGTGTGGTGTCATACAAAATCATATTTATTCAAGTAATGACTTGCCATGTTCAAGTAATGTGTGATGTGATATTCAAGTAAGGTTGTTGACTCATGTTGTCTTGGAATATGTGATGTGATGGTAACATAGCTAGTTACCACAACTCTCTCTTTGTTTAAGTAATGACTTGCCATGTCACCAAAATACTTAGTTGGCATTGTATTTAGTTCTATGTTACTAACTGTGTTACTTCCACTATGAGTAGTCTAACGTAGTGTCTACTGATAGGACTGATCCCTTGCTTTGATTTTGTCTTGCAACCTATCAGGATGTGTGCTTTATCGTTTTTTCCAAGTTTAATGGCTTTGTAATAATAGGCTCGCACCTAGTCGGTGGAGAGGCTAGGGGTAGTAAATCTTCTGATTTCTAAAAATAAATAAGTTCCACAAACTATATATACATCACTAGGAATCTCTGCTTTTCTAGGCTTTTCTATCGCTTTTATTAAAAGAGTATTGAACTGAAGCAACAAAAAAAGTTGAACTGAAGCAAAAAAGAGCGTTCAACTGAAGCATCTTGGTCCTTAGATAACCTTTCTGGTAGCTGACGAGTTAATTTTACTTCGGAGCTAAATAGCTAGTGCACTCACAAACTTTTTCCCTTCCTTAAGCATGACCTACCATTATATAAAAGCTATGTTGCCTCTATATTTTACTTCTATGGCCTCCTACCAGGACATAATATAGCACACACACAACCTCAACCATAGTCGACATACGGGAGAAAGAGTCTGCGCTGAAAATTAGGCTGGGTTGCGTCCGCAAGTGCATTACATTAGGAATAGGAGGTACCGGGAAACACATCTCATTCCACAAATGTTTTGGTTGATATTATAGATGGTATATAGGTGGAATCAATTGCATGTTATGCTGAAGCGTGAGGAGACCAATTTGAGGGGCTGCAGTCGTAAGGTGATTGTCAAGGATAGCTGCCACAACAACGGTGGTGAGCAGTGGGGATCGTTTCTATCTGTCATGCCCATCCTATGTGACGTTGTCATGACCGCCCATATGAACTCTAAGATGGCGCCGATGACGAGCCCAATTATCCCGATCAGTATGATAATGCGGACAAAAGAGTGGCAATGTGCTTGCGAATGCCCCCAACATCACTCGGGGTCACCTGGAATGTGAAAGTGGCATCGACAGGGCCACCAACAGAGACAAGACCCATGATCACCGCTCATTCCCTTAATTGAATACGTGCCAGCAAAAAGAAAAGAAAGTGCAATGGAACGAAAATTTTGGACTCCAAATGTTTTAGTCTTCCTGGTCTTAATTAGAACTTTAGATGCAGTTCTGCCTCACAGTGATGTGAATTTTACATTTCTCGGCTGCAGTGCAGGTTCAGTGCTACTAGAGCCTAGGCCGGGCTTGTACGGTTTTGCTCTCCAAGAATTCATAATTCCAATTTGTGAAGTATTCTACGTACTACTGGCTCTTGGCGCCACGAGCAAATACACACATCTTGTCTTGTGTTGCTTCATGTCCTCTCTCCCGAATAGAAGGCCTCAACATTGACATTGTGTAGTCCAGACTCAATACAAATGCATTCCTCCCTGTTGCTAGTCAATAACACTTCTAAGTAACCTATCAGGTAATCCTCATCATCGTGGTACCCACGACCATTCCAATGCACACGTGTCCTGATAAGGGGTGGCCCGATCTTCTCAGTAAGCAACGGTGGTGATGATGATCACGGGGTTATAGCAGCGGAGGAACACGACGATATAGTGGATGATAACTTGTATGACACAACGAGATCTCTCGATTGGTCTTTGTCGCCAATGCAACAGCTCTCAACCCTGCCAGATATTCGCAACTCCACACACTTGCGCACGTAGCCGCCGACCACGAAGCGGTAAGTTGCAACCATCTAATTCCCAATGGAACAGTAGATCACACAAGACTTTTCAGATCTACACAATATCAAGCAATATGGTGTAGGGAATTCAATAGTTTTGCAGAGCAAACAACGAAGAACTAGGGTTTATCTTAAACGTGGTCTAAAGCAGCTAGGGGGCGTCCAGGGCACTTATATAGGCGACGAGTTATGGTCGAAAAGATACAAAAATAACCGACCAGAATAGATCTGGTCGAGACAGACTCGGACACGGCCGGTCTGGGGGCCGGTCGGCCGGGCCTGGGACCGGGCTGGCCGGTTCAAACCGGGCCAGGGACCGGGTTGCAACCGGAGGCCGAAATTGTCGCGCAGTAGCCTCTCCGGTTGGCATCAGCAGGGCGCCCGTTTTGTGCGGGGGTGGATCCGGTCTGCCGCCCGGTAGGACGGGCCGGGGAAGGCCGCGTGGCGGTCGGTCCGACCGGGTCTGGGCCGCCTGGACTTCGTCTTCTCCTCTCGCGCATGCCTTCCGCTCCTCCCTCGTGCGTCCTTGAGATATCTTCATGTCCAGCTCCTTGTCCAGCTCCACGTCCATCTTCACGTCCAGCTGCTCCTCTCCTCCTCGTGCGATGCTTGTCTCCTCTTCATACCTGATGATACATAAGTAATAGGACTTAGGTAGTATAAAGTTCTGATCAATCAAAGTATCGTTTAGGAACAAGTTCACCTGTTGTTTAAGTAGCTTCGCACGAGCTCTTGTAATAGGTCCAATCCTGACTTCATTGGACTTGAGGTTCACAGCAGGTTCATCTTCATTTGGTAATGACGGAGATGGTAGTGTGGTAGGGATGTCCTCATCATCTCCCCCCTTCAAAAGGCATCGACCCCGACGCTCCAAGGTCTTCTCCGTCATATGGTATCAAATCAGCAACATTGAAAGAATTACTTACACCAAATTCATCAATTGGAAGATCTATCGAGTATGCATTATCATTGATCTTGGCAAGCACTTTGTAAGGACCAGCACCACGAGGCTTCAACTTAGACTTCCGCAGCTTCGGGAACCTATCCTTGCGAAAATATACCCATACCATATCAGCAGGCTTGAACAACATCTCCTTAAGGTTCTTGTTTATCCTTGCAGCATTGCTCTTGCCTTTCTTCTCTATCAACTCTTTAGTCTTCATATGGATCTTTCGCACAAAATTTGCCCTCTTGGATGCCTCCATATTAACTCTCTCATGTATGGGTAAAGGCAACAAGTCAAGTGGAGTAATGGGTTTGAAACCATACACCACCTCAAAAGGACATAGCTCCGTGGTAGAATGTACCGCCTGTTGTAAGCAAACTCCACATGCGGCAAACACTCTTCCCACTCCTTCAGGTTCTTCTTGATCATGGATCTCAATAGTTGTGACAAGGTTCGATTCACCACCTCAGTTTGACCATCAGTTTGGGGATGACAAGTTGTACTTGAAAAGTAGCTTTGTCCCCAGCTTTCCCCAAAGTGTCTTCCAGAAGTAGCTCATGAATTTCACATCACGATCAGAAACAATAGTCTTCGGGACTCCATGTAGTCGAACAATCTTCCTGAAAAACAGGTTAGCAATATGCGACACATCGTCGCTTTGTGGCAGGCAATAAAGTGTGACATTTTAGAAAATCTGTCCACTACCACAAATATAGAATCATGGCCTCTTTTAGTACGCGGCAAACCCAACATGAAATCCATACTAATATCTTCCCATGGTGTAGTAGGTGTCGGTAAAGGAGTATACAAACCGTGAGGCTTCAGCTTGGACTTGGACTTGTTGCAAGTAATGCACCTCTTCACATACCTGTCCACATCCCGCCTCATATTTGGCCAATAAAAGTGGTCAGCTAGCATGAGTAGCGTCTTCTCACGCCCAAAGTGACCCATCAAACCTCCAGCATGTGATTCCTGCAATAAGAGCAAACGCACAGACGATTTTGGAACACATAGTTTGTTAGCTCTAAACAAGAACCCATCATGTATGTGATATTTTTCCCATGCTTTACCAAGAGCACATAAGCGATATGGTTCAGCAAAATCATGATCAGTAGCATACAAATCACATAGTATCTCTAAGCCAGGAATTTTAACATCAAGTTGAGTTAATAGCATATTCTTCCTAGATAGAGCATCGGCAACAATATTATCTTTTCCCTTCTTATGCTTAATAATGTATGGAAAAGACTCAATGAACTCAACCCACTTAGCTAGACGCTTATGCAAAGTAGATTGGGCTTTCAGATATTTCAAAGCTTCATGATCAGAATGTATGATAAATTCTTTTGGCCACAAGTAATGTTGCCAAACCTCAAGAACTCTAATTAAAGCATACAATTCTTTATCATATATTGGATAGTTCAACTTAGCACCAGAAAGTTTCTCAGAAAAATATGCAATTGGGCGACCCTCTTGCATCAACACACCACCAATTCCAATACCACTAGCATCACATTAAATCTCAAATTGCTTATTGAAATCAGGAAGTGCAAGCAACGGTGCAGAAGTTAACAATCGTTTCAGTTCATCAAATGCATGATCTTGGGCTGCGCCCCACTCAAAAACAACACCCTTTTTAGTCAAATCATTCAAAGGTGCAGCAATAGTACTAAAGTTGGGCACAAATCTTCTATAAAACCCAGCTAGACCATGGAAACTTCTTACTTGACTCACATTCATGGGAGTAGGCCAATTTTGAATAGCTTCAATTTTAGACACATCTACTTCTACTCCATGCTTAGAGACAACATAACCAAGAAATATGACCTTATATTTGCAAAATGTGCACTTCTCAAGATTACCATAGAGTTTATTATCACGCAACACTTGCAAAACATGTAGAATATGTATAGTATGATCAGATTAATTGCGGTTGTAGATTAATATGTCATCAAAGTACACAACCACAAACATGCCAATAAATTCACGCAAAACATGGTTCATCACTCTCATGAAAGTGCTAGGTGCATTAGTCAAACCAAAAGGCATTACTAACCACTCATATAAACCAAATTTTGTTTTAAAGGCTGTTTTCCATTCATCCCCTTCTTTCATCCTAATTTGATGATAACCACTACGCAAATCAATTTTAGAGAACACAGCAGCACCACTCAATTCATCTAGCATATCCTCTAAACGGGGAATAGGATGACGATATCGAATAGTAATGTTGTTTATAGCTCTACAATCTACGCACATACGCCATGTACCATCTTTCTTAGGAAATAAAATAACAGGAACAACACAAGGACTAGGCTTATGCGGATATAACCTTTGTCTAGTAGCGCTTGTACTTGCTTATGTATCTCCTTCGTCTCTTCGGGGTTCGTTCTATATGGCGCCCTATTAGGCAGCGAAGCTCCGGGAATCAAGTCAATTTGATGCTCAATACCTTGCAATGGTGGTAGTCCTGCGGGTACCTCCTCCGGAAACACGTCACCGAATTCCTGCAAAACATTAGAAACACCAAGAGAAAGAGGGGTCATGTTGTTAGAAACCAAAACCGTACCCCTGTACAAAAACACAAGAGGCATGGCCGTAGGATCCTCACTAAATTCTCTCATGTCTTCTTTGGTGGCTAATGAAACTAAGGAATTCACTCGCTCACTTTTCGTTATATCACTCACAATATTACAATTCTCTCGCCTATCTAAAGGAGCATCCTCCAAGTTGACTTCAATTTTCTGACGAGATTCATTGACAATCTGTTGTGGTGACTGATACGTCTCAAACATATCTATAATTTCTTATGTTCCATGCTAGTTTTATGACAATACTCACATGTTTTATATACACTTTACATCATTTTGATGCATTTTCGGTACTAACCTATTAACAAGATGCCGAAGCGCCAGTTCTGTTTCTGCTGTTTTTGGTTTCAGAAATCCTACACGAAATATTCTCGAATTGGACGAAACAAAAGCCCACGGTCTTATTTTCCACGGAGCCTTCCAGAACACCGAAGAGGAGACGAAGAGGGGCCACGAGGCGACCACACCATAGGGGGCGGCCCCTGGCCGTGCCGCCTTATGGGGTGGGCCCTCGAGCGTCCCCGACTCCCTTCGCCTATATAATCCTTCCGTCGCGAAAACCCTAGTACCGAGAGCCACGATACGAGAAAAGTTCAGAGACGCCGCCGCCGTCAACCCCATCTCTCGGGGTTCGAAGATCGCCTCCGGCACCCTGAGAGGGGAATCATCCGGAGGGCTCTACATCACCATGCCCGCCTCCGGACTGATGCGTGAGTAGTTCATCCTTGGACTATGGGTCCATAGAAGTAGCTAGATGGTTGTCTTCTCCTCTTGTGCTATCATGTTTAGATCTTGTGAGCTGCCTATCATGATCAAGATCATCTATTTGTAATGCTACAAGTTGTTTTTGTTGGGATCCGATGAATATGGAATACTATGTCAAGTTGATTATCGATCTATCATATATGTGTTGTTTATGATCTTGCATGCTCTCCGTTGCTAGTAGAGGCTCTGGCCAAGTTGATACTTGTGACTCCAAGAGGGAGTATTTATGCTCGATAGTGGGTTCATGCCTCCATTAAATCTGGGACAGTGACAGAAAGGTCTAAGGTTGTGGATGTGTTGTTGCCACTAGGGATAAAACATCAATGCTTTGTCTAAGGATATTTGTATTGTTTACATTACGCACAGTACTTAATGCAATTGTCTGTTGTTTTAAACTGGAAGGGGTGCGGATGCTAACCCGAATGTGGACTTTTTAGGCATAGATGCATGCTGGATAGCGGTCTATGTTCTTTGTCGTAATGCCCTAAGTAAATCTCATAGTAGTCATCATGATATGTATGTGCATTGTTATGCCCTCTCTATTTGTCAATTGCCCAACTGTAATTTGTTCACCCAACATGTTATTTATCTTATTGGAGAGACACCGCTAGTGAACTGTGGACCCCGGTCCATTCTTTTACATCTGAAATACAATCTACTGCAATCATTGTTCTCTGTTGTTCTTTGCAACCAAACAGCATTCTCCACACCATACGTTTAATCCTTTTTTTACATCAAGCCGGTGAGATTGACAACCTCACTGTTAAGTTGGGGAAAAGTATTTTGATTGTGTTGCGCAGGTTCCACGTTGGCGCCGGAATCCCTGGTGTTGCGCCGCACTACACTCCTTCGCCAACAACCTTCATGTGGCCTTCATCTCCTACTGGTTCGATAACCTTGGTTTCTTCTGAGGGAAAACTGCTGTACGCATCACACCTTCCTCTTGGGTTCCCAACGGACGTGTGCTTCACGCGTCATCAAGCATATTTTCTGGCGCCGCCGTTGGGGAGATCAAGACACGCTGCAAGGGGAGTCTCTCACACCCAATCTCTTTACTTTGTTTATTGTCTTGCTTTATTTTATTTTCTGTTTTGTTTGCTTTCTTTATATCAAAAACACAAAAAAATTAGTTACTTGCATTTAATTTATTTTGTTATCATGTCTAGTCCTGTACTTGTTTTTATTTTCACTAGTTAGGCTTTACTTTTAAACAAGGGGATGATGAGTGTTTTAAAGAAGCTTGTAAGAGCAAAATTCATACCCCAAGGTTTTGTGTGTTTGATGACAACACTTGAGTAATCTCACCGTGTGCCTTGAGTATCATTGTTAGATTTGCAAGTACACGGTGACCTCGCCGGACGTCAAGATCGGAAGACTGAAGCGTAGTTGATAGGTTTTCTGGTTTTGTGTGTGTTTAGCGAGGTAACAAAGTTGGAGAGAAATAGGGAAGAAAACTAGATTTAGCCAGGCCGGTACTACCGGTACCCGTAGCGGTAGTACCGCTACCTCTATGGGTACCGCTGTTGGTACCGCTCGAGTGTCTGCGATTCGCCCTCCAGAAACACGCTGCGGTACCCCTGCAGTACCTGGAGCGGTAGTACCGCTCACGAGCGGTAGTACCGCTCACGGTACCGCTTGAGGTACCGTAACGCGTTACGGTCATACCGCTCCGTACCGCCCTGGTACCGCTCTGGATCCAGTAAGGTCTGGACCCTATTGCGGTACCTCGAGCGGTACCGCGGGCGGTAGTACCGCTCTGTGTCCTTTGACCAGATCTGGATCGAATTTGAACTCAGAGCGGTAGTACCGCTTACCCCAAAGCGGTAGTACCGCTTAGGCCAAATCTGGGCATAACGGTTGGATTTGGAGGAGCCTATTTAAGGGCCCCTTCTTCCCCAACACGATTTTATCTCTTCCCCTTCTCTCTCCTCCATTGTTGCTGAGCTTAATCCTTGTGGATCTCCTTCCCCCTCCAACCAATCTTGCCCTAATTTTGAGGATAGGTGGAGGAGACCCCGATCTATAGTTCTACCAAGAGAGATTTCACAAATACTAGCTATTCCTTAGTGGATCTTGGTGGTAGGGTTCCTTTGGTGGATCTTGGAGAAGAGTTCCTTTGGTGGAGCATTGGGGAGTTCCTTTGGTGGAGCCTTGGAGAGTTTCTTGGTGGAGCATTGGAAGAGTTCCTATGGTGGAGCATTGGTGATGGGTTCCTATGGTGGAGCATTGGAGATGTGCAGCTATGGAGTCTAGCTTGGTGATGTACTAGCTCCATAGGGTGTTGGGAGCATCCTTGTGTGTGTGGAGCTCGCCCCAACCTTGTGAAGGAATCACCGCCTCGACCGGTGCCTTAGTGGAAGAGGGAGAGCACCTCCGTGGAGCTCTCTCGAGGAAGAGGGTGAGGCCTTCCTTTGTGGTGTGGCCGCCTAGTCTCTTGTGTGAGACTAGCACCTCCTCAACGCAGACGTACTTCCTTTAGTGGAAGGAACTGCGGGAAACAAACCTCGACTCGCCTCGCGCCCCCGGTTGTCTCGCTCCTTACTTTTGTTATCTTGTTGATTCCTTTACTTGTTGCACATGCTCTAGCTTCATTGTAGGATCACCCCCATTGCTAAAAGTCACACCTTTACCTTCCGTTGCATAAAACTTGAAAAAGACTAAAACTTGCCGTAGCGCCATTCACCCCCCCTCTTGTTCGCTACGATCCGTTCAAGTGGTATCAGAGCAAGGTTTTCTTGCTCGGGCTTTACCGCCTAAGAAATGGCCGAACAAGAGGCGGATAAGAATGGGTCACCTTCCCTTGTGCCACCCGCTCCATCATCGCCCATCGATTCCACGACGGCTACGTTGGATGACCTCAAGAAATTGGAGTCATCCATCGTTGCCCAAATGAAGGCGATGATGATGGAGTTGGTGGTACAAAAACCAAACCCTCCACCAAAAGCAAGTGCCGAGGATCCGCCACCAAAAGCTAACCCCCTTCCTCTTGTTGATTTTGTCGCGGAAGCGACAAAAGATCCACAAAAGGAAGGGCTTGGGGATACCGGCACTTCAACAAAAGGGAAGGATGATGACACACCGGTTGAGGAACGTCAAGGGAGTTATCATGCGGTGCCACCACCAAATGATTACACCATCAACGTTCCGATACCGATGCCGCATATCTTGTCGCATGGTTCTCCACCGTTACTCGAGTCAAACAACTTTGAGAATTGGCAATTCTTAATGCGTTCACATGTGCGCAGCGCTTCTACCGAGCTTTGGCGTATCATTGAGGAGGGCTATTCACCACGAGATCCCAAGAAGATGACAAGAAGAGATGTGGTGGATGACCAACTCAACGCCACCGCCATCAACATGATTCATATGGCCATCTCCCCCAAGGACCGCGCTCATATCCGCTCGCTCAAGACCGCCAAGGAAGCATGGGACAAACTTGAGAAGCTCTTCCTCGGAAATGCAAGCATCCAAAGCTCTCGGTTTGATGAAGTGAACAACATGGCCGACAATTTCGTCATGATTGAAGGAGAGACCCCCGAAGAGATGTATCGGCGCCTCATCGCTCTTGCCGTACAAATGCAAGATCTTGGAGCAACGTTCGTGGATGACCATTGGATCAAGCGCAAGTTCTACAACGCTCTCCTCCCTTATGAGGAAGTGAAGTTGACGGCCATCCGCCAAAATGCCTCCTTCCGTGCTATGACATCCGATGAAGTCCTTAGTGAAGTCATCGCTTTGGACATCTCCAAGAAGAATGCGGAGGATCTTGTTGCTCGCGCCCACAACTCCCGCAAGCCCAACCTTGCTTTGAAGATGAATGTGCATGAAGCTAGTGAAAGTGATGAGGATCCCGTTGAGTGGGGTGATACGTCTCCGACGTATCGATAATTTCTTATGTTCCATGCCACATTATTGATGTTATCTACATGTTTTATGCACACTTTATGTCATATTCGTGTATTTTCTGGAACTAACCTATTAACAAGATGCCGAAGTGCCAGTTGCTGTTTTCTGTTTTGGTTTCAGAAATCCTAGTAACGAAATATTCTCGGAATTGGACGAAATCAACGCCCAGGGTCCTATTTTGCCACGAAGCTTCCAGAAGACCGAAGAGGAGACGAAGTGGGGCCACGAGGCGCCCACACCCTAGGGCGGCGGCCTGCCCCTTGGCCGCGCCGACCTGTAGTGTGGGGCCCTCGTGTGGCCCCCTGACCTCCGCCTACTTAAAGCCTCCGTCGCGAAACCCCGGCACCGAGAGCCACGATACGGAAAACCTTCCGAGACGCCGCCGCCGCCGATCCCATCTCGGGGGATCCAGGAGATCGCCTCCGGCACCCTGCCGGAGAGGGGATTCATCTCCCGGAGGACTCTACGCCGCCATGGTCGCCTCCGGAGTGATGTGTGAGTAGTCTACCCCTGGACTATGGGTCCATAGCAGTAGCTAGATGGTTGTCTTCTCCCCATTGTGCTTCATTGTCGGATCTTGTGAGCTGCCTAACATGATCAAGATCATCTATCTGTAATTCTATATGTTGCGTTTGTTGGGATCCGATGAATAGAGAATACTTGTTATGTTGATTATCAAAGTTATGTCTATGTGTTGTTTATGATCTTGCATGCTCTCCGTTACTAGTAGATGCTCTGGCCAAGTAGATGCTTGTAACTCCAAGAGAGTATTTATGCTCGATAGTGGGTTCATGCCTCCATTGATATCTGGGACAGTGACAGAAAGTTCTAAGGTTGTGTATGTGCTGTTGCCACTAGGGATAAAACATTGGTGCTATGTTCGAGGATGTAGTTACTGATTACATTACGCGCAATACTTAATGCAATTGTCTGTTGTTAGCAACTTAATACTTGGAGGGTTCGGATGATAACCTGAAGGTGGACTTTTTAGGCATAGATGCATGCTGGATAGCGGTCTATGTACTTTGTCGTAATGCCCAATTAAATCTCACAATACTCATCATAATATGTATGTGCATGGTCATGCCCTCTTTATTTGTCAATTGCCCAATGTAATTTGTTCACCCAACATGCTGTTTATCTTATGGGAGAGACACCTCTAGTGAACTGTGGACCCGGTCCAATTCTCTATCTGAAATACAATCATATCTTGTTTTACTGTTTTCGCAAACAATCATCATCCACACTATACATCTAATCCTTTGTTACAGCAAGCCGGTGAGATTGACAACCTCACACTTCGTTGGGGCAAAGTACTTTGGTTGTGTTGTGCGGGTTCCACGTTGCGCCGGAATCTCGGTGTTGCGCCGCACTACATCCCGCCGCCATCAACCTTCAACGTGCTTCTTGGCTCCTCTGGTTCGATAAACCTTGGTTTCATACGAGGGAAAACTTGCCGCTGTACGCATCACACCTTCCTCTTGGGGTTCCCAACGGACGCGTCTGTACGCGTATCAAGCTCTTTTTCTGGCGCCGTTGGAGATCAAGACACGCTGCAAGGGGAGTCTCCACTTCCCAATCTCTTTACTTTGTTTTTGTCTTGCTTAGTTTTATTTACTACTTTGTTTGTTTCTAAATAAATCAAAAAATTAGTTGCTAGTTTTACTTTATTTGCTATCTTGTTTACTATATCAAAAACACAAAAAAATTAGTTACTTGCATTTACTTTATCTAGTTTGCTTTATTCACTACTGCTAAAATGGCCAACTCTGAAAATACTAAGTTGTGTGACTTCACAACCACAAATAATAATGATTTCTTATGCACACCTATTGCTCCACCTGCTACTACAGCAGAATTCTTTGAAATTAAACCTGCTTTACTGAATCTTGTTATGCGAGAGCAATTTTCTGGTGTTAGTTCTGATGATGCTGCTGCCCATCTTAATAATTTTGTTGAATTATGTGAAATGCAAAAGTATAAGGATGTAGATGGTGACATTATAAAATTAAAATTGTTCCCTTTCTCATTAAGAGGAAGAGCTAAAGATTGGTTGCTATCTCTGCCTAAGAATAGTATTGATTCATGGACTAAATGCAAGGATGCTTTTATTGGTAGATATTATCCCCCTACTAAAATTATATCTTTGAGGAGTAGCATAATGAATTTTAAACAATTAGATACTGAGCATGTTGCACAAGCATGGGAAAGAATGAAATCTTTGGTTAAAAATTGCCCAACCCATGGAATGACTACTTGGATGATCATCCAAACCTTTTATGCAGGACTGAATTTTTCTTCGCGGAACCTATTGGATTCAGCTGCTGGAGGTACCTTTATGTCCATCACTCTTGGTGAAGCAACAAAGCTTCTTGATAATATGATGATCAACTACTCTGAATGGCACACGGAAAGAGCTCCACAAGGTAAGAAGGTAAATTCTGTCGAAGAAACCTCTTCCTTGAGTGATAAGATTGATGCTATTATGTCTATGCTTGTGAATGATAGGACTAATATTGATCCTAATAATGTTCCATTAGCTTCATTGGTTGCACAAGAAGAACATGTTGATGTAAACTTCATTAAAAATAATAATTTCAACAACAATGCTTATCGGAACAATTCTAGTAATAACTATAGGCCATATCCTTATAATAATGGTAACGGTTATGCTAATTCTTATGGGAATTCTTACAACAATAATAGGAATTCACCCCCTGGACTTGAAGCCATGCTTAAAGAATTTATTAGTACACAAACTGCCTTTAACAAATCTGTTGAAGAAAAGCTTGGGAAAATTGATATACTTGCTTCTAAAGTCGATAGTCTTGCTGCTGATGTTGATCTTTTGAAATCGAAAGTTATGCCTAATGAAAATCATCATAATAAAATTGTTACTACAGCAAATGCCATCCAAGTTAGAATTAATGAGAATATAAGATTGATGGCTGAACTGCGTGCTAGGTGGGATAGAGAAGAAAATGAAAAACTAGCTAAAGAGAAGAATGTAGCTAAAGTTTGGACTATTACCACCACTAGTAATGCTAATGCTACACATGTTGCTGCACCTCCTACTATTAATAATAAAAGAATTGGTGTTAGCAATGTTTCCACTTCTAATGCAAAGCGCGAGAAACTGCCTGAAACTGCTAAAACTGCTGAAACTGCTGTGATAAAACTGCTGAAATTTTTTCCAACATTGGGGATAATGATCCCATTGCTTTAGATTATAATGGTTTGAATTTTGATGATTGCCACATCTCTGAAGTTATAAAGTTCTTGCAAAAACTTGCTAAAAGTCCTAATGCTAGTGCTATAAATTTGGCTTTCACGCAACATATTACAAATGCTCTCATAAAAGCTAGAGAAGAGAAACTAGAGCGCGAAGCCTCTATTCCTAAAAAGCTAGAGGATGGTTGGGAGCCCATCATTAAGATGAAGGTTAAAGATTTTGATTGTAATGCTTTATGTGATCTTGGTGCAAGTATTTCTGTTATGCCTAAGAAAATTTATAATATGCTTGACTTTGCTGAAAAATTGTTATTTGGATGTTAATCTTGCTGATCATTCTACAAAGAAACCTTTGGGGAAAGTTGATAATGTTTGCATTACCATTAACAATAACCTTGTCCCCGTTGATTTTGTTGTCTTGGATATTGAATGCAATGCATCTTGTCCCATTATATTGGGAAGACCTTTTCTTCGAACTGTTGGTGCTATCATTGATATGAAGGAAGGTAATATTAAATATCAATTTTCTCTCAAGAAAGGTATGGAACACTTTCCTAGAAAGAGAATGAAGTTACCTTTTGATTCTATTATTAGAAAAAATTATGATGTTGACACTTCGTCTCTTGATAATACTTGATACACACTTTCTGCGCCTAGGCGTTAAAGAAAAGCGCTTATGGGAGACAACCCATGTTTTTACCTACAGTTCTTTGTTTTTATTTTGTGTCTTGGAAGTTGTTTACTACTGTAGTAACCTCTCCTTATCTTAGTTTAGTGTTTTGTTGTGCCAAGTAAAGTCGTTGATAGAAAAGTTCATACTAGATTTGGATTACTGCGCAGAAACAGATTTCTTTGCTGTCACGAATCTGGGCTGTTTTCTCTGTAGGTAACTCAGAAAATTATGCCAATTTATGTGAGTGATCCTCAGATATGTACGCAACTTTCATTCAATTTGAGCATTTTCATTTGAGCAAGTCTGGTGCCTCGATAAAATTCGTCAATACGAACTGTTCTGTTTTGACAGATTCTGCTTTTATTTCGCATTGCCTCTTTTGCTATGTTGGATGAATTTCTTTGATCCATTAATGTCCAGTAGCTTTATGCAATGTCCAGAAGTATTAAGAATGATTGTGTCACCTCTGAACATGTTAATTTTTATTGTCGCTAACCCTCTAATGAGTTGTTCTAAGTTTGGTGTGGAGGAAGTTTTCAAGGATCAAGAGAGGAGTATGATGCAACATGATCAAGGAGAGTGAAAGCTCTAAGCTTGGGGATGCCCGGTGGTTCACCCCTGCATATTCTAAGAAGACTCAAGCGTCTAAGCTTGGGGATGCCCAAGGCATCCCCTTCTTCATCGACAACATTATCAGGTTCCTCCCTGAAACTATATTTTTATTCCATCACATCTTATGTGCTTTTCTTGGAGCGTCGGTTTGTTTTTGTTTTTTGTTTTGTTTGAATAAAATGGATCCTAGCATTCACTTTATGGGAGAGAGACACGCTCCGCTGTAGCATATGGACAAGTATGTCCTTAGTTTCTACTCATAGTATTCATGGCGAAGTTTCTTCTTCGTTAAATTGTTATATGGTTGGAACTGGAAAATGATACATGTAGTAATTGCTATAAATGTCTTGGGTAATGTGATACTTGGCAATTGTTGTGCTCATGTTTAAGCTCTTGCATCATATGCTTTGCACCCATTAATGAAGAAATACATAGAGCATGCTAAAATTTGGTTTGCATATTTGGTCTCTCTAAGGTCTAGATAATTTCTAGTATTGAGTTTGAACAACAAGGAAGACGGTGTAGAGTCTTATAATGTTTACAATATGTCTTTTATGTGAGTTTTGCTGCACCAGTTCATCCTTGTGTTTGTTTCAAATAAGCCTTGTGTCCACCATACCTACCTACTACATGGTATTTTCCGCCATTCCAAAGTAAATTGCTTGAGTGCTACCTTTAAAATTCCATCATTCACCTTTGCAATATATAGCTCATGGGACAAATAGCTTAAAAACTATTGTGGTATAGAATATGTAATTATGCACTTTATCTCTTATTAAGTTGCTTGTTGTGCGATAACCATGTTCGCTGGGGACGCCATCAACTACTCTTTGTTGAATTTCATGTGAGTTGCTATGCATGTTCGTCTTGTCTGAAGTAAGAGAGATCTACCACCTTATGGTTAAGCATGCATATTGTTAGAGAAGAACATTGGGCCTCTAACTAAAGCCATGATTCATGGTGGAAGTTTCAGTTTTGGACAATATCCTCAATCTCATATGAGAATAATAATTGTTGCCACATGCTTATGCATAAAAGAGGAGTCCATTATCTGTTGTCTATGTTGTCCCGGTATGGATGTCTAAGTTGAGAATAATCAATAGCGAGAAATCCAATGCGAGCTTTCTCCTTAGACCTTTGTACAGGCGGCATAGAGGTACCCCTTTGTGACACTTGGTTAAAACATGTGCATTGCGATGATCCGGTAGTCCAAGCTAATTAGGACAAGGTGCGGGCACTATTAGTATACTATGCATGAGGCTTGCAACTTGTAAGATATAATTTACATGATACATATGCTTTATTACTACCGTTGACAAAATTGTTTCATATTTTCAAAATCAAAGCTCTAGCACAAATATAGCAATCGATGCTTTCCTCTTTGAAGGACCATTCTTTTACTTTCAATGTTGAGTCAGTTCACCTATTTCTCTCCACCTCAAGAAGCAAACACTTGTGTGAACTGTGCATTGATTCCTACATACTTGCTTATTGCACTTATTATATTAATCTATGTTGACAATATCCATGAGATATACATGTTACAAGTTGAAAGCAACCGCTGAAACTTAATCTTCTTTGTGTTGCTTCAATGCCTTTACTATGAATTATTGCTTTACGAGTTAATTCTTATGCAAGACTTATTGATGCTTGTCTTGAAGTGCTATTCATGAAAAGTCTTTGCTTTATGATTCACTTGTTTACTCATGTCATATACATTGTTTTTTGCATTCACTACATATACTTTACAAATAGTATGATCAAGGTTATGATGGCATGTCACTCCAGAAATTATCGTGTTATCGTTTTACCTGCTCGGGACGAGAGAACTAAGGGGATGCTGATACGTCTCCGACGTATCGATAATTTCTTATGTTCCATGCCACATTATTGATGTTATCTACATGTTTTATGCACACTTTATGTCATATTCGTGCATTTTCTGGAACTAACCTATTAACAAGATGCCGAAGTGCAGTTCTGTTTTCTGCTGTTTTTGGTTTCAGAAATCCTAGTAACGAAATATTCTCGGAATTGGACGAAATCAACGCCCGGGGTCCTATTTTGCCACGAAGCTTCAGAAGACCGAAGAGGAGACGAAGTGGGGCCACGAGGCGCCCACACCCTAGGCGGCGCTGCCCCTTGGCGCGCCGACCTGAGTGTGGGGCCCTCGTGTGGCCCGCCTGCCCCGCCTACTTAAAGCCTCCGTCGCGAAACCCCCGGTCGAGAGCCACGATACGGAAAACCTTCCGAGACGGCGCCGCCGCCGATCCCATCTCGGGGATCCAGGAGATCGCCTCCGGCACCCTGCCGGAGAGGGGATTCATCTCCCGGAGGACTCTACACCGCCATGGTCGCCTCCGGAGTGATGTGTGAGTAGTCTATCCCTGGACTATGGGTCCATAGCAGTAGCTAGATGGTTGTCTTCTCCCCATTGTGCTTCATTGTCGGATCTTGTGAGCTGCCTAACATGATCAAGATCATCTATCTGTAATTCTATATGTTGCGTTTGTTGGGATCCGATGAATAGAGAATACTTGTTATGTTGATTATCAAAGTTATGTCTATGTGTTGTTTATGATCTTGCATGCTCTCCGTTACTAGTAGATGCTCTGGCCAAGTAGATGCTTGTAACTCCAAGAGGGAGTATTTATGCTCGATAGTGGGTTCATGCCTCCATTGATATCTGGGACAGTGACAGAAAGTTCTAAGGTTGTGGATGTGTTGTTGCCACTAGGGATAAAACATTGGTGCTATGTTCGAGGATGTAGTTACTGATTACATTACGCGCAATACTTAATGCAATTGTCTGTTGTTAGCAACTTAATACTGGAGGGGGTTCGGATGATAACCTGAAGGTGGACTTTTTAGGCATAGATGCATGCTGGATAGCGGTCTATGTACTTTGTCGTAATGCCCAATTAAATCTCACAATACTAATCATAATATGTATGTGCATGGTCATGCCCTCTTTATTTGTCAATTGCCAATCGTAATTTGTTCACCCAACATGCTGTTTATCTTATGGGAGAGACACCTCTAGTGACTGTGGACCCGGTCCAATTCTCTATCTTTGAAATACAATCATTGCAATTTGTTTTCTTGTTTCTGCAAACAATCATCATCCACACTATACATCTAATCCTTTGTTATAGCAAGCCGGTGAGATTGAGAACCTCACTGTTTCGTTGGGGCAAAGTACTTTGGTTGTGTTGTGCAGGTTCCACGTTGGCGCCGGAATCTCGGTGTTGCGCCGCACTACATCCCGCCGCCATCAACCTTCAACGTGCTTCTTGGCTCCTCTGGTTCGATAAACCTTGGTTTCATACTGAGGGAAAACTTGCCGCTGTACGCATCAACCTTCCTCTTGGGGCAAGTGAAAGTGATGAGGATCCCGTTGAGTGGGGTTCGGATGATCTCAAGCTCAACTACCATGAGCACATGGCTCTCGCCGCCAAGAAGTTTTGGGATGGAAACATGTCCCAAAACACAAGACCAAGAAGATCACGTGATTCTCCAAGAAGACCCTCCAAGAGCCCAAGAGAAAGGACAAGGGGAAGAACATGCTACAATTGCGGTGACAAGAATCATTTTGTCGCGGATTGTACGTTTGAGAGAAGAGAAGATCATGGTGGAAGGCTTATCCCAAAGGATAGGTACAAGCCACTCTCCAAAGGATTCTCCAAGTTCTCCCCAAGGTCCGATGACGACAAGGTCTCCTCCAACAAGAAGCCTAGAGCCTTCATCATCCGTGAAGAGTACACCTCCGATGAAGATGGGGAGCATGAGGACAAGCGCTCCAACAAGGAAGGAGAGGGAGTGGCCGCCATCGCCATTTCCACTCCCTCTACCTCCCTCTTCGACTCTCCAAATGAGAACCTCGTCACCAACAATGCACGGTGCCTCATGGCAAAGGTATCCACGGAGGTAAAATCCCCTTCCAAACCATCATCTTCGACTAATGCCTCATATATTGATGATGCCACTAGTCTCACCGTTAAACGTGAGATTATGGGTTTGGATTCCTTGGATTCTTTTCTCACTAACATGAAGGGGGACACCAAGATTCATGTTGGGGCTCTCTTAGCCCAACTTGGTGCGGCACAAGATCTTATCGAGAAGAGGGAGAAGTTGGAAAGGGAAGCGGCCTTTGAGCTTGCCAATCTCAAGGAGGAGCTTGATGATGAAAGGAATCTTCGCATGTCTCTTGAAGCTAGTGTCATTGTGCTTGAAGACAAGAATGAAGCTATTGTTTCACGTCTCACCAAGGATCGAGACCATGCTCTTGAGTTGGTTGGTGACCTCAAGAAGAAGATGCTCTTGCTCGAGGAAGCCAACAAAGCAAAAGACGATGAAGACCCCGATTCTTCCCATGATGAGCTTGTGGATCAAGTTACTTCCTTGAGGAGGCACAATGCTCTCCTCTTGGAAGTCAATGCTCTTCAAGAAGAAGCCTTGGATGAGTACTACCGCTTGTTCAAAGAGAAGACCTCATGTTGCAACCATGAAGAAGAAATTGCCGCTCTTGAGATCACCAAGGCCAAGCTATTGAGTTTGAGTAGCAAGCAAGAAGAGTCGTTGGTGGAGTGTCTCCGCATGAGCAAGGAGAAGGATACGTGTTGTGATCATGAGGAGCAAATAGCCGCCTTGAAGAGAAGGGAAGCCAAGCTCATGGAGATCAACTCCATGCAAGAAGAAACCTTGAAGGACTACTTTCCTTTGAGCAAGGACCGTGCATGTTGCACTCATGAAAGCGACATTGCCAAGATGGAAAATGACAAGCGCTTGCTCATGAAGTTGAACGCTCTCCAAGAAGAAGCCTTGATGGAACACTTCCGGGTGAACAAGGCAAAGGAGGTCCAAGTGTTTGATATTTGCCATCCACACCCGGAGCATGAAGATGAAGTCAATCGCTTGAAGGCCAAGGTTGATAGACTCCAAGTTCAAGCCAAGTACTTGGAAGGAATCATTGAAGCTAAAGATGGAGCCAAAGAGGGCTCGTGCAATGAAGGAGGAGTGGCTACCAAGCCAAAGAGAAAGAGGAAGAGGAGGACCAAGAAGAAGATGGACAAGAAGAACATGGAGACCAACCGTGAAGGGAGCAATGCTAGCTCAAGAAGGGATGGAGTACCCAACTCCGCCTCGACGGGTTTCGCCGGCTCTAACAACCCTTCTCATGTTCTTTTTGTTGATTACTATGGACATATTCGTGCTCGCTTTATTGGTCCTCAAAAGGACAATGTCGATTGGACTATTTGGGTTCCCAAACCCCTTGTTACTAACATGCTAGGACCCATTGAAAAATGGGTACCTAAATCCAAGACTTGATTCCTTGTAGGACTATGCTTCCGGTGGCGCTAAATGGGTGGTTGATAGTGGAGCCACAAGTCATATGACCGGAAGCAAGGATATTGTTGTCGACCTCGTGCCTTCTCTCTCTACCGTTTCATATGGCGACAACACGTGCTCTAAGGTATTGGGTCTTGGCAAGGTGGTGGTAACACCCGACATCTCACTTGTGAATGTCCTCCTTGTTGAGACCCTTGGTTAGAACTTACTCTCCGTTCATCAAATTGATCGTATGGGATTATGCACATTCTTTGATGAACATATGGTGGTCCTCTTGTGGAGCAAGACACTCAATGTAGCTTTTGTTGGATATGTAGAGAACGGTTTGTATGTTGTCGATTTCTCCGGAAAGACAACATCTTCCGCTCTTTGCTTATTCGCCAAAGGTGACAAGGGTTGGTTATGGCATCACCGACTAGCCCATGTCAACATGAGGACTTTGCAAACTCTCCACAAGGGTGGCCACATTCTCGGACTAAAAGAAGATGTCTCTTTTTGCAAGGATCGTGTTTGTAGGGCTTGCGTACAAGGAAAAATGCATGGAGCTCCTCACAAGGCCAAGACCATCATCTCTACCACAAGATGCTTGGAGCTCCTACATGTTGATCTCTTTGGTCCACCATCTCATGAAAGTCTTGGAGGAAAGAAGTATTGCCTCATCATCGTTGATGACTATTCACGCTATTGTTGGGTATTCTTCTTCAAGTACAAGAGTGAGACTCAACGGACCATGATGGAGTTTGCCAACCAAGTTCAACGCAAGTACGACAACAAGATTCTCGCAATAAGGAACGACAATGGAACGGAGTTCAAGAACTACACATTGGATGACTTCCTCGGTGACATAGGCATCCCAAATGGGCCTACCGAAGATAGTACCCGGGGTTTACTGAAGGCCCACTACCCGAAGAATAAGAAGATTCGGAAGCCCAAGATATTATTAAGGAAAGCTAGAGTTGTAATAGAAAGTCTTATTTGTAATCTTGCGGGATGAGTTAGAAACCTTCCCGGACTCTGTAACTTGTGCGGCACGAATTCCTCGCTCGCCTCCTATATAAGGGGGAGTCGAGGGACGCAAATCATCGAATCATTGTTGACAAACCCTAGTTTCATAATCGTCGAGTACTTTTCGGCTGAAACCTTCGAGATCTACTTGCCCTCTACTTCCAACTAAACCCTAGTCTACAATCCGTAGGCATTGACAAGTTGATACCTTGTCAATTGGCGCCGTCTGTGGGAACTAGAGGCGTCAAGGATCTGGTCTCGATGGCACGTTCAAGATCATCGACTTCATCAACCGCAAAATCATCGACTTCATCAATCGCAAGCAACGCAATGGATCGAGGTAAACAGATCGCTACTGGTTCTGTTGATTTTGTTCCTCACCCACCCTCCCGTTTGGATGCATATGCGTATCTGGCGGAGCCTATGGAGATGACGTTCGGAAGGTTTCACTTTCGCGTCGAGAAAGAAGGATCGTATCGTGTCGAAATTCCGATTTCGTCGGGATCGTCGGTGGTCGATTCCGATTTTTCAAGCTATACATCGTCAACCGAATCAGGAGAAGAAGAAACTTCGTCATCACGCTACATCAGCACCAGGGCAAGAGAGAAACTCGCCAAGATCTTCAGCGACATGTCGTTTGAGTCATCTGCGGACTCATATATAAGCGATGGCTCAAGCGATGTCGACAGTTACGACTTCATCGACAAATCTACTACAGTGGGCAAGGTCCTCACCAATCTTAACGATGGTGTCACCAAACCCAACATAGATCTGAATACAAAATATCATCAGATTTATGTCATTGGAGAGCCAAGCCATGACCAAGAGGAAACATCTGAGGCTTTCGACGATCTGGGAAATCCATACGTCGATCCCTCCGATCTGCGACGAGGCCTGGGCAATAAATACGTCGGGCCACAGCCACGACACAGAGTTCAACTCCCGCAAGCAGCATGGGATAGAGCCGCGAGAGCTATGGACGGCTCAGAACCAATGGCCACCACAGCCACGCCAGAGGAATTACAAGCATATCAATATAGGCTCGGAACAGAAGAAAGGAGGCAGCTTCTGCATCCAGTAGGAGAAGGGAAGAGCTGAGTCGACAATCTAGAACTTCGGGTGATAGCCACAGAGAGGCTCGGAACAGAGCAAGATCAAGGTTACAACACATACCCGAAGCAGAAAGAGAGCACCTGGTTCAAAACCTCGACATGTCTTTTATGTCAATAGACACAAGAGGAAACATCATCCCTAAGACACCAGAGGCTGGGTATATGGCAACACATGCTTTTATCCTCGCATCTAAACCACCTCCAGGAGATCCAAGGGAAACACTGTACAACATGGCGATAGCAGGAGTTGGAGCCATGGGGACGGCGTTTGTATCAACACCTCCCGAAGGAACAGCAAGGCAAAATAGTCCACGACCTGCGGCAGCAGCAGCAGCAGCTCCTGAAGGACCAAGTGGAGCAAGAGATACGGCAGCACAAGCAAGGGTCGACAGAGCGCGACAAAGCAGAAGGGAACATCGGCAGTCCCCAGAGTTAAACGACGAGGATATGTGTGGTTTGCCGTGCTTCACGAGGAGAGTGCGGAAAACTCGAGTACCTTCGGGATTCAAGTTGCCTGATAATTTCAAAAAATTCGACGGCCTTCAAGATCCAGAGGATTGGCTAGTTGATTATCTCGAGACGGTGAAGCTCACAGGAGGAACCAGAGCAACAGCTATGCAAAGCATCCAAGTGCATTTGAGTGGAGCCGCGCGATCTTGGATAAAGAAACTCCCCCCAGGATCTATCGACAGCTGGGAAAGCTTCGAGGATGTGTTCGTTAAGAACTTCCGGTCCACGTGCAAGAAACCTGCGTCATTAGAGGAGTTGAGAGCATGCCGACAAAAGCCAGACGAGCCAATGAGAAAATATATCCAAAGGTGGAACATCATCAAAAACTCGGCAGAAAATATATCTGACGAGAGAGCGATAGATGCGTTTGTCGCAGGAATCAGGCGTGGAGATTTTGTCAAAGACTTGGGGAGGACCAACCCAAAGACAGTATCCGCGTTAATGGAAATAGCAAACAGATGGGCAAATGGAGAAGATGCTGTTCACAACAAACGGAACAGGTCGCCAGAAGAGGACCGTGGCCAAAATTATCAACCGAGGCGACGATTTCCTCGGAAGTACCGAGCTATGATGCCCCAGGACAAATTTCGGCAGGCTTTCGAGCAAACAGGAGGAAACAACAGAGATGATTATCGAGAGAAGCAATGAGCAGCGAGGCGACAACAGAGATGACTCTCGAAACAACAGGCAAAATAGCGGGCCTAGGTTCCCGAGGCCTTTGTCTCCTGAAGAGATGATGAATGGGCCGTGTCAGATGCACTTTTTCCTCGAGAGCAACGGGAAAGACAGTCAGGACATCTGCAGAAAGATTGCCGCAATTTCCAGGCAATGTTAAGGTGGGCAGAGCATGCTAACGCTCGAGCAGCACAGAGAAATCCTCGAGAACCCAGGAGCGAGATTCACTTGCCACCTCCTCCCGCGATTACAGAAGACAATCGACATCAGCTCAGAATAGCGGCAGCACCTCCACCACCTTACGTTGATCCTAACTCCAACGGAGCGGTGTCGATGATTCAGAAGGGAAGGCCATCCAATAGGGCTCAGAAAGTAATCTCGCGACAGGTGTTCATGGCAGAAAAAATGCCTCCACCAACAGTCGAGTATCTTAATTGGTCAGGGCAAGATATTGGCTTCACCATAGCAGATCATCCGCAGCAAGTTCCTCGACCAGGGCAGTCAGCACTTATTTTACCAGCGGTCATTGCGGGATTTGATGTCTCTCGAGTGTTCATAGATGGCGGCAGCAGCTTAAACCTTATGTATGCAGATACATTGAGGAAGATGAATATATCCTTAGCAAACTTGAAGCCAACAGACACGAGGTTCCATGGTATCACACCGGAGAAACCAAGTTATCCACTGGGGAAGATTAATCTCGACGTTCAGTTTGGAACCCGAGAGAATTATAGAATTGAGAAGCTGGAGTTTGAAGTCGTGGATTTTCCGTCGCAGTATCATGCTTTGTTGGGACGACCAGCATATGCTAGATTTATGGCGGTACCACATTATACATACCTGTTGTGGAGGATGCCTGGACCTAAGGGACCAATCACAGTCAAAGGAAGCTTCGCCTTAGCCGATAAGTGCGACAAGGATTTTCATCGGATATCAGAAACTTTCGGGATGCAAGCTGAGTATTTGGCATCAAGGAGTATGACTGACTACGACGTGCTGCCCGACGTTGGAAGGCTAAATAAAGAATCAACTTTCAATACTGAGAAAAATTCTAAGGAGGTTCAGATTCACCCGACAGACCCGAAAAAGACGACGTCCATCGCAAACGACATGGACCTCGCATAGGAAAAGCTCGTCGAGTTCCTCCGTGAGAACTGGAAAATCTTCGCATGGTGTCCAGCTGACATGCCAGGAGTACCCAGGGAACTTACCGAGCACCACTTAAACTTGGATCCACTAGCGAGACCAATCAAACAACCTCTGCGGCATTTTTCGGAACCAAACCGCAAGGCTATGCTGTCAGAAATCGATCGACTACGAGAAGCTGGTTTTATCAAGGAGCTGCACACAGAAGCCACATGGGTAGCAAATCCTGTGTTGGTGCCGAAGAAAAACACTAAGGTCCTTCGCATGTGCGTCGACTTTACGTGTCTCAATAAACATTGTCCAAAGGATCACTTTCCCCTCCGAGGATCGATCAAATTATCGACTCCACGGCTGGATGTGAACGTCTTTCCTTCCTGGACGCATATTCTGGTTACAACCAGATCAGATTGAAAGAAGAAGATGAAGTAAAGACAGCGTTCATCACACCTTATGGCGTGTTTTGCTACAGAACAATGCCCTTTGGTGTGAAAAACACGGAGCAACATATCAGAGGATGATGCAGAAGTGTTTGGCGACACAGATTGGGAAAAATGTGCAAGTATACATCGACGATGTCGTCATAACATCAAAAAAGGGGGCAACGCTGATCGAGGATCTCAAGGAAACCTTTGACAACCTCGACAAATTCTGCCTCAAGCTGAACCCGACGAAGTGTTCTTTCGGTGTCCCAGCAGGAGAACTTCTGGGGTTTCTAGTTTCAGCAAGAGGGATTGAAGCAAATCCCGACAAAATACAAGCTATCGTAACAATGAGGAAACCAACGAAATTGAAAGAAATACAGCAGCTAACTGGGCGAGTCGCAGCTTTGAGTAGATTTGTCGCCAGGCTGGGAGAAAAAGCGTTACCATTTTACGCTCTGATAAAGCAAGGAGAGAAATTCCAGTGGAACGAAGAGGCTGACAGAGCTTTCGAGGATCTGAAGCGCACAATCTCGACACCACCAATCTTGGTGGCGCCGAAGGAAAAGGAACCTCTCCTGCTGTACATCGCAGCCACGCCCCAAGTGGTTAGCACGGTGCTAGTTGTTGAAAGAGAAGAAGAAGGAAAACTCCATGGAGTGCAAAGGCCGGTATATTTCATCAGTGAAGTTTTATCGCCTTCCAAACAGCGGTACCCGCAGTACCAGAAACTAGCATATGGAGTGATTGCAACGGCAAGGAAGTTACGCCACTATTTTTCGGCACACCCAATAATAGTAGTCAACGAAGCACCACTTTCAAATATACTGAACAATCCAGAAGCTACAGGGCGTGTCTCCCTTTGGGGCATAGAACTTTCCCCTCGGGACATCACGTATGAAAAAGAAAAGCAATCAAGTCGCAAGTTCTGCCAGATTTCATCGCAGAGTGGATGGAGCTGCAAAACACGGGACCCCCAGATTTGTCGAGAACTTGGACCATGAACTTCGATGGGTCCAAGAGAGTAGAAGGAGCTGGCGCAGGAGTGGTACTTAAGGCGACAAGTTAAAATACGTCCTTCGGATGATGTTCCCTAACGCATCCAACAATGAAGCAGAATATGAAGCCCTCATACACGGGATGAAGATGGCGAAAGCTTGCGGTGCAACTCGATTAAAAATCTTTGGCGACTCACAATTGGTGGCTCAGCAAGTTATGAACCAATGTGACGCAGTCAATGATAGCATGATGGCATACAAGGAGGTGTACAATGAGCTCGAGAAGCTGTTTGATGGGTGCGAGGTAAATCACATCAGTAGATTGAGCAATGATGAAGCCGATGTTCTCGCAAACATCGGGTCGCAGTGCCTCCCAATCCCGCCAGGAGTATTTTGGGAAGAAATAGCAGAGAGATCCACGAAGCCGAAAAAGGTGCAGAAAAAAGCAAAGGAAGGAAAAACTTCGGCGCCCCTCAAAGAAACCACGGAGGACGAAGAGGACCAAGAGCTTGTGATGATGGTAGAAGTTCCTTGGATGCAAGCATATATATCATATATCCTCAGGAAAGAAATACCCGACGATCCAGTTGAGGCAAGGCGAGTTATTCGACGATCCAAAGCTTTCACAGTGATCAAAGGGGAGTTATACAAGCGAAGTATTTCAGGCGTCCTGCAAAGGTGTGTCACACCCGAAGAAGGAAGAATAATTCTGAAGGATGTACACGAAGGAATATGTGGCCACCACGCAAGTAGTCGAGCTATTGCAGCCAAGGTTTTTCGGGCAGGATTCTATTGGTTGACAGCAATCGAGGATGCCAAGGAAATAGTACGAACCTGCGACGCGTGCCAAAGATTTGCCGCAAAACCTCACTCTCCAGCGGCAGAATTAACACCAATACCATTGTCGTGGCCCTTTGCCCAATGGGGACTTGATATGGTGGGCAAGTTGCACAAAGCTTCGCCAGGAGGATATGAGTACCTGCTGGTCGCTGTCGACAAATTCACCAAGTGGGTAGAAGCGAAGCCAATAAATTCACCAGATGCAGCGTCAGCAATAAAGTTTGTGAAAGGCCTCGTTTTTCGGTTTGGAGTGCCTCATAGCATTGTTACAGATAACGGTCAAACTTTACGTCCAAGGAATTCAAGGAGTACTGCGCAGAAGTAGGCATTAAATTGCACTTTGCGTCAGTTGGGCACCCGCAAACCAACGGCCAAGTCGAGAAAGCCAATGGTATCATCTGCAACGGCCTCAAGAAGCGCCTGCTAGGACCACTTGAAAAAGCTCGACATACCTGGCCAGAGGAATTGCCAAGTGTTTTGTGGAGTATCCGAACAACACCAAATACGGCGACACAAGAAACTCCGTTTTTTCTCGTCCACGGAGCCGAAGCAGTATTACCAATTGAAATAGAGCATGATTCTCCAAGAGTAGCAGAGTATGACGAAGAAACATCACGAAAAGCTCGGGAGGATGATATGGACGCACTCGACGAAGCTCGAGACGAAGTACTCTCACGAGTCACCAAATACCAGCAGGACCTCAAAAACTACCACAGTCGACGGTTAAGGCCCAGATCTTTCCAGGTCGGGGATTTGGTCCTACGGTTAAATCAAAAAAGTACTGAGAAGCTCGAATCACCATGGTTGGGGCCTTACGTCGTCACGGAAGTCATCGACGGAGGAGCATACAGGATCAAGGACAAGAAGACAGGGGCTCGAGAAAAACCCCTGGAACGTGGCGCAGCTCAGGCGATTCTACGCCTAGAGTTGAAATATAGTCCTCCTCTGTAAAAATTCAATGTACTGAAACGCCGCCCGACGCACTCTTTTCCTTTTCGAGGCACCGAGTGGGGCCGGAAAGGTTTTTAATGAGGCGGGCTCGCGGTGCTGCAATATAATAAAGATAGTGGAGATATACTTCTTATTCTTCGACACGCTCGGGGGCTTAACGCCTTCAAATCTCAAAATAAGTACAATATAGATAAATTAGGCTTACCGAAATATTTCGCCTTGGTACAATAATACCTCGCCAAATATAACATCGGAAGTTAACAAGTTATAAATATAGTATACTCATTGCTTTGGTCTGAAAACCTCGCAACTTATCAATGGAAAAATAAAGACATCTTCTTACGACAAGAGGAAAAATCTTCGAGATAGCAAAACAGTACAAACTCTAGCCAGAGGCTCGGGGGCTCCAACAATATAGAGCACTTTACAATATACAATAAATTTCTTTGGAAATAAAAAAGAAATCAAAAAAGATACAGACACAATGTTTCCAATATAGTACAACTCAGTCAAAGCCTAAAATACTATCTATGGACAAGCCTCTGGTTGTCTTATGTTCAGCATAGGACCCCTTGACGAAGAATTCTGAGTCCATCCGAAGAAGCTCATCTATCATCGACTCGGCCACAGGAGTTACCATCTCATTGATTGTGTCAATATCATTTTTTCGCCGCGATTTCTTGGCCAAGCAATCAGCAACAATCTTCGTCAGGTCTAACTTTGGATGGCAAATGTTTATCATAATCATGGCGAACCTTGCTCCAGCAGTCAATTGAGCTCGATGCGGGGAGCATCTCTAAATGTCTCCAGCAATTCAGGAAGAGTTTTGGGAACTTCATTTCGAGGAAATAAAGTCTTGTAAACAAGGGTTAACGTTGTCGTGCAAAAATTGAGAAATTCGCGCACCTGGCAAGCACGATCTTGGAACCTGACAATTTGCTGGGTTCGTTCAGGGGTGGCCCAGAACAGACACCCATGGTTAAGGGAAAGATTGACGAGAAGATTCGTTCTCTCGTTCACTCTTTGGTCTTCGGCGGCAGCATCAAGAACCGAGCCTATTAAGCGACAAGGCAAGAAATTTAAGGGGAGGCACAGTAAAGCAAAAAAGAGGCAGTACGAGGTTGGAAAAACATACCTAACATATCTGTGCTAGCTTCAGACATCAGCTCGAGCATGCTATTTTCTCGAGTAGTGGCTGCCTTAGCTTCCAACACAGCAGCATCCTTGGCAGCCATAGCTTCTTTGGCTTGTTGGAGAGCAAGTTTCTCTTTTTCAGATGCTTTTCGAGATTGTTCCATCATTGCCAGAGTTTGTTTCTTCATGGATTGAAGTTGTTGTCGAAGTTCTTGCAAATCTTCCGACAAATGTTTGCTTGAAGAACCTTCGAGGGGATTATCATCGACTAGCATTTTCTTCGAGAAGGAAGAAGCAGGTGAAGCATCGGCAGAGCAAGGGTTGGTCGAATAGTTATCAAATATTAACTGGAAAAGAAAGTCCCAGGATCAATGATAGTGCCAAGAGGAATTTCATTGATTTCTGGAAAGTTTACATGGACATTACAAAAGAAGTTCTCCAAAGGGACTAACAGGATAATTGTCGCCAAAGCTAAAATGGCGACAACAGCAAAAGAAATAGAGAAAGCAAAGGAAAGAAAAAGAAAAGGCATTCAACTAGACCTCCGGCCTTGATGAGCTAGGAGTTGCAGATGGCTTGATCCCGAGATAGGCCAGGATTTTCTTCGTGTTGGGCTTGGCTGCCTTGATCAACGATCGCCATTTTGTTTGCTCTATCTGCTCGGTGTCGCCAACCTTCATCCAGTCAACAGTTTGCTGGCTGTCAGCGACCAAGGCGACAGTGCTCTCAACAGCGATCTTCATGTTCTCCTGGCGCATCTTCAGTCCAAGATCCTCCGGTGGATTGAAGTCCTTGGCAAGGGCAAGGAAAGTCTTGGGCTCCTCTTTCTTGGGGAAGAAGTAGGGGAACAACTTCGACAATCCTGCGTCAGCATTCACCACGCCTTCGCGAATTTCTTGGCCATGAAACTCCAGATAAGAAAGTGCGTCAAGCAGAGGATCATTGGTGGGATTCTCAAGATCAAACTCTTGGCTTGTTTGACCTGCCATAGAAAATATATGTTAGTCGACAGCAAGTAAAAACAAAAGAAAGCAAGTCCTAAGAAAAATAGAAGGGATCAACAAAGTTACCGAGGAAGCGACGATTTTGCGTGTTCAAGCGCTTGAGGATTCCCTTTTCACGAGTAGCCTGTGCGGCTTTGTGCTCGTTTAAAGCAGCTTCAGCATCCTCAAGTTTCTTCTGCAGTTCTTCGACACTAGCAGCTTTTGCCTTGGCCTCATCAGCCTCTGCTTTGGCTTGGCTAGCATCAAGTTCGGCTTTCTTGCGAGCCGTTTCACTTTGCTCCAGTTTCTGAGCAAGAGTGTCGGCAAGCTTGTTGGCCTCTGCAAGTTTCTCTGTCAAAATAAAAAAGAACCGTCAAAATTGCGACAAAAATAGGAGCAAGAAGATTAGAAACAATGGCAGCAAAAAAGTTGTTACCTTCAGTCCTGCTGGCATATTCACGATACCCAATGAATTGGGATCCAATGCGAACAAGCTCTTTGATCATGGGCTGTCAAAGAAGAACAAAGAAAGAAAACATCGGTACGAGAAAAATATGAAGGCATAAAGAAGCAAACAGAGGAAATATAGATACTGGCAAGAAAGTCAAAAAACTTACATCATCTAAGAGCGGATTAGAAGAGCTACCCAACTGAGGGGCAGGCTCCACGATCGTTTCAACCCTTGTCCTTTTTGGTGAAGGAGCAAGAGGGCTTGAAGGAGGAGTGGTGGTGACGACGTTTTGTTGAGGAGGCGAGGATTCTTCTCCCTCAACTGGCGTCTCCGAAACAATTAAAGTATGTGACGTGCTCGTTCGAGGAGCCACGTCAAGAGTTGGTACTTCTTCCTCATCATCACTGTGATTAAAGATCGACAGCATAAAAAGCAAGATGAGACAAAAATCTTCGAGTACAGAAATGAGGGGAAATGAAAGTGACTTACGAGCTGATGAGGGATTCAAGATAGGGATCATAAGTTGCCTTCTGACGTGAAGGATCAACTTCTTCGGCTTTGGAGGTGCCGGAATCTTCGACATCATTCCTCTTCCTTTTGTTCCTTGGAGAAACAGCAGGAGGAGGAGATTGCTGATGCAGTACCTTCGGAAGCACCGTCTTTTTCAGAAGAAGCCGCAGATTTTAGAGAATCCACGGGTTCATTCACAAAAGAGGGAGCCTCTTGGTTGTCATCAGGGACAATGGCCCTTTCTTCGACTTCTCCACCTTCAGGAAGAGGAGGAAGCGAGACAAGGTCTGGATGGTTCTGTACAAAATAAAAATAAAACAGGGGAAGATGTCAGAAAAGGAGTTACAATAAAGATAGCAAAGCAATAACAAGACAATCGACAAAGATTACCTTGGGAAGTGGATTGGCGGCGCTAAATGGTTTTACACGACAAGAAGAAGGGACAGGATCTTTTTTGCTGAGAGACGAGATTTTTCGGACAAGTTTTTCCAAGTCTTTGACCTCCAAATCCACCGACAGCCGATCTTCGTCCTTCTCGCCAGCATATTTCCAGAGAGGATACTTGCGAGCCTGAAGTGGCTGCACTCTAGTCCTAAGAAAGTATGCAGTGATTTGGATACCTGATGTCTACGCCCCCTCCTTTTCCTGTAGACAGTGTTGGGCCTCCAAGAGCAGAGGATTGTAGAACAGCAACAAGTTTCCCTTAAGTGGATCACCCAAGGTTTATCGAACTCGGGGAGGAAGAGGTCAAAGATATCCCTCTCATGCAACCCTGCAACCACAAAGCAAGAAGTCTCTTGTGTCCCCAACACACCTAATAGGTGCACTAGTTCGGCGAAGAGATAGTGAAATAGGTGGTATGAATATATATGAGCAGTAGCAACGGTGCCAGAAAATAGCTTGCTGGCGTGTAGTTGATGGTGGTAGTATTGCAGCAGTAGTAACACAGTAAAACAGTAAACAAGCAGCGATAGCAGTATTTAGGAACAAGGCCTAGGGATTACACTTTCACTAGTGGACACTCTCAACATTGATCACATAACATAATAGATAAATGCATACTCTACACTCTCGTTGGATGATGAACACATTGCGTAGGATTACATGAACCCTCAATGCCGGAGTTAACAAGCTCCACAATTAAATGTTCATATTTAAGTAACCTTATAGTGTAAGATAGATCAAAAGACTAAACCAAGTACTAACATAGCATGCACACTGTCACCTTCATGCATATGTAGGAGGAATAGATCACATCAATACTATCATAGCAATAGTTAACTTCGCAATCTACAAGAGATCATGATCATAGCATAAACCAAGTACTAACACGGATGCACACACTGTCACCATTACATCGTGCAGGAGGAATAAAACTACTTTAATAACATTGCTAGAGTAGCACATAGATAAATTGTGATACAAATACATTGCAATCATAAAGAGATATAAATAAGCACCTCACTATGCCATTCATCAGTGAATAAGTATTCTGTGAAATATAGCCTAAGAGACCCACACGGTGCACACACTGTCACCTTTACACACGTGGGACAAGGAGTCTCCGGAGATCACATAAGTAAAACTCACTTGACTAGCATAATGACATCTAGATTACAAGCATCATCATATGAATCTCAATCATGTAAGGCAGCTCATGAGATTATTGTGTTGAAGCACATAGGAGAGAGATGAACCACATAGCTACCGGTACAGCCCCGAGCCTCGATGGAGAACTACTCCCTCCTCATGGGAGCAGGCGGTGATGAAGATGGCGGTGGAGATGGCAGCGGTGTCGATGGAGAAGCCTTCGGGGGCACTTCCCCGTTCCGCGCATGCGGGACCGAGACTCTGTCCCCGGATCTTGGCTTCGCGATGGCGGCGGCTCGGAAGGTTTCTGTGGGTTTCGTCGAACTTATCGGGTTTCGCGACGGAGGCTTTAAATAGGCGAAGAGGCGGCGTCGGAAGGGGCGACGACACTATAGGGCGGCGCGGCCGGGCCAGGCCGCGCCGGCCTATGGTGCAGGGCCCGGTGCCCCCCTACGGTCCTTCTCGTGTGTTACGGATGCTTCCGGTGAAAATAGGAACACAGGCGTTGATTTCGTCCGATTCGAGAATATTTCGTTACTAGGATTTCGAAACCAAAAACAGCAGAAAACAGGAACTGGCACTTCGGCATCTTGTTAATAGGTTAGTTCCGAAAATGCACGAATATGACATAAAGTGTGCATAAAACATGTAGATAACATCAATAATGTGGCATGGAACATAAGAAATTATCGATACGTCGGAGACGTATCAGCATCCCCAAGCTTAGTTCTGCTCGTCCCGAGCAGGTAAAACGATAACAAAGATAATTTCTGGAGTGACATGCCATCATAACCTTGATCATACTATTTGTAAAGCATATGTAGTGAATGCAGCGATCAAAACAATGTATATGACATGAGTAAACAAGTGAATCATATAGCAAAGACTTTTCATGAATAGTACTTCAAGACAAGCATCAATAAGTCTTGCATAAGAGTTAACTCATAAAGCAATAATTCATAGTAAAGGTATTGAAGCAACACAAAGGAAGATTAAGTTTCAGCGGTTGCTTTCAACTTATAACATGTATATCTCATGGATAGTTGTCAATGCAAAGTAATATAACAAGTGCAATATGCAAGTATGTAGGAATCAATGCACAGTTCACACAAGTGTTTGTTTCTTGAGGTGGAGAGAAATAGGTGAACTGACTCAACATAAAAGTAAAAGAATGGTCCTCCATAGAGGAAAAGCATCGATTGCTATATTTGTGCTAGAGCTTCTATTTTGAAAACATAAAGAGAGCATAAAAATAAAGTTTTGAGAGGTGTATGTTGTTGTCAACGAATGGTAGCGGGTACTCTAACCCCTTGCCAGACAAACCTTCAAAGAGCGGCTCCCATTTTATTTTATTTTGGGTGGCACTCCTTCCAACCTTTCTTTCACAAACCATGGCTAACCGAATCCTCGGGTGCCTGCCAACAATCTCATACCATGAAGGAGTGCCTTTTTATTTTAGTTTTATTATGATGACACTCCTCCCAACCTTTGCTTACACAAGCCATGGCTAACCGAATCCTTCGGGTGCCGTCCAACAATCACATACCATGGAGGAGTGTCTATTTTTGTTAATTAATTTGGGACTGGGAATCCCATTGCCAGCTCTTTTTGCAAAATTATTGGATAAGCGGATGAAGCCACTAGTCCATTGGTGAAAGTTGCCCAACAAGATTGAAAGATAAACACCACATACTTCCTCATGAGCTATAAAACATTGACACAAATCAGAGGTAATAAATTTTGAATTGTTTAAAGGTAGCACTCAAGCAATTTACTTTGGAATGGCAGGAAATACCATGTAGTAGGTAGGTATGGTGGACACAAATGGCATAGTAGTTGGCTCAAGTATTTGGATGTATGAGAAGTATTCCCTCTCGATACAAGGTTTAGGCTAGCAAGGCTTATTTGAAACAAACACAAGGATGAACCGGTGCAGCAAAACTCACATAAAAGACATATTGAAAACATTATAAGACTCTACACCGTCTTCCTCGTTGTTCAAACTCAATACTAGAAATTATCTAGACCTTGAGAAACCAAATATGCAAACCAAATTTTAGCATGCTCTATGTATTTCTTCATTAATGGGTGCAAAGTATATGATGCAAGAGCTTAAACATGAGCACAACAATTGCCAAGTATCACATTACCCAAGACATTATAGCAAATTACTACATGTATCATTTTCCAATTCCAACCATATAACAATTTAACGAAGAAGAAACTTCGCCATGAATACTAAAAGCTAAGAACACATGTGTTCATACGAACCAGCGGAGCGTGTCTCTCTCCCACACAAGCATGATGTAATCCAATTTATTCAAACACAAACAAAAACAAAAACAAACCGACGCTCCAAGAAAAGCACATAAGATGTGATGGAATAAAAATATAGTTTCAGGGGAGGAACCTGATAATGTTGTCGATGAAGAAGGGGATGCCTTGGGCATCCCCAAGCTTAGACGCTTGAGTCTTCTTAATATATGCAGGGGTGAACCACCGGGGCATCCCCAAGCTTAGAGCTTTCACTCTTCTTGATCATAGTATATCATCCTCCTCTCTCGACCCTTGAAAACTTCCTTCACACCAAACTTCTCATAAACTTCATTAGAGGGGTTAGTACATAATCAAAAACTCATATGTTCAGAGGTGACACAATCATTCTTAACACTTCTGGACATTGCTCAAAGCTACTGGAAGGTAATGGAACAAAGAAATCCACCCAACACAGCGAAAGAAGCAATGCGAAATAAAAGGCAGAATCTGTCAAAACAGAACAGTCCGTAAAGACGAATTTCTAATAAATACTTCCGTTGCTCAGATCAGAAAACTCAAAACTAATGAAAGTTACGTACATATCGGAGGAACACGCACGTAAATTGGCATATTTTTCTGATTTTTCTACAGAGAAAACAGCCCAGATTCGTGACAGATAGAAATCTGTTTCTGCGCAGAAATCCAAATCTAGTATCAACCTTCGATTAGAGGCTTCACTTGGCACAACAAAACACAAAACTAAGATAAGGAGAGGTTGCTACAGTAGTAAACAACTTCCAAGACATAAATATAAAACAAAGTACTGTAGCAAAATAACACATGGGTTATCTCCCAAGAAGTTCTTTCTTTATAGCCATTAAGATGGGCTCAGCAGTTTTAATGATGCACTCGCAAGAAATAGTATTTGAAGCAAAAGAGAGCATCAAGAGGCAAATTCAAAACACATTTAAGTCTAACATGCTTCCTATGCATGGGAATCTTGTAAATAAACAAGTTCATGAAGAGCAAAGTAACAAGCATAGGAAGATAAAACAAGTATAGCTTCAAAAATTTCAGCACATAGAGAGGTGTTTTAGTAACATGAAAATTTCTACAACCATATTTTCCTCTCTCATAATAACTTTCAGTAGCATCATGAGCAAACTCAACAATATAACTATCACATAAAGCATTCTTATCATGAGTCTCATGCATAAAATTATTACTACTCCCAACATAAGCATAATCAATTTTATTAGTTGTAGTGGGAGCAAATTCAACAGAGTAGCTATCATTATTATTCTCATCAAGTGTAGGAGGCATAGTATAATCACAACAAAATTTACTCTCCATAGTAGGTGGCAACAAAAGACTACTATCATTATAATCATCATAAATAGGAGGCAAAATATCATCAAAGAAAATTTTCTCCTCAATGCTTGGGGGACTAAAAAGATCATGAAAACCAGCTTCCCCAAGCTTAGAACTTTCTATATCATTATCAACAATGGTGTTCAAAGCGTTCATACTAATATTACTACCAGCATGCAAATAAGATTCCATAGGTTTTTTAATTTTCGCATCAAACAATCCATGTTTTAAATCAGGAAATAGCATAAGAAGCTCATTTTTGTCCATTATGCCAAACTAGTGTAAACAAGAAACAAAAAGATGCAATTGCGGGATCTAAAGGAAATAGCTTCGAGTACTTACGGCGGAAAATAGCTTAGTAGCCGAGATCCGGAGTGTGAGTACCTTTTACCTTTCCTCCCGGCAACGGCGCCAGAAAATAGCTTGATGTCTACGCCCCCTCCTTTTCCTGTAGACAGTGTTGGGCCTCCAAGAGCAGAGGATTGTAGAACAGCAGCAAGTTTCCCTTAAGTGGATCACCCAAGGTTTATCGAACTCAGGGAGGAAGAGGTCAAAGATATCCCTCTCATGCAACCACAAAGCAAGAAGTCTCTTGTGTCCCCAACACACCTAATAGGTGCACTAGTTCGGCAAAGAGATAGTGAAATACAGGTGGTATGAATATATATGAGCAGTAGCAACGGTGCCAGAAAATAGCTTGTGGCGTGTAGTTGATGGTGGTAGTATTGCAGCAGTAGTAACACAGTAAAACAGTAAACAAGCAGCGATAGCAATATTTAGGAACAAGGCCTAGGGATTACACTTTCACTAGTGGACACTCTCAACATTGATCACATAACAGAATAGATAAATGCATACTCTACACTCTCGTTGGATGATGAACACATTGCGTAGGATTACACGAACCCTCAATGCCGGAGTTAACAAGCTCCACAATTAAATGTTCATATTTAAGTAACCTTATAGTGTAAGATAGATCAAAAGACTAAACCAAGTACTAACATAGCATGCACACTGTCACCTTCATGCATATGTAGGAGGAATAGATCACATCAATACTATCATAGCAATAGTTAACTTCGCAATCTACAAGAGATCATGATCATAGCATAAACCAAGTACTAACACGGATGCACACACTGTCACCATTACATCGTGCAGGAGGAATAAAACTACTTTAATAACATTGCTAGAGTAGCACATAGATAAATTGTGATACAAATACATTGCAATCATAAAGAGATATAAATAAGCACCTCACTATGCCATTCATCAGTGAATAAGTATTCTGTGAAATATAGCCTAAGAGACCCACACGGTGCACACACTGTCACCTTTACACACGTGGGACAAGGAGTCTCCGGAGATCACATAAGTAAAACTCACTTGACTAGCATAATGACATCTAGATTACAAGCATCATCATATGAATCTCAATCATGTAAGGCAGCTCATGAGATTATTGTGTTGAAGCACATAGGAGAGAGATGAACCACATAGCTACCGGTACAGCCCGAGCCTCGATGGAGAACTACTCCTCCTCATGGGAGCAGCAGCGGTGATGAAGATGGCGGTGGAGATGGCAGCGGTGTCGATGGAGAAGCCTTCCGGGGGCACTTCCCCGTTCGGCGGCGTGCGGAAGAGACTCTGTCCCCCGGATCTTGGCCGCGATGGCGGCGGCTCGGAAGGTTTGTGGGTTTCATCGAACTTATCGGGGTTTCGCGACGGAGGCTTTAAATAGGCGAAGAGGCGGCGTCGGAGGGTCGAAGGGCAACGACATTATAGGCGGCGCGGCCGGGGCCGGGCCGCGCCGGCCTATGGTGCAGGGGCCGGTGCCCCCTCGGTCCTTCTCGTGTGTTACGGATGCTTCCGGTGAAAATAGGAACCTGGGCGTTGATTTCGTCCGATTCCGAGAATATTTCGTTACTAGGATTTCTGAAACCAAAAACAGCAGAAGGCACTTCGGCATCTTGTTAATAGGTTAGTTCCAGAAAATGCACGAATATGACATAAAGTGTGCATAAAACATGTAGATAACATCAATAATGTGGCATGGAACATAAGAAATTATCGATACGTCGGAGACGTATCAATACCCGATAGTTCTTTGCCGCGAGTATTTTGCAACTCGTGGATGCGAGCCATCAAGGTTTCTGTCGACGCCTTTTCTTCTTCGGTAGCCTCTGCGTCCCAGGAGCGGCGGCGAAAGATTTTCTCGGCGCCATCAAAAGGAGGGATGTTGTCCTCAGCACATCCGTGGTTCTCCTCCTGAATGTACAACCACTTCTTGCGCCATCCTTGAACTGAGTCAGGGAGTTTAACATCGAAGTAGTCGACAGTGGACCGAACAGAAATTACAACGCCGCCTATATTATAGGCGACATTGGGAGAGCCATTACGGCGACAGAAGAAAATGCGCTTCCATAGCGCCCAGTTAGGCTGGACGCCAAGGAAGGCCTCGCAAAGGGTGATGAAAATGGAGATATGAAGAATCGAGTTTGGCGTGAGGTGGTGGAGTTGCAGACCGTAGATAAAAAGCAGTCCGCGGAGAAAAGGATGAATGGGGGCGGAAAGGCCGCGGATGAGGTGGTCGACAAAACTTACCCGGTACCCCATTGGAGGGGTTGGGTAGCTCTCTTCACGGAAGCACGGTGCCTTGGGTTTCTTGCTGATCCCCAGCTTCTTCATGTTGATGTCCTGGGTGGAAATTTTCGATCTTTCCCACTCCGCCGCCCCCAGATCCACGGCGGCCATGGAGGACTCCGGCGTGCTGTGCCTCGTCAATCGACGCGGTGGCATCAACAATGGAGCAAGGTTCGCAGCTTGAAGGCGAGGAACTTAGGTGGCTGTGGGTCGCAGGAGGAGGTTTGCAGAGGAGAGCAGGAGGACGGCGCGAGCGGAAGTGCTCGAGGAGGAAGAAGACGATCTTATATAGGGGTGCGGTGAACCGGCGGACCGTTGGATAAGGAAAATGTGTGGCAGATGATAGCCACGTGGCAACAAGGGTAAAAAAGTAATTCAACGTTGGGGAAGTTACGGTGCGTGCGCCAGAAAAAGCGGAGGACGTGTGTCCCCCACTTGCACGACGTGTCAAGATAGTGGATCAATTGGGCCCGCAAGGCAGTGGGAGAAGGCTTCTCGCAATTTTCGGATCGCAATCGTGGCTATCGTCAGCAATAACGTCACCTTGGCAGAGGAAGAAATTCGACTCTACAATTTCGTAAAAGGCGACATGGAAAAATAATGCTGAGCCTTTGATCAAATACAAGTTTTTGATCAAATGCTCGGGGGCTACTTTGGAAAAAAGAAAAAAGATCCAGAAAGACAAAATAGAAATGGCGTGAGCCTATGATCAAATACAAAATATTTGCTCATAGCCTCGGGGGCTACTCCCATCGGGAGCGCTGTTCGCGCACCCGAGGAATTATAAAACTTCGGGAGATAAAAGAAAATATAGCGGCATAAGGCATGGAGCCTACAACCAAGTACAAGTCCTTGGCTGTAGCCTCGGGGCTACTCCCATCGGGAACGCTGCTCGCGTGCCCGATGAAATCATAAAAAAAGAAGAGAAAGAAAGAAGACGAGAAAAGAATGAAAGAGCAAAAAGAAAGATAGCAGAGCAAAAGAGTATATTTCGAGTTATAAATAACTCTGCATATACTCCCATCGGGAGAGCAATATAAGTCATCTTTGACTCGATAAAATGTGCCATTCCAACAGCCGAAAAAGCACTCGACAATATATTCTCAGAAAAAGTTGCGATCAATTTCTGAATGCCGCAAATTTGCGAAGGTAAGACCCCAGATCCGTTCTGCTGGGCGTGGCATCGCCGAAGCCTGCGCTCTGCTACTTTTATCCGTATCAACAGATACGAAGAAAAATCCTAACGGACGCGTTAGGTACCCGATAAATTTTACTGGGCCTCGACAGAATGGTAAGACCTTAAGCGGCACTGTCGAAGTTTACACCAGTATCCCGAGGTCATGTCCGGGACGTGATCTTGAAGTAGGTTTTTGCGGATTGCCACTAGAGCAGTTAACTAGTACCTGATCCGTCAGATGAACTAGCCCCAACTACCATTATCCCTGTACAATATAGAAGTTTATGAGAAGAAATATAGAAAAGTTGAAGTTGTCGAATAAAAATAAACAGTGGAGATTTTCCTTAACTCTGCGATTCAAGCAAAATCTCGGGGGCTACTGACATAGGCATCCCAAATGGGCCTACCGAAGATAGTACCCGGGGTTTACTGAAGGCCCACTACCCGAAGAATAAGAAGATTCGGAAGCCCAAGATATTATTAAGGAAAGCTAGAGTTGTAATAGAAAGTCTTATTTGTAATCTTGCGGGATGAGTTAGAAACCTTCCCGGACTCTGTAATTGACACGAATCCCTCGGCTCCGCCTCCTATATAAGGGGGAGTCGAGGGACGAGAAATCATCGAATCATTGTTGACAAACCCTAGTTTCATAATCGTCGAGTACTTTTCGGCTGAAACCTTCGAGATCTACTTGCCCTCTACTTCCAACTAAACCCTAGTCTACAATCCGTAGGCATTGACAAGTTGATACCTTGTCACTCGGCGAGGAAGGAATCGAACACCAATACTCCACGCCATATACTCCCCAACAAAATGGGGTCGCCGAAAGGAAGAATCGAACCTTGATCGAAGCCGCTCGAACCATGATGATGGAATACAAGTCCAACTACAATTTTTGGGCGGAAGCTATCTCTACCGCTTGCCATGCTACTAATCGCCTCTACTTTCGCAAAGGTCTTGAGAAGACACCATATGAGATCCTCACCGGCAACAAGCCTAATGTGTCATACTTCAAGGTCTTCGGATGCAAATGCTACATACTTGTCAAGGACACGCGCCTATCCAAGTTTGATTCAAGAGCTCAAGAAGGAATTTTCGTTGGCTATGCTACGGACTCTCACGCCTATAGAGTCTTCAACAAGTCAAGTGGACGTGTTGTAGAATCTTGTGATGTGACGTTCGATGAAGATGATAGATCTTTGGAGGAGCGAAGTGCTTCTTGTGAGAAAGGAGATGCAATTCCCCCGGATACCATAGGAAGGATGGGTGTAGGCATTCGCCTACCTCAAACGCTACCTTCTATGAGTACCGGGGAAGGACCAAGTTCCACCCAAGTGGAGCCATCTACACCACAAGGCCAAGCTTCTTCCGTTGATCTAACAAATGCAAGCCAACCTCTACAACAACCTCAAGTTCAACCTCAACCTCAAGATCAACCTCGACATCTACAACAACAATCAAGTCCAAGTTCACCTCAACAAGCTCAAGAACAACATACACCGCAAGCTCGTCTACCTCAACACCCAACATCAAGTGACCAAGGTCAAGCTTCAAGTTCTTCTCCGAGTGGTTCGGGGACAATCTTCATGGACAATGATATTCCCTATACCCCCGAGCCATCCGGATCTCATGACAAGGTTGCCTCTTTCAACAACAATGGAGGTCAAGGCGAGGACCTAAACCGTGATGAAGGCCAAGAGGACTCACAAGAACCATCTCCTCAAGCCGACACTCGCCGTGAAGATCCTACTACAAGACACTTGCGTCTCAAGTCTCATTCCTTGCAAAACATCATTGGTGATCTAAAGAGAAATGTCACCACTCGGAGGCAACTTGCAAACTTTTGTGCGCACCATGCCTTTGTCTCTAGGGTGGAACCACTCAAAGTTGATGATGCTCTCAAAGATCCCGATTGGTTGAATGCAATGCAAGAGGAACTCAACAACTTCAAGAGGAATGATGTATGGACTCTCATGAAGCGACCCGATCATTGCCGCAATGTTATCGGCACCAAGTGGATCTTCAAGAACAAGCAAGATGAAAGTGGCACGGTCATCCGCAACAAAGCAAGATTGGTGGCACAAGGCTATTCTCAAGTCGAAGGCGTGGACTTTGGTGAAACCTTTGCACCCGTTGCAAGGCTCGAGTCCATCCGTATCCTTTTGGCCTTTGCCTCACATCATGGCTTTAAGTTGCAACAAATGGATGTTAAGAGTGCTTTTCTTAATGGTCCTCTACATGAGGAAGTGTATGTGAAGCAACCCCCGGGGTTCGAGGACCCCCATTTCCCGGACCATGTCTTCAAGCTCAAAAAGGCCCTATATGGTCTCAAACAAGCTCCTAGAGCTTGGTATGAGCATCTCAAGGAGTTGCTTGAAGACCGTGGTTTCCAAGTGGGGAAAATCGATCCCACTCTTTTTACTAAGAAGGTCAATGGGGAGCTTTTCATATGCCAACTCTATGTAGATGACATCATATTTGGCTCTACTAACACAAAATTCAACGATGAGTTTGCTATGTTGATGACAAATAGGTTTGAGATGTCAATGATGGGTGAACTCAAGTACTTTCTTGGGTTCGAGATCAAGCAAATGCGACAAGGCACCTTCATCAATCAAGCAAAGTACCTCCAAGACATGCTCAAGCGCTTTGATATGAAGGACGCCAAGGGGATCGGAACTCCGATGCAACTCAAGTGTCAACTCACTCTTGACGAGGGCGGCAAGGCGGTGGATACCAAGCTCTACCGTTCGATGATAGGTTCGCTTCTCTACCTTTGTGCCTCTCGCCCGGATATAATGTTGAGCGTTGGTATGTGTGCACGGTTTCAAGCAAGTCCGAAGGAAAGCCACCTTGTGGCGGTCAAGAGGATCTTTCGATATTTAGTTGATACCCCACACTTCGGACTATGGTACCCAAGGGACACGGACTTTGCTTTGGTTGGTTTCACCGACTCCGATTGGGCGGGCGACAAGATTGATAGGAAGTCTACCTCCGGAGCATGTCACTTTCTTGGGAGATCTTTGGTGTGTTGGTCCTCGAAGAAGCAAAATTGTGTCTCCGTCTCCACCGCGGAAGCCGAGTACATTGCCGCGGCGAGTAGTGTTGGAGATATGCCCAAGAGGCAATAATAAAATGGTTATTATAATATCTTTGAGTTTATGATAATGTTTACATACCATACTATAATTGTATTAACCGAAACATTGATACATGTGTGTTATGTGAACAACAAGGAGTCCCTAGTAAGCCTCTTGTATAACTAGCTTGTTGATTAATAGATGATCATCGTTTCATGATCATGAACATTGGATGTTATTAATAACAAGGTTGTGTCATTATGTGAATGATATAATGGACACACCCAATTAAGCGTAGCATAAGATCACGTCATTAAGTTATTTGCTATAAGCTTTCGATACATAGTTACCTAGTCCTTATGACCATGAGATCATATAAATCATTTATACCGGAAAGGTACTTTGATTACATCAAACGCACTGCGTAAATGGGTGGTTATAAAGGTGGGATTAAGTATCCGGAAAGTATGATTTGAGGCATATGGATCAACAGTGGGATTTGTCCATCCCGATGACGGATAGATATACTCTGGGCCCTCTCGGTGGAATGTCATCTAATGTCTTGCAAGCATATGAATAAGTTCATAAGAGACCACATACCACGGTACGAGTAAAGAGTACTTGTCAGGAGACGAGGTTGAACAAGGTATAGAGTGATACCGATGATCAAACCTCGGACAAGTAAAATATCGCGTGACAAAGGGAATTGGTATAGTATGTGAATGGTTCATTCGATCACTAAGTCATCGTTGAATATGTGGGAGCCATTATGGATCTCCAGATCCCGCTATTGGTTATTGGTCAGAGAGAAGTCTCAACCATGTCTACATAGTTCACGAACCGTAGGGTGACACACTTAAGGTTTGATGTTGAAATGGTAGAACTTGAATATGGAATGGAGTTCGAATATTTGTTCGGAGTCCCGGATGAGATCCCGGACATCACGAGGAGTTCCGGAATGGTCCAGAGAATAAGATTCATATATAGGAAGTCATATTCCAAGTTTGGAAATGATCCGGTGCATTTATGGTAGGTTCTAGAAGGTTCTAGAAAAGTCCGGAAGAAATCACCTTGGAAAGTAGAGTCCCGGAGGGACTCCACCTTACATGACCAGCCAACCCTAAAGGGGAGGAGTCCAAGGTGGACTCCCCAAGGGTGGCCGGCCAAACCCCCTCATGGAAGGGGGGAATCCCACCCCAAGTGGGATTCCCACCTTGGGTAGGTTTCCCTACACATGGAAGGTTTTGGTTCGGGTCTTATTCGAAGACTTGTAGTCCAACACTTGGGGCTTCCACCTATATAATGAGGGGCATAGGAGAGGGCTGACCACCACAAGCCCATAGCTTGGCCGCACCCCTAGTGGCCGGCCACCCTCTCCCAAACCCTAGCCGCCTCTCTCCTCCTCTTCTCCCGCACGCTTAAGCTCCGCCGGAGATCTCCACCGCCACCGCCACCACGCCGTCGTGCTGCCGGTTTCAAGGAGGAGCTACTACTTCCGCTGCCCGCTGGAACAGGGAGAAGGACGTCATCTTCACCAACACCGAACGTGTGACCGAGTACGGAGGTGCTGCCCGATCGTGGCACCGTGATCAAGATCTTCTACGCGCTTTTGCAAGCGGCAATTGATCATCTACCGCAGCAATAAGAGCCTACTCTTATAGGCTTTGGAAATCTTCAAGGGTTAGTCTTGATCATCCCCTCGTTGCTCCCATCTTCTAGATTGCATCTTGGCTTGGTTTGCGTTCTCGTGGTAGGAAATTTTTTGTTTTCTATGCAACGTATCCCTACAGTGGTATCAGAGCCGTGTCTATGCATAGATGGTTGCACGAGTAGAACACAATGGTTTTGTGGGCGTTGATGCTCTTGTTATCTTTAGTTTGAGTACTTTGCATCTTTGTGGCATAGTGGGATGAAGCGGCTCGGACTAACTTTACATGACCGCGTTCATGAGACTTGTTCCTCGTTCGACATGCAACTTGTATTGCATAAGAGGCTTTGCGGGTGTCTGTCTCTCCTACTATAGTGAAGATTCAATTTACTCTTCTATTGACAACATTAGTATCACCGTTGTGGTTCATGTTCGTAGGTAGATTAGATCTCTCTCGAAAACCCTAAACCACGTAAAATATGCAAACCAAATTAGAGACGTCTAACTTGTTTTTGCAGGGTTTGGTGATGTGATATGGCCATAATGTGATGATGAATATGTATGAGATGATCATTATTATATTGTGGCAACCGGCAGGAGCCTTATGGTTGTCTTTAAATTTCATGTTGAGTAGTATTTCAAAGTAGTTGTAATAGTTGCTACATGAGGTGAACAACCATGAAGACGGCACCATGAACCTTGACGCTACGCCGACGATGATGGAGATCATGCCCGTTGATGATGGAGATCATGTCCGTGCTTTGGAGATGAAGATCAAAGGCGCAAAGACAAAAGGGCCATATCATATCACATATGAACTGCATGTGATGTTAATCCTTTATGCATCTTATTTTGCTTAGAACGCGACGGTAGCATTATAAGATGATCCCTCACTTTAATATCAAGATAATAAAGTGTTCTCCCCTCGTATGCACCGTTGATATAGTTTGACGTTTTGAAGCATCTCGTGATGATCGGATGTGATAAACTCAAACATACAACGGGTGTAAGCCATGTTGCACACGCGGAATACTTGGGTTTGCTTGACGAGCCTAGCATGTACAGACATGGCCTCGGGACAACGGAAACCGAAGGTTGAACACGAGTCATATGGATGATATGATCAACATGTTGATGTTCACCATTGAAGCTACATCATCTCACGTGATGATCGGTTTTGGTGTAGTGGATTTGGATCATGTACCACTTAACAACTATGAGGGATGTTGTATTAAGTGGGAGTTCATTAGTAATTAGATTAAAACATGAACTAATTATCATAAACATAGTCTAAGTAGTATTTTGAATTAATTTGTAGAATTGGCATCCGTTTACTACTATGCGTTAGTCTTGTAATTGAGATAGAAATACTGTTAAATCTGACAAATAACTTTACGGACTGGTGCCGTATTGTTAAAGAATCAAGAATTGATTAAGTCCTATTGCAAACTTTTAGTAAACCTCACATTGTTGATTCAAAGAGCAATGGTTTCAATTAGTACCTAAAGTTATCTTGTCTCCGTGAAACTTGAAGTTCAAATCTGTTTGAAAAGTAAGGAGTTGAAAATTTAGTTTTCAGAAATAATCAAGGTATGAGATATATGTGATATCTAAGACATTATTGCAAGATGATAGAATATAATTTGGTGAGACTACATAAACTCATAAGATTAATGGGAATGTACGAAGGTTGAAGACGCAAGGCGTCTCAATCCTCCAACTATTGGGGCACTAACGATATTCACATATCCATGAAGTGATCGTCCTTAGTATGCACCGTTGCTATGACTCGTCGTTTCGAAGCATCACGTGATGATCGGATGTTATAGATTCTACGTGTGCATACAATGGGTGCAAGCCAGATTTGCACATGCGAATACCAAGGTTAAAACTTTATGGGCCTAGCATGTACAGACATGGTCTCAGAAAGTCATCATGATACAATGGATAAAATTATGAGTGAAATTGTTCATCATATTACAAGGTCACTAATAGTGAAATCCGGAACACTTGTCATATGATGATCAACTTCAAAGTAAGAACCTCAAGGTTATTGGTATTTGACCAACAAACCTAGAAGTTATTGATGTTGAATTGTTTTTCTGAATAATGAGGAAAGCTAAAAGAGAAACTGCAAAAGATATTTTGGCAAAAAGAAAAGAAAAGACTAGAAAGTCTAGCTCAGGTGTATATAAATGATATACATGTTATGGTTGTATTCCTAGTTAAGTCACACTATGAAATTCTTGGGTATTAGTACTATATTGGTTGGTATGAAGTGTCATACAAAACAACGCAATACAAGAATACAATGGCCTAAGTGACTGACAAGGAATATGATAAGGATGCACGTCTGGAACAAAATAAAATGTTATTATGTTCGTCGTTAGCATTTTATCTAGCCCTTAAAATTTATAATAAAGAACTTAATAATTGTTATTTTGCTCTGGTCAAATGAAAACAATGAGTTGTTCAAATTATGACATTACTCCATGTACGATGGATGAGTTATTATAAATCTTAATGGTGAAACACACATACATAACAACGCTAAAATGCCATAAGGCAAATGATTTGAATTCCACTTATTTGTGGAACCGCCATTTAGGTCATGTTAGAAAGGAACGCATGAAGGAACTCCATGCAAATGGATTTTTGGAGTCATTTGATTTATGAATCTTTTGGCGCTTGCAAATTTCTTCTAAAAGGAATGACTGAAATACCGTTCATAGGGCAAGATTTGAACGGGCAACTAACTTAGTGGAAAACATACATGATGATGTATATGGTTCACTAGTTGTGTGCGGGAGATTCTTCTACTTCATGAAAACTTCAAACAATGAATTGAATATATATATGTGGATATATTCGATAAGGAAGAAGTTTGAAACATTTGAATAGATTCAAATAAATTCAGCATGAAGTGGAAATCGTCGTAATAGAAAAGTCAAATATCTGTGATTGGATCATGGTGGAAATATTTGAATTACGAGTTTTAGTGAACATCTAAAGAGAGTTATGAAGTTGTTCTACAACTCACGTTTCTTGGAGTATCATAGTGATGATGAAGTATCCAAAAGACGTATCCAAACCTTGTTGGATTAATGATGAGATAAAATGTTGATGCCATTATATTTTTGTGGATTATGCTTTAGAGACTACCGCTTTTACACTAAATAAGAGCATCATCATGATCCGTAGAAATGACACCATACGAGTTATGGCATGGGTATAAACCTAATAGTCCTTTCTTTAAATTTTGGTTTAAAAAGTTTACAACCGAAATCGGATAAATGTCTTTGTTGGATATCCCAAAGAATTGATTGGGAATTCTTTCCACTATGAAGTAAAAGACAAAAGTGTTTGTTAATGTTACTTGCTTATTTCCAAGAAATTGTTTTCTAGCGAAGTATTTGAGTGGGAGGACAATAGAACTTGATAAGATTTATGAACCTGAGCATAATGATCAGAGTAGCGCAGCATCGGAAATTGGTTCCGAAAGCGGCCATAATGATCATGGCTCCCATGACTACAAAGTGTTTTAGCCATGAAGATCGAAGTACATATTGAACCTTGTAGGTATGGTTTACTTTGTGATCAAATAAATGATTTGTGAACAAAGGATTGATTTTGAACAATGATAAACCAACTACAAACAAAGAAGTTATGATGGGCCCTGACTCCGTTAAAATGGCTATACGCCATGAAATCCAAAATAGATGAATACTTTTTGAAAGTAAATGGATCTATAAAAATTGATGAAAGCTTGACTTGTTGAAAAGTTGTTTACGACAAAGTTCAAAGAGTTGACTATGATAAGATTAGATCTTCCGTAGCAATGCTTATAGTCTATGTGGATTATTCTAGTAATCACTACATATTTCTTTTATGAGATATGCTAGTAGGATGGCAAAATACATTGCTTATAAGAAGTGTGTATTAAAGGTGTATACAAGATACAACCAAAAGTTTTGCTAGTCCGTAGAATACTAGATAGGTATACAAACTTCAATCGGATGAAGTAAGTATCATGGAGTTGGAATCTTCACCAGATGAAATAGTCAAAGAGTTTTTGATTTCATCAGAGACGATGAAGAGACTTGCATTTGCAAGAAATTAAGTGGGAGCGCTGAGACATATTTATAATACTTTATGTAGATGACATATAGTTGGTTATAAATGATGTAATTATATACTTGATTAAAAAGGTTTCATTGAGAAATTAACTTCAATGAAAGGATATGGACTGAAACATATCTAGTGTCAAAATCTATGAAGATAGATTGAAACACAAAATAAGTTTAAGTCAAAGTACATAGAATGGATATTGAAATAGTTCAATATAGAAATATTAAGAAAATGTTCTTGTCATGTGAAGTTTTAACAAGACTTGAGTGTATTTGACACTCAATGAGTAAAAACACATGAGTGATTATAGATCACAGATAATATGTACACAATCAGATGTCCTGTGCTCTTAAAAGTGTTATGAGCATGTACCAAAATGATTCATGTGATGATCATTGAAAAACAGTAAGAATATTCTTGAGTACTTAAGAAGAACCAAGGATATATATAGTTTTGTATGGAGAAATGACAAACAAATTGCTGTAAGGTGTTGCACCGATATTTGTTTTGTCACATATGAAAATAAAATTTCAATCTCAAATTAGACTAAGTGTTGTTTAAAAGGTAGAAGCTATGCTAGATTTAGAAGAGTTCTAAAATATTGTGACGGATTCTACAAAAGAAGGCAGAGTATGTCATTGTTTTGACAATGGCAAAGGATGTTAAGTCAAGAGGTTCTTTGAGAGCTTGGTGTAGTTCCGAGAGTCAGAACTTTGAAGCTATATTGTGTGTGACAATATTAGTGACATATTTCAGACCGCGGAATTAAGGTTCCACCAGAAGACCAAACATATTTAATGCCGACTCATTTGGAAATGAGTGATGCGTTGAGACGCAAATGAATTACAAAATACATACGGTTCTGAGCATGTCAGATCCGTTGACTAAAACCTCCCGTGAGCAAAACATGATAAAGCACCGGAAGGCCAAGGTGTTATATCTTTACAAATGTAAACTAGATTATTGACTCTAGTGCAAGTGGGAGACTGTTGGAGATATGCCCAAGAGGCAAGAATAAAATGGTTATTATAATATCTTTGAGTTTATGATAATGTTTACATACCATGCTATAATTGTATTAACCGAAACATTGATACATGTGTGTTATGTGAACAACAATGAGTCCCTAGTAAGCCTCTTGTATAACTAGCTTGTTGATTAATAGATGATCATCGTTTCATGATCATGAACATTGGATGTTATTAATAACAAGGTTGTGTCATTATGTGAATGATATAATGGACACACCCAATTAAGCGTAGCATAAGATCACGTCATTAAGTTATTTGCTATAAGCTTTCGATACATAGTTACCTAGTCCTTATGACCATGAGATCATATAAATCATTTATACCGGAAAGGTACTTTGATTACATCAAACGCCACTGCGTAAATGGGTGGTTATAAAGGTGGGATTAAGTATCCGGAAAGTATGAGTTGAGGCATATGGATCAACAGTGGGATTTGTCCATCCCGATGACGGATAGATATACTCTGGGCCCTCTCGGTGGAATGTTGTCTAATGTCTTGCAAGCATATGAATAAGTTCATAAGAGACCACATACCACGGTACGAGTAAAGAGTACTTGTCGGAGACGAGGTTGAACAAGGTATAGAGTGATACCGATGATCAAACCTCGGACAAGTAAAATATCGCGTGACAAAGGGAATTGGTATCGTATGTGAATGGTTCATTCGATCACTAAGTCATCGTTGAATATGTGGGAGCCATTATGGATCTCAGATCCCGCTATTGGTTATTGGTCAGAGAGAAGTCTCAACCATGTCTACATAGTTCACGAACCGTAGGGTGACACACTTAAGGTTTGATGTTGAAATGGTAGAACTTGAATATGGAATGGAGTTCGAATATTTGTTCGGCCTGGACATCACGAGGAGTTCCGGAATGGTCCGGAGAATAAGATTCATATATAGGAAGTCATATTCCAAGTTTGGAAATGATCCGGTGCATTTATGGCAGGTTCTAGAAGGTTCTAGAAAAGTCCGGAAGAAATCACCATGGAAAGTAGAGTCCCGGAGGGACTCCACCTTGCATGACCAGCCAACCCTAAAGGGGAGGAGTCCAAGGTGGACTCCCCAAGGGTGGCCGGCCAAACCCCCTCATGGAAGGGAGGAATCCCACCCCAAGTGGGATTCCCACCTTGGGTAGGTTTCCCTACACATGGAAGGTTTTTGGTTCGGGTCTTATTCGAAGACTTGTAGTCCAACACTTGGGGCTTCCACCTATATAATGAGGGGCATAGGAGAGGGGGCTGACCACCACAAGCCCATAGCTTGGCCGCACCCCTAGGTGGCCGGCCACCCCCTGTCCCAAACCCTAGCCGCCCCCTCTCTCCTCCTCTTCTCCCGCACGCTTAGCGAAGCTCCGCCGGAGATATCCACCGCCACAGCCACCACGCCGTCGTGCTGCCGGTTTCAAGGAGGAGCTACTACTTCCGCTGCCAGAACGGGGAGAAGGACGTCGTCTTCACCAACACCGAACGTGTGACCGAGTACGGAGGTCTGCCCGATCGTGGCACCGTGATCAAGATCTTCTACGCGCTTTTGCAAGCGGCAAGTGATCGTCTACCGCAGCAATAAGAGCCTACTCTTATAGGCTTTGGAAATCTTCAAGGGTTAGTCTTGATCATCCCCTCATTGCTCCCATCTTCTAGATTGCATCTTGGCTTGGTTTGCGTTCTCGCGGTAGGAAGCCGAGTATGTTGCCGCGGCAAGTAGTTGTGCTCAAATCTTATGGATGAGGCAAACCTTGCGGGATTATGGACTCGAGTATAGCAAGGTGCCTCTTTTGTGTGACAATGAGAGCGCAATCAAGATCGCCTACAATCCGGTTCTTCATGGCAAGACGAAGCACATTGAGATACGGAACCACTTCATCCGGGACCACATTGCTCGCGGAGATATTGTACTATCCTATATTGGCACCAAGGAGCAATTGGCGGACATCTTCACGAAGCCCTTGGATGAGAAGCGCTTTATTGAGTTGAGGCATGAGCTAAATATCATTGATCCGTCGAACTTTGCTTGACCGTCGTGCGCACATACCAATCTTACCATCATATCTAGATGAAAGGCACGCATGGACATAGGGGGAGTGCGGTTTAAATCCATTGAGCTATCACTCCCCCCATAATGCATAAAGAAATCCAAAACATTTGCTATTTGTCAATTAAGTGACTTATGAGCTTCATGTTGAGTTGTAGTCCGTGAGTCCTAGATACATCTACGCGACCTCACAACTACTATACTCTTACACGGTGGCTTCGGCCACCAACACCCCCTCTTTGAGGTTTTTCGGTTCTTCGTGACCTTGAGCTTGTTTTCTCGTGATTTTTGCAAGCTTGGTTGTATGTTCTTTTTCTCCATCTCTCTAGTTTCGTTACCCTCCTTTTTGGTGTTCCGATGCCAAAGGGGGAGAAGTTCCTAGGTGGATGGAGACCTTTGTTGTTTGTAGCCGTTTGGTTCTAGTTGCTTATCTTGTCTTATGGCTACATCAACAACCCTATGGAGGCATCCTATTGTGAGTTTGGGTATTCTCAAGGCTATGGTATGATAACTTCACCCAAATCTCCGTATATGATCTTATGTTGCCTCCATATTGTGCATATGCCTCTTGAACATGTCATCTATCTATGTTGCATATGTGCTTGGTTTGTAAAAACTAGGGGGAGTGATGTCTCTATAACATGTGTATTTGTATTCAAATACATATTCATGATATGCACATGTGTAGGGGGAGCTCCGTCGAGTTTTTGCAAATCTAATGTTCTCATCATAATATCATTTGTTATTGTCAACTCTTGTGTTGTCATCAAACACCAAAAAGGGGGAGATTGTAAGAGCAAAATTCATACCCCAAGTTTTGTGTGTTTGATGACAACACTTGAGTAATCTCACCGTGTGCCTTGAGTATCATTGTTAGATTTGCAAGTACACGGTGACCTCGCTGGACGCGTCAAGACTGGAAGACTGAAGCGTAGTTGATAGGTTTTCTGGTTTTGTGTGTGTTTAGCGAGGTAACAAAGTTGAGAGAAAAAGGGAAGAAAACCAGATTTAGCCAGGCCGGTACTACCGTACCGTAGCGGTAGTACCGCTACCTCTATGGGTACCGCTGTCGGTACCGCTCTACGATGTTTGTCGCCCTCAGAAACCTGCGGTACCTGGTACCTGGAGCGGTAGTACCGCTCACGGTATCGCTTGAGGTACCGTAACGCGTTACGGTCATACCGCTCCGGTACCGCCCTGGTACCGCTGGATCCAGTAAGGTCTGGACCCTATTGCGGTACCTCGAGCGGTACCGCGGGCGGTAGTACCGCTCTGTGTCCTTTGACCAGATCTGGATCGAATTTGAACTCGGAGCGGTACTACCGCTTACCCCAAAGCGGTAGTACCGCTTAGGCCAAATCTGGGCATAACGGTTGGATTTGGAGGAGCCTATTTAAGGGCCCCTTCTTCCCCAACACGATTTTATCTCTTCCCCTTCTCTCTCCTCCATTGTTGCTGAGCTTAATCCTTGTGGATCTCCTTCCCCCTCCAACCAATCTTGCCCTAATTTTGAGGATAGGTGGAGGAGACCCCGATCTATAGTTCTACCAAGAGAGATTTCACAAATACTAGCTATTCCTTAGTGGATCTTGGTGGTAGGGTTCCTTTGGTGGATCTTGGAGAAGAGTTCCTTTGGTGGAGCATTGGGGAGTTCCTTTGGTGGAGCCTTGGAGAGTTTCTTGGTGGAGCATTGGAAGAGTTCCTATGGTGGAGCATTGGTGATGGGTTCCTATGGTGGAGCATTGGAGATGTGCAGCTATGGAGTCTAGCTTGGTGATGTACTAGCTTCATAGGGTGTTGGGAGCATCCTTGTTGTGTGTGGAGCTCGCCCCAACCTTGTGAAGGAATCACCGCCTCGACCGGTGCCTTAGTGGAAGAGGGAGAGCACCTCCGTGGAGCTCTCTCGAGGAAGAGGGTGAGGCCTTCCTTCGTGGTGTGGCCGCCTAGTCTCTTGTGTGAGACTAGCACCTCCTCAACGCAGACGTACTTCCTTTAGTGGAAGGAACTGCGGGAAACAAACCTCGACTCGCCTCGCGCCCCCGGTTGTCTCGCTCCTTACTTTTGTTATCTTGTTGATTCCTTTACTTGTTGCACATGCTCTAGCTTCATTGTAGGATCACCCCCATTGCTAAAAGTCACACCTTTACCTTCCGTTGCATAAAACTTGAAAAAGACTAAAACTTGCCGTAGCGCCATTCACCCCCCCTCTTGTTCGCTACGATCCGTTCAAAGCTTGGTCTAGAATTTTTGATTCTTATGGGACAGGACAAATCACACTTGGAAGATCCCTGCTGAAACTCTTGGGAGCAACCGTAGATGTGGGAAAAGGCACTCTAAATTTTACCTCTACACCCGGATGAGGTCATGTATTCCCTAGACCAAAGAGTAAGAACAAGAGTAAGAAGGGGTAGGCGTAAAGCCCATGGTAATAATATTAATGCTTCTTCTCTTGATAATACTTGATTTACACTTTCTGCGCCTAGCTGAAAGACGTTAAAGAAAAGCACTTTTTGGGAGATAACTGATGCGTGTAGTTGACACGTCCGTTGGGAACCCCAAGAGGAAGGTGTGATGCGCACAGCGGCAAGTTTCCCTCAGTAAGAAACCAAGGTTTAATCGAACCAGTAGGAGTCAAGAAGCACATTGAAGGTTGATGGCGGCGGGATGTAGTGCGGCGCAACACCAGAGATTCCGGCGCCAACGTGGAACCTGCACAACACAACCAAAGTACTTTGCCCCAACGAAGCAGTGAGGTTGTCAATCTCACCGGCTTGCTGTAACAAAGGATTAACCGTATTGTGTGGAAGATGATTGTTTGCAGAAAACAGTGAACAGTGTGCGATTGTATTTCATATAGAGAATTGGACCGGGGTCCACAGTTCACTAAGGTGTCTCTCCCATAAGATAAACAGCATGTTGGGTAAACAAATTACGGTTGGGCAATTGACAAATAAAGAGGGCATGACCATGCACATACATATTATGATGAGTATAGTGAGATTTAATTGGGCATTACGACAAAGTACATAGACCGCCATCCAGCATGCATCTATGCCTAAAAATTCCACCTTCGAGTTATCATCCGAACCCCCTCCAGTATTAAGTTGCTAACAACAGACAATTGCATTAAGTATTGCGCGTAATGTAATCAGTGACTACATCCTTGAACATAGCACCAATGTTTTATCCCTAGTGGCAACAGCACATCCATAACCTTAGAGGTTCTTGTCACCCTCCAGATTCACGGAGACATGAACCCACTATCGAGTATAAATACTCCCTCTTGGAGTTACTAGCATCAACTTGGCCAGAGCATCTACTAATAACGGAGAGCATGCAAGATCATAAACAACACATAGACATGAATTGATAATCAACATAACAAGTATTCTCTATTCATCGGATCCCAACAAACGCAACATATAGAATTACAGATAGATGATCTTGATCATGTTAGGCAGCTCACAAGATCCGACAATGAAGCACAATGGGGAGAAGACAACCATCTAGCTACTGCTATGGACCCATAGTCCAGGGTAGACTACTCACACATCACTCCGGAGGCGACCATGGCGGCGTAGAGTCCTCGGGAGATGAATCCCCTCTCCAGGGTGCCGGAGGCGATCTCCTAGATCCCCCGAGATGGGATCGGCGGCGGCGGCGTCCTGGAAGGTTTTCCGTATCGTGGCTCTCGATCGGGGTTTCGACGGAGGCTTTAAGTAGGCGAAAGGGCAGGTCGGGGGAGGGCCCCCACCACAGGGCCGCGCGGCCAAGGGGGCCGCGCCGCCTAGGGTGTGGCCACCTCGTGGTTTCGTCTCCTCTTCGGACTTGGAAGCTTCGTGGCAAAATAGGACCTGGGCGTTGATTTCGTCCAATTCCGAGAATATTTCGTTACTAGGATTTCTGAAACCAAAAACAGCAGAAAACAACAACTGGCACTTCGGCATCTTGTTAATAGGTTAGTTCCAGAAAATGCACAAATATGACATAAAGTGTGCATAAAACATGTAGATAACATCAATAATGTGGCATGGAACATAAGAAATTATCGATACGTCGGAGACGTATCAGCATCCCCAAGCTTAGTTCTGCTCGTCCCGAGCAGGTAAAACGATAACACAGATAATTTCTGGAGTGACATGCCATCATAACCTTGATCATACTATTTGTAAAGCATATGTAGTGAATGCAGCGATCAAAACAATGTATATGACATGAGTAAACAAGTGAATCATAAAGCAAAGACTTTTCATGAATAGCACTTCAAGACAAGCATCAATAAGTCTTGCATAAGAGTTAACTCATAAAGCAATAATTCATAGTAAAAGTATTGAAGCAACACAAAGGAAGATTAAGTTTCAGCGGTTGCTTTCAACTTGTAACATGTATATCTCATGGATATTGTCAACATAGAGTAATATAATAAGTGCAATAAGCAAATATGTAGGAATCAATGCACAGTTCACACAAGTGTTTGCTTCTTGAGGTGGAGAGAAATAGGTGAACTGACTCAACATTGAAAGTAAAAGAATGGTCCTCCATAGAGGAAAAGCATCGATTGCTATATTTGTGCTAGAGCTTTGATTTTGAAAACATGAAACAATTTTGTCAACGGTAGTAATAAAGCATATGTATCATGTAAATTATATCTTACAAGTTGCAAGCCTCATGCATAGTATACTAATAGTGCCCGCACCTTGTCCTAATTAGCTTGGACTACCGGATCATCACAATGCACATGTTTTAACCAAGTGTCACAAAGGGGTACCTCTATGCCGCCTGTACAAAGGTCTAAGGAGAAAGCTCGCATTGGATTTCTCGCTATTGATTATTCTCAACTTAGACATCCATACCGGGACAACATAGACAACAGATAATGGACTCCTCTTTTATGCATAAGCATGTAACAACAATTAATAATTTTCTCATATGAGATTGAGGATATTTGTCCAAAACTGAAACTTCCACCATGGATCATGGCTTTAGTTAGCGGCCCAATGTTCTTCTCTAACAATATGCATGCTTAACCATAAGGTGGTAGATCGCTCTTACTTCAGACAAGACGAACATGCATAGCAACTCACATGAAATTCAACAAAGAGTAGTTGATGGCGTCCCCAGTGAACATGGTTATCGCACAACAAGCAACTTAATAAGAGATAAAGTGCATAATTACATATTCAATACCACAATAGTTTTTAAGCTATTTGTCCCATGAGCTATATATTGCAAAGGTGAATGATGGAATTTTAAAGGTAGCACTCAAGCAATTTACTTTGGAATGGCGGAAAATACCATGTAGTAGGTAGGTATGGTGGACACAAATGGCATAGTGGTTGGCTCAAGTATTTTGGATGCATGAGAAGTATTCCCTCTCGATACAAGGTTTAGGCTAGCAAGGCTTATTTGAAACAAACACAAGGATGAACCGGTGTAGCAAAACTCATATAAAAGATATATTGTAAACATTATAAGACTCTACACCGTCTTCCTTGTTGTTCAAACTCAATACTAGAAATTATCTAGACCTTAGAGAAACCAAATATGCAAGCCAAATTTTAGCATGCTCTATGTATTTCTTCATTAATGGGTGCAAAGCATATGATGCAAGAGCTTAAACATGAGCACAACAATTGCCAAGTATCACATTACCCAAGACATTTATAGCAATTACTACATGTATCATTTTCCAATTCCAACCATATAACAATTTAACGAAGGAGAAACTTCGCCATGAATACTATGAGTAGAAACTAAGGACATACTTGTCCATATGCTACAGCGGAGCGTGTCTCTCTCCCATAAAGTGAATGCTAGGATCCATTTTATTCAAACAAAACAAAAAACAAAAACAAACCGACGCTCCAAGCAAAGCACATAAGATGTGATGGAATAAAAATATAGTTTCAGGGGAGGAACCTGATAATGTTGTCGATGAAGAAGGGGATGCCTTGGGCATCCCCAAGCTTAGACGCTTGAGTCTTCTTGATATATGCAGGGGTGAACCACCGGGGCATCCCCAAGCTTAGAGCTTTCACTCTCCTTGATCATGTTGCATCATACTCCTCTCTTGATCCTTGAAAACTTCCTCCACACCAAACTTAGAACAACTCATTAGAGGGTTAGCGACAATAAAAATTAACATGTTCAGAGGTGACACAATCATTCTTAACACTTCTGGACATTGCATAAAGCTACTGGACATTAATGGATCAAAGAAATTCATCCAACATAGCAAAAGAGGCAATGCGAAATAAAAGGCAGAATCTGTCAAAACAGAACAGTTCGTATTGACGAATTTTATCGAGGCGCCAGACTTGCTCAAATGAAAATGCTCAAATTGAATGAAAGTTGCGTACATATCTGAGGATCACTCACGTAAATTGGCATAATTTTCTGAGTTACCTACAGAGAAAACAGCCCAGATTCGTGACAGCAAAGAAATCTGTTTCTGCGCAGTAATCCAAATCTAGTATGAACTTTTCTATCAACGACTTTACTTGGCACAATAAAACACTAACCTAAGATAAGGAGAGGTTGCTACAGTAGTAAACAACTTCCAAGACACAAAATAAAAACAAAGTACTGTAGGTAAAAACATGGGTTGTCTCCCATAAGCGCTTTTCTTTAACGCCTTTCAGCTAGGCGCAGAAAGTGTATATCAAGTATTATCAAGAGACGAAGTGTCAACATCATAATTTGTTCTCATAATAGAATCAAAAGGTAACTTCATTCTCTTTCTAGGGAAGTGTTCCATACCTTTCTTGAGAGGAAATTGATATTTTATATTACCTTCCTTCATATCAATGATAGCACCAACAGTTCGAAGAAAAGGTCTTCCCAATATAATGGGACAAGATGCATTGCATTCAATATCCAAGACAACAAAATCAATGGGGACAAGGTTATTGTTAACGGTAATGCGAACATTATCAACTTTCCCCAAAGGTTTCTTTGTAGAATGATCAGCAAGATTAACATCCAAATAACAATTTTTCAATGGTGACAAGTCAAGCATATTATAAATTTTCTTAGGCATAACAGAAATACTTGCACCAAGATCACATAAAGCATTACAATCAAAATCTTTAACCTTCATTTTAATGATGGGCTCCCAACCATCCTCTAGCTTTCTAGGAATAGAGGCTTCGCGCTCTAGTTTCTCTTCTCTAGCTTTTATGAGAGCATTTGTAATATGTTGCGTGAAAGCCAAATTTATAGCACTAGCATTAGGACTTTTAGCAAGTTTTTGCAAGAACTTTATAACTTCAGAGATGTGGCAATCATCAAAATTCAAACCATTATAATCTAAAGCAATGGGATCATCATCCCCAATGTTGGAAAAAATTTCAGCAGTTTTATCACAGGCAGTTTCAGCAGTTTTAGCAGTTTCAGGCAGTTTCTCGCGCTTTGCATTAGAAGTGGAAACATTGCTAACACCAATTCTTTTATTATTAATAGTAGGAGGTGCAGCAACATGTGTAGCATTAGCATTACTAGTGGTGGTAATAGTCCAAACTTTAGCTACATTCTTCTCTTTAGCTAGTTTTTCATTTTCTTCTCTATCCCACCTAGCACGCAGTTCAGCCATTAATCTTATATCCTCATTAATTCTAACTTGGATGGCATTTGCTGTAGTAACAATTTTATTTTCAATATCCCTATTAGGCATAACTTTCGATTTCAAGAGATCAACATCAGAGGCAAGACTATCGACTTTAGAAGCAAGTATATCAATTTTCCCAAGCTTTTCTTCAACAGATTTGTTAAAAGCAGTTTGTGTACTAATAAATTCTTTAAGCATGGCTTCAAGTCCAGGGTGAACTCCTATTATTGTTGTAAGAATTCCCATAAGAATTACCATAGCCGTTGCCATTATTATAAGGATATGGCCTATAGTTGTTACTAGAATTGTTCCGGTAAGCATTGTTGTTGAAATTATTATTTTTAATGAAGTTTACATCAACATGTTCTTCTTGTGCAACCAATGAAGCTAACGGAACATTATTAGGATCAATATTAGTCCTATCATTCACAAGCATAGACATAATAGCATCAATCTTATCACTCAAGGAAGAGGTTTCTTCGACAGAATTTACCTTCTTACCTTGTGGAGCTCTTTCCGTGTGCCATTCAGAGTAGTTGATCATCATATTATCAAGAAGCTTTGTTGCTTCACCAAGAGTGATGGACATAAAGGTACCTCCAGCAGCTGAATCCAATAAATTCCGCGAAGAAAAATTTAGTCCTGCATAGAAGGTTTGGATGATCATCCAAGTAGTCAGTCCATGGGTTGGGCAATTTTTAACCAGAGATTTCATTCTTTCCCATGCTTGTGCAACATGTTCAGTATCCAATTGTTTAAAATTCATTATGCTACTCCTCAAAGATATAATTTTAGCAGGGGATAATATCTACCAATAAAAGCATCCTTGCATTTAGTCCATGAATCAATACTATTCTTAGGCAGAGATAGCAACCAATCTTTAGCTCTTCCTCTTAATGAGAAAGGGAACAATTTTAATTTTATAATGTCACCATCTACATCTTTATACTTTTGCATTTCACATAGTTCAACAAAATTATTAAGATGGGCAGCAGCATCATCAGAACTAACACCAGAAAATTGCTCTCGCATAACAAGATTTAGTAAAGCAGGTTTAATTTCAAAGAATTCTGCTGTAGTAGCAGGTGGAGCAATAGGTGTGCATAAGAAATCATTATTATTTGTGGTTGTGAAGTCACACAACTTAGTATTTTCAGGGTTGGCCATTTTAGCAACAGTAAATAAAGCAAACTAGATAAAGTAAATGCAAGTAACTAATTTTTTTGTGTTTTTGATATAGCAAACAAGATAGCAAATAAAGTAAAACTAGCAACTAATTTTTTTGTATTTTGATTTAGTGCAGCAAACAAAGTAGTAAATAAAACTAAGCAAGACAAAAACAAAGTAAAGAGATTGAGAAGTGGAGACTCCCCTTGCGCGTGTCTTGATCTCCCCGGCAACGGCGCAGAAATTTGCTTGATGCGTGTAGTTGACACGTCCGTTGGGAACCCCAAGAGGAAGGTGTGATGCGCACAGCGGCAAGTTTCCCTCAGTAAGAAGCCAAGGTTTAATCGAACCAGTAGGAGTCAAGAAGCACGTTGAAGGTTGATGGCGGCGGGATGTAGTGCGGCGCAACACCGGAGATTCCGGCGCCAACGTGGAACTGCACAACACAACCAAAGTACTTTGCCCCAACGAAACAGTGAGGTTGTCAATCTCACCGGCTTGCTGTAACAAAGGATTAACCGTATTGTGTGGAAGATGATTGTTTGCGAGAAAACAGTAGAACAAGAGATTGTATTTCAGTATAGAGAATTGGACCGGGGTCCACAGTTCACTAGAGGTGTCTCTCCCATAAGATAAACGCATGTTGGGTAAACAAATTACGGTTGGGCAATTGACAAATAAAGAGGGCATGACCATGCACATACATATTATGATGAGTATAGTGAGATTTAATTGGGCATTACGACAAAGTACATAGACCGCCATCCAACATGCATCTATGCCTAAAAAGTCCACCTTCAGGTTATCATCCGAACCCCTCCAGTATTAAGTTGCTAACAAGAGACAATTGCATTAAGTATTGCGCGTAATGTAATCGGTGACTACATCCTTGAACATAGCACCAATGTTTTATCCCTAGTGGCAACAGCACATCCATAACCTTAGAGGTTCTTGTCACCCCTCCAGATTCACGGAGACATGAACCCACTATCGAGCATAAATACTCCCTCTTGGAGTTACTAGCATCAACTTGGCCAGAGCATCTACTAATAACGGAGAGCATGCAAGATCATAAACAACACATAGACATGAATTGATAATCAACATAACAAGTATTCTCTATTCATCGGATCCCAACAAACGCAACATATAGAATTACAGATAGATGATCTTGATCATGTTAGGCAGCTCACAAGATCCGACAATGAAGCACAATGGGAGAAGACAACCATCTAGCTACTGCTATGGACCCATAGTCCAGGGTAGACTACTCACACATCACTCCGGAGCGACCATGGCGCGTAGAGTCCTGGGAGATGAATTCCCTCTCCGGCGGGTGCCGGAGGCGATCTCCTAGATCCCCCGAGATGGGATCGGCGGCGTCCCTGGAAGGTTTTCCGTATCGTGGCTCTCGTGGGGGTTTCGCGACGGAGGCTTTAAGTAGGCGGAAGAGGGGAGTCGGAGGCGGCACGAGGGCCCCTGGCCGCGCGGCCAAGGGGGCCGCGCCGCCCTAGGGTGTGGCCACCTCGTGGCCCTTCTCCTCTTCGGACTTCTGGAAGCTTCGTGGCAAAATAGGACCCTGGGCGTTGATTTCGTCCAATTCGAGAATATTTCGTTACTAGGATTTCTGAAACCAAAAACAACTGGCACTTCAGCATCTTGTTAATAGGTTAGTTCCAGAAAATGCACAAATATGACATAAAGTGTGCATAAAACATGTAGATAACATCAATAATGTGGCATGGAACATAAGAAATTATCGATACGTCGGAGACGTATCAATAACCCATGTTTTTATTTTGCTACTGTTTTGTTGTGTCTTCGAAGTTGTTATTACTGTAGCAACCTCTCCTTACCATGTTTATTTCGTTGTTGTGCCAAGAAAAGTCTTTGATAGAAAAGTTGATACTAGATTTGGATTTCTGCGCAGAAACATATTTTTAGCTGTCACGAATTTGAGTTGATCTCTCTGTAGGAAACTCGTAAAATCTGAAAAAATTCATGCGTGATCCTCGGATATGTACGCAACTTTCATTCAATTTGAGCTTTTCATCGATCTGTTAAGTGTCTCGAAAAATTCGTCTTTACGGACTGTTCGTTTTGATTCTGCCTTTTATTTCGCATTGCCTCTTTTACTGTGTTGAGTGGATTTCTTTGTTCCATTAACTTTCATTAGCCTTGGGTAATGTCCAGAAGTGTTGGGAATGATTGTGTCCTCGCTGAACATGTGAATTTTTAATTATGCACTAACCCTCTAATGAGATTGTTTTGAGTCTGGTGCGAAGGAAGTTTTCAAGGATCAAGAGAGGAGGATGATATGATATGATCAAGAAGAGTGAAAAGTCTAAGCTTGGGGATGCCCCCGTGGTTCATCCCTGCATATTTCAAGAAGACTCAAGCATCTAAGCTTGGGGATGCCCAAGGCATCCCATTCTTCATCAACAACTTAGCAGATTACCTCTAGTGAAACTATATTTTTATTCCGTCACATCTTATGTGCTTTACTTGGAGCGTCTGTGTGTTTTCATTTTTATTTATGTTTGAATAAAATCGGATCCTAGCAATCCTTGTGTTGGAGAGAGACACGCTCCGCTTTTTCATTTGAACATTTGTGTTCTTCGTTTTTAATATTCATGGCGAAAGTTGAAAGTCGCTTCATTTATTGCTATTTGGTTGGAAACAGAAAATGCTTCATGTGGTAATTGGTATATTGTCTTGAATAATTTGATACTTGGCAATTGTTTTGAGCTCTCAAGTAGATCATGTTTAAGCTTTTGCATCATGTAGTTTAAACCTATTAGTGGAGAACTACGTAGAGCTTGTTGAAATTTGGTTTGCATGATTGGTCTCTCTAAAGTCTAGATATTTTCTGGTAAAAGTGTTTGAGCAACAAGGAAGACAGTGTAGAGTCTTATAATGCTTGCAATATGTTCTTATGTAAGTTTTGTTGTACCGGTTCATACTTGTGTTTGCTTCAAACAACCTTGCTAGCCAAAGCCTTGTTCTGAGAGGGAATGCTTCTCGTGCATCCAAAACCTTGAGCCAAAACTTATGCCATTTGTGTCCACCATAACTACCTACTATGTGGTATTTTTCTGCCATTCCAAAGTAAATTGCTTGAGTGCTACCTTTAAAAAAAATCATTCCTTGTCTTTGCAATACATAGCTCATGGGAAAGTAGCCTAAAAACTATTGTGGTAATGAATATGTCGCTTATGTATCTTAGTTCTTATAAGTTGCTTGTTGAGCGGTAACCATGTTTCTAGGGACGCCATCAACTGTTACACCTTTGTTGAATATCATGTGAGTTGCTATGCATGTTCGTCTTGTCTGAAGTAAGGGAGATTTGCCATGAGTTAAATGGTTTGAGTATGCATATTGTTAGAGAAGAACATTGGGCCGCCAACCAAAGCCATGTATCATGGTGGAAGTTTTAGCTTGGACATTAATCCTCAAATCTCTTATGAGAATATTATCTGTTGTTGAATGCTTAAAGCATAAAAGAGGAGTCCATTATCTATTTTTTATGTTGTCCCGGTATGGATGTCCTCAAGTTGAGATCTATAAAAATTGAGAAATCAAATGCAATCTATCTCCTTGGACCTTTGTACATGTGGCATAGAGGTACCCCTTTGTGACACTTGGTTGAAACATATGTAATGCAATGATAATCCATGGAAATCCGAGCTAATTAGGACAAGGTGCGGGCACTATTAGTATTCGATGCATGAGGCTTGCAACTTATAGGAGGTTTTATGCATAACACATATGAATTATTACTACCATTGACAAAATTGTTTCCATGTTTTCAAAATAAAAAGCTCTAGCACATGAGTAATCCCTGCTTCCCTCTGCGAAGGGCCTTTCTTTTACGTTATGTTGAGTCAGTTTACCTACTTCTTTCTATCTTAGAAGCAAACACTTGTGTCAACTGTGTGCATTGATTCTTACATGTTTACTTATTGCACTTGTTATATTACTTTATGTTGACAACTATCCATGAGATATACATGTTACAAGTTGAAAGCAATTGCTGAAACTTAATCATCCTTTGTGTTGCTTCAAAACCTTCTATTAAGAATCTATTGCTTTATGAGTTAACTCTTATGCAAGACTTATTGATGCTTGTCTTGAAAGTACTATTCATGAAAAGTCTTTGCTATATGATTCAGTTGTTTAGTCATTATCTATTTGTTAACAAATTATAGACCATTGCCTTGAATCACTTCATTCATCTCATATGCTTTACAATAGTATTGATCAAGATTATGATATTAGCATGTCACTTCAGAAATTATCCTTGTTATCGTTTACCTACTCGAGGGCGAGTAGGAACTAAGCTTGGGGATGCTTGATACGTCTCAAACGTATCTATAATTTCTTATGTTCCATGCTAGTTTTATGACAATACTCACATGTTTTATATACACTTTACATCATTTTGATTCATTTTCCGGTACTAACCTATTAACAAGATGCCAAGCGCCAGTTTTCTGTTTTGGTTTTGAAATCCTACACAGAAATATTCTCGGAATTGGATGAAACAAAAGCCCACATTCTTATTTTCCACGGAGCCTTCCAGAACACCGAAGAGGAGACGAAGAGGGGCCACGAGGCTGCCACGCCATAGGGGGCGCGGCCCTACCCCTGGCCGTGCCGCCTTATGGGGTGGGCCCCTCGGGTGTCTCCTGACTCTGCCCCTTCACCTATATAATCCTTCTGTCGCGAAAACCCTAGTACCGAGAGCCACGATACGATAAAAGTTCCAAAGAAGCCGCCACCATCAACCCCATCTCGGGGGTTCAGAAGATCGCCTCGGGCACCCTGCCGGAGAGGGGAATCATCACCGGAGGGCTCTACATCACCATGCCCGCCTCCGGACTAATGCGCGAGTAGTTCATCCTTGGACTATGGGTCCATAGCGGTAGCTAGATGGTTGTCTTCTCCTCTTGTGCTATCATGTTTAGATCTTGTGAGCTGCCTATCATGATCAAGATCATCTATTTGTAATGCTACATGTTGTGTTTGTTGGGATCCGATGAATATGGAATACTATGTCAAGTTGATTATCGATCTATCATATATGTGTTGTTTATGATCTTGCATGCTCTCCGTTGCTAGTAGAGGCTCTGGCCAAGTTGATACTTGTGACTCCAAGAGGGAGTATTTATGCTCGATAGTGGGTTCATGCCTCCATATATTGAATCTGGGACAGTGACAGAAAGTTCTAAGGTTGTGGATGTGTTGTTGCCACTAGGGTTAAAACATCAATGCTTTGTCTAAGGATGTTTGTATTGTTTACATTACGCACAGTACTTAATGCAATTGTCGTTGTTTGCAACTTAATACTGGAAGGGTGCGGATGCTAACCCAAAGGTGGACTTTTTAGGCATAGATGCATCTGGAGCGGTCTATGTTCTTTGTCGTAATGCCTAAGTAAATCTCATAGTAGTCATCATGATATGTATGTGCATTGTTATGCCCTCTCTATTTGTCAATTGCCCAACTGTAATTTATTCACCCAACATGTTATTTATCTTATTGGAGAGACACCGCTAGTGAACTGTGGACCCCGGTCCATTCTTTTACATCTGAAATACAATCTACTACAATCATTGTTCTCTGTTGTTCTTTGCAAGCAAACATCATTCTCCACACCATACGTTTAATCCTTTTTTTACAGCAAGCCGGTGAGATTGACAACCTCACTGTTAAGTTGGGGCAAAGTATTTTGATTGTGTTGTGCAGGTTCCACGTTGGCGCCAGAATCCCTGGTGTTACGCCGCACTACACTCCTTCACCAACAACCTTCACGTGGCCTTCATCTCCTACTGGTTCGATAACCTTGGTTTCTTACTGAGGGAAAACTTGCTGCTGTACGCATCACACCTTCCTCTTGGGGTTCCCAACGGACGTGTGCTTCACGCGTCATCAGACCGTCCCTTTAAGCTCATCATCCTGAGCGCGAAATTCACGTCACATCTCATTACGAACAGCCTCAAACTCCCTCCATGTGATGATATCTGCAGAATCCTTGTTTTCCTGGTTCACAAGCTTATGATCACTAGCAGACATGATTAGTAGGTTAGTGCACTAAATCAAAAATATGTGGTGGTACTCTCACAACTCACTCAAAAACTGATAAGAAAAGGAGATCTTACCGTTCCAAAGTAAATTAGTGTTGCTTACCACGTGTAGTAACAACTAGCGCACAGATGTAGTGAAGCGAATATCAAGGGTATAAGAACAATCACACGGCAAAGCAGGATATATGTGGGGTTGTAGGTGGGCTACCTACTTGCACCAATAACAAGCTCTAGCGCTGACCGTAGACAACCAATGATGCTCACACAAGACGATAAATGTGGCAATGCAACTATATGGATGACAGGTTGCAATGCACTCAAGAGACACTAGCAAAGCTCAACAAAATAGGCACAAGATTGCTCAACTACAGGTGCAGAAAAGTAAACTAGGCCTTCACTTGATCTTACTAGCACTTGACACTTTTTCTTTTTGGATTTTCTATTTGTAACGCAGCTATGTAGCTCTTTTTGCGTCTTTTCTATTTTTTTTTTGACTCAACTCCTTGATAACACGGCCAACAAGATATGCAAAGCACCAAAACCCTAATGAGCAGCCTGTCGAGCGGTAAAACTAGTCTCTTCTGGGGAAGTTCCTAGTCACTTTATACCGATAGGCTGTGTCTATGGTTGGGAACAAGCACATTGTACGCTATGTGGACTCGGAGTAACAAAACTGAAATAGATGATAATAGAGACTCAAACCCTAACAATACTAGATGTAAGAAAAAGATACGCAAAAACAACTACGAAAAGCAACTAAAACTTGAAAATTAGTGCAATCTAAAGGTATGGCAAACCCTAACCCTAATTTTTTTTTGGCTTTTTCTGGATAGGAAAACACTCACAACTCAACAATGAGGTGGATTGTGGATGGCTTACCGAGGGAGAATCTGATACCAAGATGATAAGGGGTGGCCCGATCTCTCAGTAAGCAACGGTGGTGATGATGATCACGTGGTGATAGCAGCGGAGGAACACGACGATGTAGTGGATGATAACTTGTATGACGCAACGAGATCTCTCGATTGGTCCCTATCACCAATGCAACAGCTCTCCCTGCAAGATATTCGCAACTCCACACACTTGCGCACGTAGCCACCAACCACGAAGCGGTAAGTTGCAACCGTCTAATTCCCAATGGAACAGCAGATCACACAAGACTTTTCAGATCTACACAATATCAAGCAATATGGTGTAGGGAATTCAATAGTTTTGCAGAGCAAACAACTAAGAACTAGGGTTTATCTTAAACATGGTCTAAAGCAGCTAGGGGGCGTCCAGGGCACTTATATAGGCGCCCGGGACGAATTCTGGTCGAAAAGATACAAAAATAACCGACCCGAATAGATCGGTCGAGACAGACTCGGACACGGCGGTCGGGGCCGTCGGCGGGGCACAGGACCGGGCTGGCGGTTCAAACCGGGCCGAACGGGTTGCAACCGGAGGCCGAAATTGTCGCGATAGCCTCTCGGTTGGCATCGATGGCGCCATTGGCGCGGGGTGGATCACGCCCGGTTGGACCGGCCGAGGGACCGACGCGCCGGCCGGTTTGACCGGATCTGGGCCGGTGCCTCTTCTCCTCTCGCGCATGCCTCCCGCTCCTCCTCGCACGTCCATGAGATATCTTCATGTCCAGCTCCTTGTCCAGCTCCACGTCCATCTTCACGTCCAGCTGCTCCTCTCCTCCTCGTGCGATGCTTGTCTCCTCTTCATACCTGATGATACATAAGTAATAGGACTTAGGTAGTATAAAATTCTGATCAATCAAAGTATCGTTTAGGAACAAGTTCGTTGTTTAAGTAGCCGCACGAGCTCTTTTAATAGGTCCAATCCTGACTTCATTGGACTTGAGCTTCACAGCAGGTTCATCTTCATTTGGTAATGACGGAGGTGGTAGTGTGGTAGGGATGTCCTCATCATGTCCACCGCGATCAGTGTTAAAGCTCCGATGAAGTCCAAAAACAAGGCCTCGTAATCTTTTTGGGCGCTATATGCCTTTTATTTTCGAAATTCCACCGATCTATTGATAATCATCCATAACAGTGTAGATAAACCAAAAGTAATAAAGATTATAAATAGGTAGGCAGCTACTCACATCTTGGCACCGGTGGCGACATAGGACCCTAGAATGGTAGACCTTTCAGCATGCTAGCAGATAAGTGAAGGGTTGCGGTGGTAGGGACAAGCTATTCGTCCGCATGCAGAAGATCAACGACCGCAACATGGCCACCGGCTCCAGCGACGATATGAATGGTTGCCCTAGGATCAAAACCTAGCATGCGGATGAAAAAACGATCTAGGTGGCTGCCCTTTGATCTAAAGGGTGAGGCGGGAGGATTCGAACGGTGGGAGCCGGATCCTTGGCGTGCAGGGACAACCAAGTCGCCACCGGAGCCGGGCAATATCGCATATGGGCGTCGTAAACGGCATCTGCAAAGTGCTGCTCATGTCGAGCGATGCGAATGACCGAGCGTCGACGTGCGAATGACTACTCGCGATCGTCTTTGGGTACATGGGAATGGAAGTTCCAAGTGGCGATGTGTGAATGGATGCTCACGATCGTCTTCGGGTATGTAGGAATGGCAGTGCCAAGCAGCGATGTGCGAATAGCTTTCGCAGTCTGGGACGTGGCGTCGATCTTGGCGATACATACTCTACCTGAAGGCAAATATAATTATTACACTTAGATTGATTTGATCCCACAATGGGATTATATAGTATAAGAAGGCTTAATTGCCAAGGCAAATCGATTAAAATTTAGGTAGGATTCTTCTTGAGTCGGTTTGCTTAGACGTGTCCTACATGTACATGTCTACCCCCTGCAGTGGGAGCGGGCACAACACAGACGTTCAGGCTGGAGCAGAACTCAGTAAAGATAGTTGATGGCAACCCTTTGGTGAAGATATCAGCATACTGTGAAGATGTAGAGAAATGAAGAACACGGACATCTCCAAAAGCAACTCGCTCTCGAACAAAATGAAGATCAATCCCCACATGATTAGTACGTTGATGTTGAACTGGGTTCATCGAGAGATAGACGGCGAAGATGTTGTCGCAATAGACCACAATGGCTCGCAGAAGTGGGTGGCGGAGCTTGGGCGGTAGCTAGTGTCCTGGTGTACCCAACATGCCTTGGCGTTGCTGATGCCGCGATATTCTGCCTCCGCACTCGATCGGGAGACAGTTTCCCGGCGCTTAGAGGACCAAGAGATCAGATTATCACCGAGGAAAACACCATAGCCAGAAGTGGACTTGAGTGTGTTAGGGAAGCTAGCCCAATCGGCATCAGTATATGCAGTAAGTGATGTTGGTAGTGATTGATGGAGTTGCAGGCCATATTCAACATTGCCGCGAAGATACCGTAGAATCCGCTTGACCGCGTTCAGATGCGGCTCACGAGGATCATGCATGTACAGACCTGCTTCACGACGTAGGTGACATCCGGTCGTGTGAAGGACAGCTACTAGAGAGCACCCACCAGGCTCCGATAGGTGGACGAGTCAGCGACAGGGGCGCTAGTAGCACCAAGCTTTGATTGTGTGTCAACAGGAGTGGAGCAAGGGCCACTAGAGGATCTCGTAACAACAACACCGAGAAAGTAGTGTAAAGCGCGAAGGTCCTTGAGGGAGACTCGCGCTCTAGAGCCGTGATGGTCCATCGGAGTAGCTGCTCGGATGAGGCTGTCAGCATAATGTCATCAACATACATAGACAGTCTCCTATGTTGCGGGTGTAGATGAACAACGAGGAGTCCGCGCAGGAACCAATGAAGCGAAGTCGAAGAAGATGGTCGGCGAAGCGGCTGTACCATGCACGCGGCGCCTGTTTAAACCCATAGAGAGACTTACTGAGACACACACATAGTCGGGCTGGGAGACGTCGACGAACCTCGACGGTTGTACACAATATACCATCTCGGCGAGATTACCATGTAGAGAATCATTATTGATGTCGAGTTGATGGACCGGACATCCTTATGCGACGGCAATAGAAAAAATGGTCTGAACGGTTACTCGCTTGACGACCGGGTTGAAAGTTTCAACATAGTCATATACATGGGCTTGGATTTGAGCTTCAACGGGCTACCCTTGCGTACCCTCTCTACTCCAGTCGAAGACCAGGATACCCCTTCACCTTTTACAATCTTTTGGGGGTGGGGTGGGGGGGGGGGGGGGGTCTACTAAGCACAAGCCTTTTATTAAATGCAAATACATTGAAGTGAAAATCCTCGGTAGTTGGTATTTTGTACAAATGTGTCCTTTGTGATATTAGACCATGTGATGATTTTATATACTTACCAAAATTTCCTCATATAAGCATGACAATATGACACGCCCCTTATAAAAGATGCCTACATACCTATTGTAAGGGTATATAGTAGCACCCACACTAAGATGACCGTAGTTGAACATGCATGTAAGAAAGAAGATCAGATGTTGCAGTTAGAATGGATTGGATCTGCTGGTGCAGTATGTTAGGAATAGGAGGTACCCAGAAATGTATCTTCTACCCCAACGAGTTTGCTAGTTATCGTGGATCTTATGGAAGTAGTAAGAAGAGCATAGTCAGCGAAAGCCTCGGAAGATCTATTACAGGTCGTACACGATCAGCAAAGCGATTGTGAAGGATGCGTTATGAACGATCGTGCGCAAGGCCATGAGGGTCTATAGATCCTAATCCGTAAAGGCGGAAACAAACAGAAAGCCCCAACTACCTTGTATGCATGTTTATACATCGTCCTTCCTTCGAGGAGGCCGCTGATAAGTAGTCCGCCACCTGCAAATCGAAAATGGTTCGGATCCTCTGCTACCTCGGTTCGTTCATTCTAATTTTGTGGGCTCAATAGGAAAGAAAATACAAACAAGCACCGAGAAACTTTCGGTTCACCGACCAGGGCACGAGGGCTTGCTGAAGCAAAGCAGAGAAAAAGACAGTCTATTTGACATCCGGTTGTTTTTCTTCATGACAACAGTCGAAAAAATAGATCGACAAAATTTCTGCCCAACTCCCCCAAAATTATATAAGCACATTTCCCCAAATATTAACATCAGATTTGTTGTTTTAACATGCTAATAAAATGGAAAGAAAATCAGCCCCTACACTCTTGTCGTTCTTCATCATTCTACAGATGCTCCTCCAGCTCGTGGACCTCATCCCCTCCTTGTCTTACCCCCCTTGACACTTCCTCTGCAAGAGGGCCTGTTGCCCTTGAAGGGGAGAGGGGTTGTGACCTCACCGCCCCGGACCTGGGTGGATCCGCGGCATCCGCGTTCAGAGTTAGGGTCAGGGAATAGTAGGAGGCTGCATCGCCCTCCAGGTCGGTCGGTCGATGGTGAGGATGGGGCGCTCGGAGTTGGGGCCGAGGTAAGAGGCCGCCGCTGCCGCTACAACGCTAGAGGTCGGTCGGTTGGTGTCGAGGCCAGGGTAGAAGCGGTCGCTGCCGTGACCAGGCAAGGCACAATCTTCCTTGAAGCTCGCCTTCGCTTCCTCTCGTGGGCGGTGGCTAGGGTTTTGAGGCTCGGGTAGTAAGGGGTCCAACCATGCCCGACATGCCTTGTACCCGACGAAGAAGGCAAGACGCCACAACCATCCTCTCCACAGTTACCGGAAGAGAATGAGAGGTGGAATGGCGATTTTGCCCCTGGTCATCCAGCGAAAACACAAGACAACCATCTTGTCTATCCCCTCCCCATTTCAGCTCACACAAAGTGCCACCCTCACCGATGAGTAGCCCATGTAAGATGCAATCCTGCAAATCAGTGACCCAATACCGGGCTAGGTAGAAAAGGCGAACCAAACGGGAGCCAAAAGCCAAACTGTTCATAAAAAAGCCATGGAGAGTACGTGTAAAGCTACTTTCTCGGATCCATATTATTTTCTAGATGCATCTATGTTAGTGACGAATATTATGGTTAGAGTTCTAGATACATTCATTTTAGCGACAAATAATATGGATGAGATGGAGTACTTCTCCAGATTACCGGGGTCAAAAGCCAAATTGTTCAGCTGAAAATGCCAAATTGTTAGAGCTCCAACCAACTCGTTCATTGATGCTTTCACACTTGCATTCTTTGGTAATTATACAATCTTATTATAAGCAGTATCATGCATGCCATGTTGGCAAAAATCTGATGTGACATTACAATTAATGAGGAAAAAATAAGAATGATTTCATAGGTAGATATTGTATCATATCACATAAAACTAAAAAAATAATGTGAAATTATGTCATGTACATACATTATTTGCATTGAGATTCTGCAAAATATTAAATGCGAAAAAAATATTATACCACATCATGATATCATAAACTAGTATTATATGTCGCTTCCCATTGTTATAGTTACTAGATGATACCCCGCGCGTTGCAGCGGGATTCGTAGCTCGCAGTTTGCTATGCTATTTACGAAGTTTTGTTTAAAGAAAATATCAATGTAAAATAAGACCTACAAACATTAACTGACCATATGACCGCACTTCCCAATAACCTGGCAACAAATTAGAGCAAAAAGGTATAGAGCTTTTTCATTCAGAAATAACATGGGCATTACATCGTGGTATACAAATCCATGAATGTCATCTCATATAAAGTTATACCATCTTGATCCATTAAATTTAAATATTCATTTGCATTATATAGAAATCCCTTTGTCGACAAAGTCTTTCAAACTGGTTTTGCTTCAATTGCTTCAGCGGGTCATGGTATCACCTGCAAAATATCATTGTTGTAAATAAAGAAGACTGAACCACAAAAAGGTAATAGTTCCATATTAGTGCGTCACATGAATATGAAATAACCAGCGAATAAATAATGGTATATCATTGTTTGAGTGTACATATAGTGCATCAGAGTCACTGTAAATGGAATCCAAAAAAAGAATAGCAAGACGATTGAAAAGCAATAGAAGGAATGTAAAAAGTGGGACAGGGTGTTTGCTTTCAACTAACTGGACGAATTTAAGGTGGTTGCATACAACATACTGTAACACCACATTCTATTGTTATTGTCTAATCCCCTGCCTATCCAATTAATACCAAGAACGTGTTGCCAACATAGGATTCACCTACGGCTTATACCACAATATAAGTTGATGCATAAAAGAAATTATCATCGGAAAACAGGATAATTTAAGCTTCTGAAATTGTACCCAAGTTCATGATGAATCACGCTTCATCGTGAAACACCTACCAAAATATGGATGCAAATAGTACACATGCAACTAAGAGATATATCAATGACATAAACCTTAATTGTACGCAAACATAGTTTTAAAATGTGTCTACTTTGAACAAAAAGATGATAACCATAGCTCATATAAACTGATCATACAAAAAAAAAACTGATCCGACAATATTTGTGCGGGTCAACAGATATGGATTTTTGTTTCCAACAACCCACTGATAGTCCAAAAAGGGAGATGTTTTATGCTAGAGCGATACCACAAATCAAAAATAAACCTTTTAAAATAGCTTATCCACTACTTTGATGTAGCCAGCAATTGATATCCAAAGAAGCAACAGATAATAGACTAAATCAGTTGGGAGTATCTAACAAAACTGAAAAAATATACTTCAAAAAAATGAAAAATATGAAAGATAAATTCTTAAATAGATACATTAGTACTGATGGAAATCAATCACTGTCCCGAATGCCTTAGATGATTATATGAGACAAAAAAACATATTTTGATATACAGACATGTACCTTAATTTCTGTAGCAATCAAATAAAACTTGCCTGTGCATACTTGGTTGAAATGGTGCGGTATCTACCAATAGCATATAATTGTGTGCAAAGATTTCACCCAGTTTTGGTAGGTTGACATTTCGGAAAATACTTGGCGTGCATGCATGCCAGCAAGCTAGGGCCCTGAAAAATCTAAAACAAAACGTCATGCCTCTTTTAGTAACATATCAAATTATACCCTATATAAAGGGTGGACGGATTCACGTTCTTGAGCTGCTCGGGACACTGTTGATGGTGATTTTTTTGCCAATCCCGTAACTCCACATTTCCCTTTTCCAGTCAACAGCAGATTTCATATTTTTTTCCTTGCGTTTTTTTGTTAAAGGTTACCGGCTTCCTTCCGGTTGCCCCCCTCCCGTTAAAAGCGGTGGTTTTTGTTTGCCTCTCTTCAGTGAAAAGCGGTGGATTTGTGAACTGCCCACGTCCAGAAAATTCTACACATACACGTGGCCCTAGAACATAGGAGAAGATCTCACCGGCTTGAGAAGAACCAAAATTTATCTCCTCTAACTTCGATTAGATATTCCCTAATCCCTTCTCTCTTCCTCTCTCCTGTTGGAATCCTGCACCTCGGCGCACATCTCCGACGAGAAGGATATGGTGGGCGGCCGGCCGAGCGGAGCCAATCTGCTGCAGGTGATGGGCCGCTTCAGCACTCTCCTTCGCCCTAGGATTCTTTCTCCATGGCCGTTGTACAGCCTCCCAAGGCGGCCATCGTCGCGGCTGGCGGCGCGGTGGAGGAGCTCAGCGCCCTCCTCTCCCTCAGGCGGCTGACGGCGAGGAGGATTCGGCGGAGCAGGACGGCGACCAAAGGGAGGTGCAGGGGCCGGCCAGGGAGGGCCACTTCATGGCGGTGGCGGTGCGGGCCGGTGGCGGTGACCTCGGGGTGGAGCAGCCGCAAGCCGGGGACAGCGACCTTACTGTCCTACGGTGGAGGTGCGATCGGCTGGCTCAGGTGGTCTGGCGATGCCATCCATGGCATCACATTGGCAGACATCATCTACCGAAATTACTACAGGCTCGGCGATCTTGGACGCAGCCATCCATGCCATCACATTGGCAGACATCATTACAGGCTCGGCGATCTTGGACGCAGCATCTCTCTTGGTCACTGGAACGCACGCAACCTGCTGTGGAATCTCTACGTCTTCTGCTCTGTAGCCTTCCTGGAGATGGACGCCTTCAGGTTCCAGCAACACTACCCAATTTTCAGCCATGTGTGTTCTGTATTGCAAGCTGCGGTATATTGATCAAATAAAATTTTCAGCAATATAAACTGATCCTTCTTTTTGGTTACCTCAGGTTCTGAGTAGCGGAAAGTGCCTCCAGGTTCCAGCAACACTACCCAATTTTCAGCCATGTGTGTTCTGTATTGCAAGCTGCGGTATATTGATGAAATAAAATTTTCAGCAATATAAACTGATCCTTCTTTTTGGTTACCTCAGGTTCTGAGTAGCGGAAAGAACAAGGCCCACAGCGATATGATTACCCTGTTGGATTCAAGATCATCAGGAGTGAAGAATTAAGATGCAATAAGTATGTTGGTTACATTACATATATGCCTCACCAGGTCTAATGGCATTAAAGAGTGCCTTCAGGTTAGTTAGAATTTTCAAGTTTGGGCTTTTGCACTTTATGATCAGACATTTACGTCGTTGTTTAATTGTAGTTTCATCTACTGCTTCGGTGGAAACATGAAAACAAGGAGTGGTAAATAATTGTTAGATCGTACTGAAATGCTAGGGATATGATTTTGTCACTTCCTGAAAACTGTTGCACTCCTTTAGGAGATGCACCCAACTGCGCTTTGGTTGATCAGTTTGTCTTTGCAGGCCATCATATTTGTAGAGACCTATCATTTTTATTTATACATATCCATGTGCTGATATATTTTGTATGAAAAATTCTGCACTACCTTTTGACTATGATTCACTCTTCGATTGCTCCTACGTGAGCAAAATTATAAGTCAGAAATGCATTGTGTTTTCATATACTCCCTCCGTTCTTTTTTAATTGACTCGGATTTAGTACAAATTTGTACTAAATCCGAGTCAATTAAAAAGGAACGGAGGGAGTAGTTGTTCAGTTCATAATGGATGCGCAAATTCATAATTATGAACTTTTCCTTGATTCTAATACTAATATAGTATATTCACTTCCATAATAAGATGATTCTACAAAAGCTATACCTTTAGGAATGCCTTTTGTGATATTACAATGCTACAACTTGGAAAGGCATGTATTTTGGAATCAAATAGTTGTGTCTAGAATTTTTATATTAAAATAAATCTTTTATTTCTTGGGTGCAGTATGTAGGATAACGCATAGCTATCTCTTATACATCACTGCTCATTTGTATTCCTTATGGTCCTTACACACTTAGTTATGCAAGTGACATGGCATCTGGAGATTTGATTTTAGTACATGATGGTTAGGCTATCACTATCCAATTTGTGGTCCCAGGTATGTTTACACACTTGGTTACAGTATCAACTGGATTCAGTTACTTCAGAAAATAGCTATGTATATGAAATGTAACACGTACCTAATGGTGACCTGGTACAACAGCACATTCTGCTCCGCTGGACGCCCTCATCGCCAGCATATCTACCATAGCATGCACTCTCCACACTGGTGTTGACAGTATTGCTGTCCTCCCCGGAATTGTGCATGCAGAAACTCCTGAGGGCGAACCATGTGCCAAGGTGAACGATCAGGAGAGGTGGAGATCATCACAACTAGCTCAGCTCAGCCGGAAGAGTGATTGCAATGATACGACCAGGCTAGGTTGGTGTGACCTGCGGCCCACAGGAAACAATCTTAGAAAGTGACAACAAGAAATGGAGAAACTATGACCTACTACTGCAGTAACTAAAAAAGGTATACTTTCAGGACATCTACATACAAGCGATACTAACTCAATGTATATACTATTTCAGCAGTGCAACTCATGAGAAGAAAAAATCATCCAAGGATTTGTTATATGTGAACTGGACAGATGCTTCAATTTCTTTTATCCTCTTTTGAATCAATAAGAAAAGAGGATGCCGAAACTGTTCTCCTCGGCCTCCTTCTATTTTTTAGATGGTTGATTACTTCCTTGATCTTTTTGTTAACTTATATGTAACCGAGTAAGAGAATTTCAAAATTGACTTTGTGCTTGGTGTCACACCTCATGTAAATGGTACAATACTCTTCAAAAAATATCACTTGCTATGCACATACCACGGCATGATGCGTCGCGATGCCGCACCGTGCTGCGGCCAGGTCAAGACGAGTGACGCATCGCTCATGGGGCTTCCCGTCCTTCTTACTAATTCCTTTTTTTTCTGATCTATTCGTGATTCTAGGTTTTTCTATCACCTCCATCTTACTGATTCCTTTTTGTTCAGCCAGGTGCTTGCCTAGGTTGTTGCGTTGTGAGCATCCATTCTAAGAGATCAATTTACATTTGATTTCTGAAATTTTGAACTGAATTTTTACCACCAAGCATATCAATCAATACTAAAATAATATTTTCCATGGTATAGGGATCAAGCAACATGGCAAAATTTGTTCGAGTCGACTTCACTATTATTACCAGGAGGTACCTTCTAAATGTTCAGCAAATTCATTTACCTATTATCACTTATAAATACACAATTGGCTCACGGAATTGATCGTACTAGCTGTGAATGCCCAGTCTACTATCAAAGGACAGTAAGTAAACACATATGTTTTTTTGACGACAAACACACGTTCTTATTGGCTTACTGCACTTATGTTTTAACTCGCTGATTTTCTGTAGTGTAACCAATCAATGCTAGATTCCCATCTGTTGTATAGTTACTTGCTAACAAAATTATTTGTTTCCCGCATGAAATATACACTAGGCGTAACTGATGTTTCAGGGCAGCACAGTGGAAGGTTGCATGCCATCCAATCAAATATAATACAAGACACCAGATCATCCTTATCGGATCGAGATTGGTCGACGCACAAAGGTCATCAAAGTTATTCCAGAACCTTCAAACTTTCTTTTGTTGAAATAATTTCATGTTCTGCAGTCGTGCAAGGAGAATAACACCATTCTATCAGGTCCCAGTGTACTTTTCATATTAAACTGTCTACATTTTATGTCCGCTTCATTCTCTACTTTTTTTTTATCAATTTCACATGTGGCTGGACTGGTGGTAATTGTTAATGGATGTCATTTCAAAGACGAATTGAGAGGCACGGAGGCATATTCACTAAAGATGTTTGGTATAGGTAACAATGTTTCAGCAGGCCGTTATGAACCTGCATGCGTAATAATAGTGTACACATTTTTTAAGCGGTAAACACAAGCATGCTCCCTCTAGGTAGGTATTAGTGATGCTCTACATAGAGGGCTACAGAGTACGGTTTGGGTTGTTTGTGCAAATCACTATCTGAAAAGATACTTTGTTATTCCTAACTTTGTACTTACTTGCAATTTTGCATCGCCTACAATGATATGCTGTCCTTATATCAGGACCTTAAAAGCAAGAAAAAAGATCAGGTCATGTCGGCATATGATTCTCTCTTCAGTTTTCCAATTTATGAATTTCTGCAATTTTGATGATTCTTTTTTGCTCAGCTTTTAAAGAGCATAACGATTGCAACTACTACTTCTTCAGTATTAAATTTACAAGTTTCTAAATTGTGTTCCGTTGATAAGTTTGTAAATTGTGTTCCGTTGATACGTTTCTAAATCGTGTTTCGTTGATTGGCAAGGAAGTGCTCGCGGTGGGTTCTGTGAAGGGGTAGTTCATGCTGGGTTTCATGCTGCGGTGGTCCTCCTGTTGGTGATCTTTTTCCTGAATTCATTGTATGCAAATTGTATCTTCCTCCTCAAACTTTTCCCTCCTTCAAAGAAGTCTGGTATCTGGAGAGATCACTCAACCACATACATAGTTCGATTCGTTTGGGTAAATGCCGAAACTGCCATAGTGTTCTACTGTATCTGTGTGTTGTTGTATATAGTTGCGGTCAACAAATATATCAGAGACTGTCTAATTTATTTCATCTTCTTTGTGTTACTTTTTATCCCCTGGAGAGATCCCCTGTTGTATATAGTCAAGCATATCATAATAATATTTAGGCATAGTAGAAACATTAGCACCTAGCTCACATAAGCATAGCATTCAGATTTACGGATAGTATGAGGGGAAGTGATATCAATATGACCGAACTCGAGTTGACTGAGTTACCAAACTGAAATTGTGTCTCAGGGTGTTTTCAGTTACCTTATAATGCGATGGTTTCATTTTTAATCTGTGCACTATGTTTTTGCTGACAGCAGTAAGCATGAACAAAACACTTGTGATATTATGTAATCATAGCTAAGTATATTAGTCAAAATAACTACATAGGTCAAAATAACATACCGGTGGCTGAATTCGATCAGCACTTGCGACAGTAATACTCCTCGGCGCCGGATCAAACAATCTCGCATTCGCACGCAGCTTCCAAGCACCGCGTGCCGTGCCGCCACCTTCGCGAGGACGCCTACTCGCTCCAGCCCGACCCGACCTGGCCGCCTCCCCCCACCCACAACCACAACCCCCGCTGCCCCCGTGAACCACCTCCGTAGATCACCCTTCATCCACATGATGGCCAATGCGGGCCGTGGCCACAACCTATGAACGCCTCGCTGCTCCGTGCGCCAGCAAGGCCTGACTCGAGAAGCTACAACACGATGTAGCTGACCTCGATCCAGGTCACCGCGCGATGTCACCGTGCGTGACAACGAGGACCAGTCCCGAGCACGTCCCACTGCAACTTCATCGTGACACGGCGCCGGCCGGGAGCTGCGGGTTGGTCAGCTCATCTGCGAAAAGGGGGGCCACTAGCTCCTCAGTGGTGATGGTGATGTTGCGGTGGACGCGCGGCAGCTGGCCCTCCTCGACGCGGACGTGGAGCCGCTGCTGGCCGACCTGGGCATCCACCGGCTGATCCGTCGCGCAACAGTCTCGAATCGGCGGTGCTTCTGGAGTTGGTGGTCAGGCGCGCTCAGACGAGCGTGGAGCTGTGCCAGTGGACGGCGGGTTGGGAGAAGGCCGCGCGGGCGTTCTTGCTGGCCGACGAGGCGTTGTGGGGCAAAATGGAAGGGAGGGAGGAGACGCCGGCGACCTGCCTGAGGCTGGATTGGAGTGGACAGGGAGTGGGGAGACAAGGCAGAGCCGGTGCGGGGAGGATCAGTGGGGATGAATCGACCGATTTGGTTTGGGAATCGAGGAGATGAAGGGGACGACTAGACTTCGTCATTTATGGCTAGACTTGCTCACTCTTGGCTCCCATTAATTATATCGCCTCTCAGCACAAACTGGGGCCAATTATACTGACAGGTTTGTCAAGCTTAAAGCTAAGACAGTCATCAACACGAAAAGGCAAATCCATGCCATTTCTAATTTACATCCTGATCAAAGCAATCGGATTGCACATCTTTCGAAAAGACATATTTTGTTTCTTAACAGCTCATACAAGTATGGAAACGTAAACAATTCACACACGCATTCTTTACCGAAAAACTCACACGAGCATTTCAAAAAACTAAAACTAACACTGAAGAGCAGGTAGCCTCATGGTTTTAAATTTCAGTTTCGGAAATATTTCGTCTAATGCTGAAATCACTAACATTCATTTAATTTCAGTGATTCCTGTTTGCAATTCGGCCGAAGGACCAAGATTGTCTCTTAAAACTCATTTCAATAATTAGTTAGATTTTTTAAATTCGTGAGTACAAGTGAAGTCGTTGAATTTCTTGGCCACTAGGTAATTATTTTGTGTTTTACCGAAAAACACCAAATTTCGTTGCAATCTAATTCAAAATGGTGTCCATAGATAACGCTAACACGGGCGCGGCGTGTCGCCGCGCCATTGCTTCCTAGTACTTATGTGATAGAGCAACTACAACAATTTTATCTGAAGGCAAGCCAGGAACTAATTGTATAACAAATGGTAACAGTACGTAGATGGAGAATCAGAAGAATTAGCTACCTCAAGTCTAAATCAGATCTGCAGCAACCGTATGAATTGCATGTAGCCAGTCAGAGGTGCACGTGTTAACAGAGTCAATCTAATATTCAGATTTGGGTGCATCTATTCACTCAAGCCAATAGGAACTCTCAGTTTTTTCTATATGCAAAATATGTATCAAATTTTGCTAGATGATTCCATAGTAGTAGACATATTTAATCATCTATGGATGCTCCTGAGAGACGCGGCAAAAATAATCAAAAGCCAATCTGTAGCATATTGTAGTGGGATGATTTTGCATTGTGGGACGGGGATCTGGACTAACCTGAAACCTAACCTGAAACCGTGAGGGGATTATAGTGGGCCGCCGGTGGTGAGAGTTTCCAATAGACACACGCGCAAGCAGGTTCTGATGTCATTCGTAGATTGACAATGAAGCAAAATCCAGTAGAAATCCAACGAATTTGTGGGAGGCCTTGAGTCAGCAGCAACACAATCCATTGAGAGTCCAACCAAATCGACGGGGAGGCAAAACGTCGAGAAGCTTTTGAGCCAGACCGACACCTGATAGATTGAGAAACATGAGTGGATCTGTGCCGGACATGACAACACGGGTCTCGTTATAAGGCATGGAAGAGGCGGCGGCTCAGTTCAACCGAGCAATTTTTTGTGCATTTACAGGACAATGATGGTTGATGAATGTTGGGCTGAAATGGGCAGTTTCACGAGCATTTGTGGCAAGGAGGCGTTAGGTCGCACTGGGAGAATTTATGGCCATGAATTCCTGGGTCGCGGTGGCAGAGTGTACTATACCATACCACAAAGAGGAAGACGAACATCGGCCATGTATGCGTGTCTCGCATCCAGCTCACGTATCAACAATCGGCTCGTAGCCCATGTGGAGGAAAAGGAAAACGCAGGAGAGGGAGGCGAAATGATCGGAGCTGCGGCAAATAAAGGGTGTTCGTATAGAAAAGATTACTGCATGCATGGAATGATATGGATCTAGTTGTGTGACATTGTGGGGCCGTTGAGGTGGCATGCTTGCATGTTGAGAGAATTGGGATCACCTATTAAGAATAGAAAGATATCCCTCCGTGGCATAATCATGATTTTAGTCTGTGGCATACTGATTTGATCATAAAATTGACCAGCCGTGCAGGTGCACACGCACTGCACACCGGTCCGAAGCTGGTTTGATCGAAGGGATGTACATGTGGCTCGGTCCAGCCTGAACAATACGGCCATCTTCCCCTTCCCGTGCGTAGAGTGACGGAAGCAGACATCTCGGGCACCCTTCCCATGGGATCCTCCTCGCCTTCCCCTTCACCACCGCCGGCGCCGCCGCAGTCGTCAGCTCCTGCCCGTGGCGCCTCCAATGCCAGCCTGCGGTGGCAAATCCTCCGCCGCGCACTGCTCGCTCGCTCCGCCGCCTCCCGCGCATCAGGTCTTGCCGATTCCATTCCCTTTTCTCACCACCTCAATCAGCTGTTTATACTCGATTCATTTAGTTTACCGTCCCCCCTCGTTCGATCTGCCGCCATAGGGGTAGGGGTAGCGCATCTTGTCGTCTTATCTCTACTACTCGGCGTGTCATATCAGACCTGGACACCTCATAGCACCGATATTTGTGGATCAGAAAGACTCTAGCTGGAGCTCTTGATTTACAGTCTTGTTAATGTTAGGGACCATGGGCATTTACATGCTCTACCGGCTTGCATTTCACCAGATCGAGAGTATATATATGCAAAATGATTGCTGTAAACGCCTTATGCTGTTCCAGCTATGGAACCTATAAATACTCAAGTAGTAATAGAAATTGATTGTCCCTCGCATCACCTATAGCATTCAATCAAATGTATCTCTCCTTTATTTTGTCAGATGCATCATCATGGTGTGACCATTTAACTGAAGAACATGATTGCACGGACTTGCGAATTTCTTTTGTACACAGACCTTCATATATAGGCCACACTGCCTTCTTCCTTGTTCCATATACACCCTTCTTCCACAACCACCTACTGCTGTCTCTTCCTTCCCAGCATGGGGTGCGGACAATACATGTATTTGGAAGGGCGTGCGGAATGGGTGGCATCCAGAAATAAATCATTCCCTGCAACAATGAAGACTGTATTTGTATCTCCAACTTTGGATTAGTGAATGGCTAATAAAGGAAAGAAGAAGAATCGACTTTGCTTTGCTGGCTACAAAATCAAACCGCGGTTCCCTGAGAGTTTGCAGTGCACTTCAAGCAAACCTGCTGCACCCAACATCAGCGCACTGGCTGGTTCTGGTAAAATTTTGTAGAGTATGAAAACCCTTGGTATGTATATGACCAAGTTTGTCGAGAAGCACCTCATGATTCCTCGAGAGAAAAGCCTTCAGATTTCATTCAGGAGATGAGCAAACTTCGACCGATCTTCCATTGTGCCTTGCAATGAAGTGAGCACCACTTGGCATTCAGTACAAACAATAATTGGCATCTTCGTCATAACTAAAACTAATCCCTAGCCAACCATGGCGCTGCTAAATGGCATACAGATTGAGATCATCATAGATTTTTTTTTTCGAAATGGGGATCATCATAGAATTGGCCAGCCGTTGCAGGTGCACATCGGTCCCAAGCTCCCAAAGCTTGATAGAACCATGTACGTGTGGCTCGGGCCAGCCTAAAGAATACGACCAGTTCCGTGCGTCGTATCAGTGCTTCCCATGGAAAAGAATGGAAGCAGACATCTCGGGCACCCTCCCCATGGGATCCTCCTTGCCTTCCTGTCGCCAGCGCCGGCCACGGCGCAGTTGTCTGCTCCTGCTTATGGCGCCGCCAATTCCAGCCTGCGGTGGCAAATCCTCTGCCGCGCACTGCTTGCTCGCTCCTCGTACTCCCTTGCATCAGGTCCTGCCGATTCCTTTCCCATTACTCACGCCCACGGCAGCTTTTTATACTCGATTCGTGTAGTTTAGCGTCCAGTTCTGTTCATTCTGCTGCCTTCAGCGATCGAAATTCCAAAAGACGAGATAACTGACGTGTGACACCTGGTACAACTGATATTTGTGGAGCAGGAAGAGTGTAGCTGGAACTCTTAAGTTACTAATCTTGTATTTTAGCGGTACTTTGGTTATTTATGCTCTACTGACTTGCATTTCACCAGATCGGGATGCTCATGTTCAGCGTATGCCTTTCCAGCTTTGAATTTTTGTGCCTGCAAATTTTACATTCAAGCAAAATGGCTAACACGAAACTCACTGTGGCACATCTACTCTGCTAACTAAGTGAGCTAGGCACATTCCCCTTTTGCCTGAGTACTACTTGATTCAAAGAAACAAGTCTATCTTGATTTGGTGCATGAAGTCTTATTTGATTGAGATAGATATGGGGTTCTTGCTTCAAAATTATATACTGTCATAACTATTATTGTGTATGAGCAATTATTCTGCTCACTGCTTAACCTTCGCAATAAACACTACCCTAAAATTGTGAATGCACACTTAACTGGTCATACTTTTTTTTTTGTAGATACCAAGATAATCATCTTTTTCATCTGTGCAACCACTGCTCAACTGTTTTTTAAGAGAACTGTAAGGGCTACAATATCAATAGGAAAACAGATTCACATTTATGTGGTCTTGAACCTGGGTGGTAGGGTTGCATCTCCACTTGCCCAACCAAGTTAGCTAGGCTAACTTCCTTGTCACTGTTTAACTGTTAGAAATGTGTTTGCAGACCATATTAGCTTCCTTTCATTCCAATGTCACTCTGGTGATTGGCATCCTGTAATGCAGCTTTTTTTTTTCTGTCCGTGCTTGCTTCTGTTTAACTTTTTCGTTTATTTTTTGCAACTTTAAGTAGCTAAAATCTCTCCTAAATCTGTTACCTTTTAATGGTTTATATTTTATATTTCCTTTTACATGTATATTACATTAACTTTGTGTTTCCTGCTTAATTTGCGCAGACGGAACTACAAATGACCAGCAGAAGATAGGTGACACAAACAAAATTTCCAGAAAGGCATCGCGTGGCTTCAACCTGATCGAGTGTCATGTAGTGCCAGTTTCACAGTTACATAAATCACAAGGAAATTCCTTAAATGGAAATGGCGTGGAATGCCAAAAAGATGTCTATGTTCGTTATAAGCTGCCCTGTGGAGGTTCACCGGAACTTAATGTAATGTAAGCAGTCAATTATTTTACCCATAGTTCATACTAAACGCTATTTTTCTCCTGTTCTAATAGAAATATTGATCTTCTAGTTCTTTTCTGATAAAATAGGGAACCATATTTTTCTCTCCGTCCACTAAGGCCCACCAATTAGAATCTAGAAAGGTCGGCTTGGTAGAGTCAGCTAGTCTACCTGGTCTAGGGCGTATATTGTAGGGGTGGAAGTGTGCTGGACGAGGGAGAGGAAGGCGGCGCCGGCGGCTGGCCGCCGTCGCGAGGTTGGAGGAAGGCGGCGCAAGGAGAAGAAGGGGCGGCTAGGGCAGGGAAGACCAACTCCTCAAGGAGTCGGCAGTAACGATCTATAAGATCAGTTTATTGCCTGGTTTCTCACGTACGTTTTACAGCAGTATAAATAAGCTAATGAAAAGGATAAATGGGCTAAGCCCCTAATTTAGGCCCACTAATGGGCTTCCTCCTGCTATAGGCCAAACCGGTCATAACATCTCTCCCCGCCTTCTCAAACAGCTCGTCCTCGAGCTGGATAGCTGTAAACTGCTGGCGGAACTCATCCCGGAACGGCGTCGGCCTTGGAGACGGCCGCGTCAGCCAGCCCAGCTGTGGCGACATCAGCCGCAATGTCATCTACGGTCTCCAAGTAGAACAGGCGTGGACAAACGTGGCCCGGTACATAGAGCTCGTCGCAGTTGAAGCACAACCCTTTACGATGGCGCTCAAGTTGTTCGGCCGTGGTCAGCCGACGGAAAGGCCGCGTCGCGGCTGGATCGGAGTGCCCCGCATGAGTCACGGCCGTGAGCGCCTGGCCTGGTGGTGTCGGTGGAGGGCGGGCGGCTGGCCAAACGTCGCTGGCCGGGAAGGCCTGCTGCATGGCCCGCGCGCGCTGCTCGAAGGCGCGAGCGTAGTACATGGCCGACTGCAGGTCCTGGGGATCCCGCATCTCCACGTCGACGCGAATGTGGTCCGACAGTCCGCCAATGAAGAGCTCGGCGCGCTGCTGCCCCGTCACCCGGGCGCATGGCATGCGAGGGCCTGGAAGCGGTCGGCGAAGTCCTGTACCGTGGTGGTGAAGGCCAAACGCCCGAGTTCCGCCAAGCGACTTCCGCGAATCGGGGGCCGAAGCGTAGAAGGCAGAGCTCGCGGAAGCGGTCCCATGGGGGCATGCCGCCCTCAGCTCGAGGGAGTAATACCATGTCTGGGCGGCGCCGCGGAGGTGGTACGAGGCGAGCCAAGTCCGGTCCGAGGCGAGGGTGCGCTGCCCTCGGAAGAATTGCTCGCATTGGTTGAGCCAGTTGAGGGGGTCCTCGACGCCGTCGTACGGGGTACTCCGCGCGGCCAGCGGAAGGCTCCGCAAAGCGCGAGTATGCCGGCTCCGGAAAGGAGGGCCTCGGAGGGTCCCCGGCGGTCGTGTAGACAGGAGGAGGCGCCGATGTGCACGAGTAGACGGGCGGGGGCTCCGTCGCGGTCACCCACGCCGGGAGCCGTGAGGGCGACGGCGGAAACTGCACTCGCTGGATGGGGACACCAGGGGCAGCGAGGCGGGCCGGCGGCGGGCCCCGGCACGACGACCACAACGGTGAGGGCGGCGAGGCCGGGGCGGGTGGGCACGCCCTGGACGGCGAAACGCGCGCGGCCGAGTAGGCGGGGGCGGCGGCGCGGCGGCGTGGTCATCCCCTGAGTGCCGATCGGTGGCGGATGCTTGGACCGCGGTGGCGGGTCGCGGATGGCCGTCGAGAGCTCCTGCTGCGAGAGGAGGGGAGCGGCGTCGGCGGCCTCCGCCATGGACGTCGCTGCCGTGGAGGGCGGCGGCGCGGCGCGGCGGCGCGCGGAGGAGCCGGCGGCGTCTCGGAGGTGGCGGCGATGGTGGCGGCGGGTTGGCCCGAAGACATGATCGTAACCGAGGAAGCTGATACCAAATTGGTAGAGTCAGCTAGTTTACCTGGTCTAGGGCGTAGATTGTAGGGGTGGAAGTGTGCTGGACGAGGGAGAGGAAGGCGGCGCCGGCGGCTGGCCGCCGTCGCGAGGTTGGAGGAAGGCGGCGCAAGGGGAAGAAGCGGCGGCTAGGGCAGGGAAGACCGACTCCTCAAGGAGTCGGCAGTAACGATCTATAAGATATTGTCTGGTTTCTCACGTACGTTTTACAGCAGTATAAATAAGCTAATGAAAAGGATAAATGGGCTAAGCCCCTAATTTAGGCCCACTAATGGGCTTTCTCCTGCTACAGGCCAAGCCGGTCATAACACGGCTACAATTCCTCAGTTTAATATTTTTTTACTTGTTTACAGGTACAGAAAAGACGATTCCGTTGAACTAAATGACATTGAAGCTTCCAACAGATACAATATTGACACTACTGGACTTGTATGTAAGTTTTGTTCAAGCTGATCTATTTTCTTTGTTATTACCATGGATTATGTAATTCTTACTGTTATCGGTTAGTGCCTGTCAAATTGAAGAGTTTTCAAAATTTTATTTGGACTGTAAATTAACAGGCTTATACTTGTGTCAAAAGAGAATGTAAACATCCTTTTATAAGAATCTAAATATATGCAAAATGTGAATTGTTTAATCTTTTGTTCATTTTACATTCTTGCATTCCTCTCCGTTTTGGCCATGTTAGGAGTTTGAAGTCCCATGTACGCAGAAGTTTTGCCTGTTGCAGACTTGCAGTAGAAACAACATTCTCATATTCGACCAATTTATTGAAGTTATTTAATACTCCCTCTGTGCCATAATTTTTGTTGTGGTTTTGGTTCAAATTTGAAGTACAATCACGACAAGAATTATGGAACCGAGGGAGCAGGAGATTCACCCATATTCTAGTATTGATTCCCCTCTAAGATCTATAGTTTGTTCATCTATAGTAAACCACCTAACTGACTTAGCTTCCAGCCAGGTAACGAGTTTTTGCAACATCACATGCTGCATGAAATGCTCTTTGGTCAGCAATCACTTTAAGTTCTGAACTTCTGATATATATTTGAAAGCGGCATACTGCTAATAAACAATTCTGAACTTACAACTTCTTTGTTGTTCTTCCAATGTGCTTCTCATGTGGTACTATTTGTCTTATGTCGGATAGAAACCAGCCTCAGCTTTTATTTTATATTTTTTATTCACTGAAGGTTGTTGGCCGTCAGAAGAGGTCCTAGCCTTCTACTGTATCAACCATTCGGATATGTTCAGGTTTGTTGTTAGGTGTATTTACCCACTTGGACCAATTTGTAAGCAGTACACTTACTTTTGCTGATTGGCGTAGTATCCTTGAGTAACTTGAGCTGCTCCTCATTAAATTTTTTTTAGCTGCTCCTGTTACAGATAATTGAACAGGTGTTCCACTCAAGTACTGGATACTGGAGAACTTAACATTTTGGTCTCTGTTTTACCTTTTGATAGTTTTGAGCTCTCATGAATTATATCTAGAATCAGGGGTGGAGCCAGACCCCGGGCGGCTGCCCAGGCTTGTCCAGCAACTCTCCATTACGCATTAGTGTAATCATAGTGCTTAAGACTGATGTTCGCTGGGGCAAACGCCAGCCACCGCCGCTATCGTAAAGGCTCTGCTCACGCTCCATGAGTGCTCTGGGTCCGCCACTGTCTAGAATTGTTGGTTAAAATTTGTTCACACATACAAACATCTAGTAATGAACCTTTGGTATCCCATAGTAGCTACCAACTACAAAGAAAATCATTATACTTAAGTGAAAACAATAGTCTTTTTTGCTTCTTTGACTAAATTCAATCTATGTAGTATATTTCTCAGATAATTTTCCCTTCAAATTCATGATAGGTCCAAAAGGGTGCTTGAACTTGGATCTGGTTATGGATTGGCTGGACTTGTTATTGCAGCCAGTGCAAATGCTAACGAGGTTGTCATTTCAGATGGAAACCCACAAGTAGTTGGATGTATCCTTTCTAATCAGTTATGCAAAAGCTGTTGCATAATTTCATACTCCTAGACAATATTGATTGAATATGAGCTACATACCACAAGTGTTCTTTTGTGATACGCTTTGTGAATATCACAACCCAATAGCAAATCAGATAGATTATTCTGAGATGTTACCTTTTTTTTTCCTTTGTAAGCCATTAACCCTCAGATATTCAGAAGAACATATCCATCAATGCAGAGACTTTTGATCGGACAAAAGTTAAATCTATGACACTACATTGGGATCAAGAGCAACCTTCAGAGATGTTTAACTCTTTTGACATTATTGTTGCAAGTGACTGGTACGGACTGTTTACCACTTTATTGTTCTTGATCACAAACCAAGTGATCATCTATGAACCATTCATGCTAAGTATCAATTCATTGTGTCAGCAATATCCTCTTGTAGTGGGGCTGTAATATTGCTTAGGTGCAAATGTTGGAGTACATTCCTTTGTGTGAAAAACAGTTTTAGAAGCTATATCTTAAAAGTATTGGTTGATTGCATTTTTTTTTGCTTCGATCGGATCAGCATTCTTTGATCCAGTCATAGTGCAGAAATGGTTAAACTTGTATTTCCGCCCTCTCAAGAGATGATAGTAGTTTTTATAGAGCAAGCATCTGCTGTACGTCAAGTCAGCACTAATATGTATGAACAACAGCTAGTGCTCAGTTTTACCACAGCTGACTTATTCACAATTCCTTTGTCCTGCAGTACATTTTTCAAGCAATTCCATCGAAGCCTTGCCCGGGTAGTCAAATCTTTGTTGAAGCATTCAGAAGCCTCGCAGGCCATCTTTATGAGCCCGAAGAGAGGTGATTCACTCAACAAATTCCTAGAAATAATCAAAGAATATGGTTTACGTTATGAGTTGATAGAGAATTATGATCCCACTGTCTGGAATCTGCACAAAAAATATGCGAGGGGTGATGACAGATCGTGGCCCAACTATAACGAGGAGCATTGCTATCCTTTATTGGTTAGAATTACCTTTGGACATTTTGTTTGATCTTAGATGGGTCCATTTGTTGCATTGGCATTATCTGTTCTATGTTCTTTCTCTATAAAAGATAACAGTAATATCTACTACTGAATCTTCGTGGATATCTTTCATGGCATCACCCTTTTTCTTGAAGTGACAGAAAGAGAGATGATATATACACTTGCAAATTCCATTTTCTCACCATGTATCGGTCTTCCAAATCCTGTATATTTATTGAATGAAGTTCTTCTGGATGCATAACAGTCCTTTTTCAGCATCCTTCATTTTTGTCCCCATCCGTAAAGGTTACAACTGATGTAGACACACATATATACCTTCTTACTTCCTATCCGATTTACTAATGGCATCATCTGTTTATTCAAAATATCCACCTATTCCTTTTTCTAGAGTAATTAAACATATCACTTGTCATTTTTGTCACTGGGATTACTCATCATGTAGCTGAACTTTTGATAGAAGTATTCCCCTTTTCTGCAACTGTAGTAACCCATTAGCATGTCTTCATTATCCGCCTGGGCACAATTAACTGCTTTCGTACTGGGGGCGATGCAGTGCGGGGGACTGCACCATTGTCGTTGTCGATCTAGCATTGCAAATATCTTGTGCCGACTAGAGCCAATAGAAAATATCTTCTGGCACTTCAACATTTCTGAGTTTATTACAGTTGCTGGTTGAAGCTGATGTTATTTTCACCAGCTTTCTCTGACTTTGCGTCTACTAAGTTGACGTCTCTTGACAGCATGCGTTATCCATAATCAAGTGGTTGCTGCATCACGGCCTCCATGTTCTTTTTATTAGCTCATGCCGCTTTCTCTGTATGCCTTGCGTCAATGCCTCGTCAGATTGTCCAAATGCAGTTGCTTCATATCTAATTGCTACCGCAACAGCTTCTTTTTAAGTTTTTATTGCTGACTGGATGAAAGCAACTTACGAAAATGCCAGCAAGTGTTCAGGGATAGTTACATAGCTGTTGAAGCGCTGATGCTTCTGAACCTGTGTAGGTGAGGTTTAGGAGATCTCGAGCTCATTTTCCAAATATCCTAATTGTATGATGCCAGGGCAAATGTCTGCATCTTCACTCGTCGGGTAGCTGACAACAACCGTCAACAGTATTAGATACGGTGATGATAATACAGAGGTGGTCGTCACGACGCAACCAACGCATTGATATTTTCAGTGTTTCCGATGGGATCCACCGTTGGTTCCCTCGTGCGTCCCTTGCTTGAATTTGACATCTTCCTGGACCGCCTCATTAGGTCCAGCGTTCTTGTCAGTCCCCCAACTGTATGAACTTCGTACGTGCCCAGTGCCCTAGGGATCTTTGGCGAATGTGCGTATTCCATGAGCAAAAGTGACACTTCCCGAAAGGTAGCTTCTCTTTTGTGATATTGCATTGGAACGAAAATACGGGGGAAAGCCATCCACTTTGACGAAGGCTTTTCTAAGTACTTGTGTCTTTGGACGCCATGTGTGAGCTTCTACGGATTGTCGGAAGGGTGAGGTTTATGCTCGTTTTTCTTGTGTAGATCTGTTGGTATTGCTGTGTAAGTTGGAACTTTCGTCCTTAGTCGTAACTGAGTGGAACTTCCCGAGGCACCGTTAATGGAACTGAATGTGATGATACATCAATTCATTTTACCTGCTACCTCCTACGGTTAAGAATTCTTTTACCCATAGGATCATAAGTACAAGTTTTACATAAAAGAGCTCCATCATAAAACATTTGGAGAGTTTGAGCCCGTAAGGATACTTTTTATGTATGTCATTTGATTCTCAAGATTGAAAGGGTTCATTTGCACCCAAATTTGGAGGAAGCTTCTATCCACCCATATTTCTGTGATTCCATTATTTTTCATGTGGTGTGCTAAACATGATTTGATGCTTATTTCTCTAGCTTTCCGCTCACATAATTGAAGAGTACCATTCCATTTGCGGTCCTATTCATGTGCTTTAGAAATGATGTGAATACATCGATCCTTATTTCGTGAATTTGGTTGGCTATCTTTTTTTTTTGTTGAGAAACACAGTACAAACGTAAACAGCGCATACACACCCCTATACACCACGCACACCCTACCCCTATGAGTACCTCCGGAAGACTGAGCTGGCGGATTGGATCTTGAAATTGACGAAGTCACCACTAACGCCTCGTTGTCGACAAGAAAAGCAATCTATCCATGTCACGATCCCATCCGAATCCCCATGCCATAGGTAAGAAAAGCAAAAAATTACTTTTAAGCACAGGCTACATGTTGCTTGAACTTTTCAAAATTCACAAACTCAATGTCAAAGCTTCAAAAAGCCCATCCGAGATGTAGCCAACGATGTATACTGCAAGTGTGCGAATTTTTAATGAGAAAACCTTGTATACTGACTCAACAAAAATGAGAAATCTGGAAAAAACAAATTGGAAACTTTGACTTTTGTCCTGTTCGCCACGCCTAGATCTGCACACATGTCATTTTTTCCTGAGCCTAGAATACCATGTATTTTTGTATTGAGTTTTTCGCAAGATGGTAAGATAAAAACTCGGTGCTCCAAAATGCCACTCTGGTTACCAAATGGCATATTGGTTGGTGCGGTTTTTAGCTACCCAACTTCAATGAGCTCTTTTTTAAAATAAATTTTTTATGCACTATAAGCATGCCAAGTATAAAGAAAACATATTAAACATGTTTGAAAAAAAATATGGTGATCTAAATTGGCAAAGAGTGGCGACACTATTTACATCTATAGATCGTCGCATGTTTTATGCAACATTTTTCATGAATGTGCTTGCCTGTAGTGCCAAAATGTGATTTTTTTGGTAAGCGTCATCTGGTAAAACGTGGCGTTCTGATGCACTGCATATGCCTCTCCAACCACTGGTATTGGCAATTACGTGCACAATTTAAAAGCTGAGGCACAACAGCAATGGTCTGTTGGTAAGCATATGTGCCAGCACATCAATGCAGAGGAAAGCACGATCCCTCCCATAACTATCGATCTACCGAAGGTACGTACTAGCTTGTTCTAACTGTGGTCGGCACCAGATCCTTCTTAATTTTGCTTTGCATGTTCCTTCTCTTTACAAGCATATCCTCCCCTTTTGCTACCGAAAAAAGGATCTTTCTTTGGGGTCCTTTATCACAAGATTGTTGTCAGTTTACTCGACTTTTGAGTCAAGATTCCTCAGCTCGGCTTAACAAACTGAAATCGCAGCTAATCGCGTACTGCTTTCAGCTCATAAGCAACATGGGAGTCAACTAAAAGGTGAACACTTCACGAGGGTGCAAGCAAGTTCCCTGGGGCCTGGCTGAACACAGTTACTTGCCAAAGCCCAAAAGCAAATGCTACTTGGTACTACAAAGAGAGGTCTTATCAGTGTTCCTAAGCCACAACAGTGCTGAACCATATACCCACTGGCCACTGGTCTCTGAGTGTGTAGTTCACAACACACTGAACGCAATCATAAGCCAGCCCGTCTTTTCTTGTTAATGTTGCGCTGTGTCTTGTCTACAGTAGTTGTTAATTCAGGGACAGTTGCAGTGGCAAGCTAACTGTTCTTGTATTCTAACGAGAAGCCCGAGTCGCGTATCAGAGTAGGAAGTTTTCCAGTTTTCCGAGCAGGAAAACGACCTGCCGGCTGGTGTGCGATCGTTGTCACGGTTACCCAGCAGGCTCGTGCGACGGCGTCACCTCTCTTCATCCTCACCGGTGCCCGAAAGCAACATGCATCCTCGCGCTAGTTCAAGTCAAATTTCCGGCAGTCCCGGCGATCCGCAAGTGCGTCAGCTCCACCGCCGAATCCGAGAAACCGGCCAATTCGGCGATGGAAAAGCCATAGATCTCTGAACTAAAATCAGCTGGTATGCCGTGGGTGTCGGATAGCTGAAAGAGAATCCTCTCCCATGGGTGTTTGGCGAATAACGATCCCTAGATATGGTATGTTAGGTACGAGCTCTCCTGCAACCTACTGATTGCCTTCACCTGAACCTCCCAAACAAGATGAGTAGGTTCCTATTGTGACACCAGAGAATGAGAGAACAACACCGATCATGCCAAAACTAAAGGCGATCGATATGATTCCGGTAGCTAGGCTGTTTGATCAGTACGCAGTTCGTAGGAGGGAACAACAGTAGGCACTAATCTGAACCTTCCTTTGGCCTCACTCATGAAAAAGCACTGGACCATATGAATGGCCACCATGGCCACCACCACCCCGTGCGCATGGCCACCACCACCACGCACGCCGTTCCGGCGTCTGATCTGGTCCTCCCAGATGGCACAGCCCATGTGCCCAACACCAAACCTCGCGCCATCAGACTGTACAGCGTAGACTATTAAAGCTTTGTAGTGTACAATTTGTCCTAGTAGGAGTTGTATTCTAGTATTATCGTCCATGCTCGGCCAACTCAGCCATTCGTTTCGTTTTCCTTTTCGTTGCTGATTGAGCCAAGCATCAAACTAGATGTCAATCATCGGCTGCAAGAAAATGCTTGGTGTCCGTACTAGGAGTATGGGGTATTTGGTCGCTAGACTGTCAGTGATGATGGAACTGCATCGTCTCTGATAATGGAAGATCAATCACAGGCTCACATCATGCACTGTCGGTAATAATGGAACTACATCGTCTGTGACAATGGAAGATCAATCACAGGTTCACAGCAAGCACTAGCTGTGTCGCTATGGAGATTGCTAGATCGAAGGGAATTTATTTTTTTTCGGAAAAGGAAGGTGATATTAATTCTCTATTCTTATAAAAAGATCCAGAAACAAACAAAAAAAGTACAATGAAGCCCTTCTTCCAGATCTCGACAGCACCAACGCACAGAAGCCGACGGTGACGTGCCGCAGCCGATGCTCCTCAACACGCCTTGGATTGGAGCAGCCCCATGGCCTGCGGGAGTCGCCGAGCGTATCGCCGCCGACGCAGAGCAACCAGATACCACCTTCATCTTCATCTTCAAACATCAGGACCGCCGCCTAGTCGGCCCCGGACGGGGCACAACGAGCTCGCCAGATCCGTGGACCTTCGAGCTTGAGGAAGTCGAACGCATGACGAAGAAGCTTCGAAGAGTGCCGCCGCCGGAAGGGGAACACACCGACACCAAACTCCAAACCGGCCACACCTACGCCTCCAAGATGCCGCCAGCCGGTACCATACCTACCCCTACACTATGTACAAACCTAGATCCGTGGATTCCCCAACCTCCCGCCGTCGGAGCAGACGTCGGAGGCGGAGGAATCCACAGATCGACGGCGAGCGAGGTCGGGAGACACGGTGGCTCACAAAGTCGCCTCTATCGACTGTTGACGGGGAATTAATTGTTTTTGTTATATAAATGGATCGAAGGGAGTTTGATCATACATATTCATATTTTTTTCGACCGTTTAGTTTTAGAAGGAAGCGGCGGAAAGCTCTGCTTGCCATTATAAGATATGTCTTTTTCGTTCCATGGTGAAATCTGAGGCAGAAATTGTTATAGAAGCCGAAATTTGTAGACTAGTAATGGTAGTTTGAGTCTTTGCGGCGATAAGAATTTTCTTGGCAATCACGGAGTCAGCAGCGGTATGCAAGTGAGGGTGACACCACAAGAGAAGGTCACGGTCTTACCTTTCAGGGTGAAAATCTAAAATCTGACTATAATTGGTTGTTTCTGGCAATAAAACTTATTGAATATATTGTTTTGAGAGGGACCTAGACTTTCTTCAGAATGAAAACCTACGATCGACTACTCTTTGGAGTATATTGTTGCAAAGGCCGGTGCTCAACCATTTTATTAAAAAAAAGGATTTGCATCAGTTCCGTCCGTGCTTCGTTTCTTGCATATCATAGCATTATTATTGGTTAGTTTGTTTGCCACTAGCGGCCGGGAAATTTTTTCTTGGGAGAGCATTACGGCCGCCGGAGAAGTGGACGGCGAGTGCGTATATAATCATTGCTCTTGGACTCATATACATACAGCTACCATCCCCAATTCCGGTATTCATGTGCTTAAGAATCTTCTCTTGTGCTACAGTAGTATCCTTTGTACTCCCACAACGGCGCAAACCAGAAAAAAAGAAACTAAAAAGATGGTGGATTTTACAATGGCGTGATGCGATCTTGGTCAAATCAAATCATTCCCCACTGGCTTCGCCCCCACCGTGCACGTCGCCGACGGCCCACACCTCCACGACGATGGAGCACCGGCAGGGGAGCGCGCAGGTTCGCTGTCGCTCTGGTGGCCCGTGTGCCGACGTCGAGAGTCGAGCCAATGTTCTCCTCTGACCAAAATCTTTCTTCTAATTCTGCTTCTTTTTTCTTTTTTTCGCTTGGCTGGTTGGTTCTCTGATGATCGAATGCTATAGAGCAAGCTGGAGCAAGAAGAGAGCGATCGGCGCGGCCGGGATCATGGCCATCCTCCTGGACGTCGTCGCCGCCGCCGACGCGTCGCCTGTGGCGAGGTTGGCGAGCCAGGAGGTGTCCCCCAGTATCACGCCCTGGCCGTTGTCCCCAGCGCCTTGCCTCGGCATCCCCGGAGGCGCGAACGCGGTGGCGCCCGGCACCGTCGGCGTCGGCGTGACCGTTGCTCCGCCCGCCGACTTGAGGCTGCTCACAGACAAAGAGTTTCACAGTCAGAGGTTGCTCCAGTTGGTAAATGCGCGAATACAGTAAAAAAAAGACCGCGACAGGAACATAATCCTGTACTGAAAGCTATTTTTGCACTTTGCATTTCATCCATTCCGGTAAGATATTACGGTCCTGTCATGGTGGGTAAGATATTACAGTCCTGTCATGGTGAGCTCAGCCACCATGCTATGTTACGTCCATACGCCCATGCTCTGATCTTTTCTGACTTCACAAGATAAGAAAATGACGAACCTCTGCACCGACGCTGATATGCCAGCCGACGGGACGGCAGTAACAAAAAAACTTCAACAAAGGGTCAAACCTCCCTGGAGAAGCTAAGCACCCACTAAGTGCGAGATGAGTATGACATCTACCAACCAATATAGTACATAATCCAGACTGATCATCACACTCGTATATTACCTTCCAAACCTCTCACTCTCACTGTCCCCTCCTACTATTTCTGAAGCATGGCATATCGGAATACCGCAGCTACACGCTTTTCTTATGCGAGATAAGTTGACATGGAGTGCCCATTGTTCAGGCACCAACCATGCCATGGCCATGGCGATTCCATCATCGTCGTCTACCCCACGCGCGCGCGCGCACGCTTACCTAACAGTTCGTGCGAATCTCGCGCCCTTTCATGGCGAAACGGGAGTAATTTAAACCACGGCGCGCAGCGCACTACTACCTCAAACGTCACGCGAAAGCAAGCCTTTATTGTGGAAGGAAGCCAGTAATTAAATGCAGTGGTTAAGCGGCGTTGCGCGTGCGAGTGCGAACCTCGGGGTGGCGACGGGGCAGAAGGTGATGGTGTAGTCGCGGCCGCCGGCGCAGGTGAAGGTGGAGGTGGGGTCGTCGAAGGCGTAGCTGTACGACCGCGGGCACGCCAGCTTGAACGCCTGCGAGTAGGCGGTGGGCCGGCAGGTGCTCGGGTTCGCGAACGCGCCGCTGCAGCAGTACTCCGGCCGGCCGAACGCGTCGCACGCGCTCCGGCACGCGCCGCCGCCCGCCGACCGCAGCTCCGCGGGGCACCGCAGGTTCAGGTCCGCCGAGCACCCCGCCGCCGCGCAGGTCATCCCCGTGTTGCCGCTGCTCCCCGCCGGCTCCACCAGGATCGGCAGGTTGTACCCGTCCACCAGGCTCACGTCGTAGAAGTCGTTGTGCCCGCCGCCGTCCAGCGTGAACTCCGCCAGCGTCGCGGGCGTCGCGCCGTCGCGGCCCGAGCACTCCAGCGTGCCCGTGCGGCAGTCGCCCGTCGCGCAGGTGAACCTGCCGGCGGCGTCCTGCGCGCACCCCGTGCGCGCCCATAGACGGCCGGACCACCCCGTCGGGAACGGCAGCGGGCGGGCCGCGCCGGGTGGGAGCGCGAAGCCCGTCGGCTCGATGGGCGCCGTCCCGGCGTTCGACAGGATGCCCGGCCACACCGTCCCCGTGCATTTGTTCACGAACGTGAATGTCACAGCTCCACCCTCTGCACCAAACAAACACAACGCCAATTCAGCTCACCATTAACAACAACTTCAAAACACAATCTTTCCACGACCCTCAATTACCTCTCAGGCATATGCAGAGCAGCGCGACGACCACGCAGACTCTTTGAATCCCCATGTCCTCGAAGCAATGCAGCTCCGTTTGGTGGTCAGTAATGGCGGGGGCAAAGAGAGGTACGCAGTGTCATTACAGCACAGCTACCCGTCGTCAGTATTAGTACTGCTCGTCCAGCTCCAGTTTAGTACTACAGTGATGAGAGACGAGTGCGACAGTACAGGGAGGTCGGGCTAGAATAAGAGGCCACCACCCATAAACTATCAAGGTTTGGATGAGAGACAGAGACTCGAGGGAGGGAGGGAAGAAGGGGGAATCCGAGCTATCCCTCCATGGCTGTATTTATAACCGAGAGCAGGCCGTCTACTGACTAGCTCTGCCATGTATTCTTCATCTTCAGCAAAGTGGAAAGCAAGGAGTGGGGCTTGATTGGATTCAGATAACCTTTTCTTCTCTGCAATTTGCAATTTGCATCAGGAGAGGGCCTAGGGTTAGTTCCTCTATGCAATTTCCACGATCGATCGGGAATGTATAAAGGCGATGCCCGTATCTTTCCGCGGAAAGCCGTGCATCGTGCGATGAGATTTCAGTGGAAGATGGATAGGTATGTCTTAACCAACGATTACAAGATAAGACCAGAGCATAATGAAATATGGAGGATGGTCATCGAGTTGCTTTGCTGAAATTCTTGTCGGGTAAATGCATCCGAGCTAAATGTTTGACAGTTCAGCAGTCGGTACTTGCATTGTGCAGTCGATAGCACGGTTGTTGCGTCGTTCGATTCAGAAGAACGGGACGGATGCTGCTACCATTTAGCTACCAATGCTCCAATAGACGTGTACTGCTCCTAAAATGACTGGATTGTGATATCTCGATGGAGTATGTGTTCTTAAATTGACTGGACTGTGATATCTCGGGGACGGTGATGAGATGTGTACAGTCTCACTTGATGATGTGAAGAGACTGCCAGGACACGAACATAAGACTGAAGAAGAAATTGGATGGCTCTCTGTCAAGCATTACAGCGAGAAGATGAGAGATGCAGAAGTTCAGAATTGTTAATATCCAAAAAAAAAAATCAAAATCTTTTTTTTTTTGGATTCTTACTAAAGTATCTACATGATAATTGAAGAGTTCAACTTATGACATGCATCGCCCACGACATACAAGCACTCAAGCACACAAACAGGAGCAAACCCTGTAATAGTTCTAGTTCCTAGAAACGAAAGGCAACACTCTTCTAATGTCACTAGAAGGCTTAAGATGCAGAAATGCACAGACTAAAAGGTTGTCACTCATGTTGGGAAACAGTTCCTTGGCGAAACATAGACTGAACATTTGTGGGAAGGCCCAACATTCAGGTTGAATAAGTTAATATTCCATGGTTCTCATGCACCATGCTTATGCATATTCATTGTTGAGTGGGTCTGTGTAGAAATGCACCTGTGGTAGAAATCGTGAGGAACCTAGCCTGAGTATAACAGAAACTGTAATCGTCTTTGCATGAATTTGAAGACATTGTTTTATTTTCTAGCAATGTATATTGTTCAAAATGGTTTCTCCTTACATGAACACACATTTTCAGAGTACCACAAATATCTAGTGAAGAAAATAATATTTTCACGGCCATTTTCAGTGAGGAGGATGTGTTTGAGGCAATATCTTAAATGGAGCACAACAAAGCTCTGAGACCGGGTTCCCAACTTAGTTTTATAAATCTCCTTGTTGTAACTGTGTATAGCCATGGGGTCTTTTTAATGACTATGCGTCCGATTAAACCCTTTCATTCTCAGCATTTTCTGCAGAAAATACCACTTCACTTTATCATATGCCTTTTTAAAATCTATCTTAAACAGAATGCTACCCATTTTGAATTGTCTCGTGGAGCATGACTACCCCCTCTAGGGTATGTCGGCCAGGCATAAAAGCGGTTTGTGTGTTGGCCTCATTAATGAGATATTATGTTTCCGGAAAGCAAAGAATTTAGAGGATCAATACAAACACATATTCGGTTGTGAGGCTGATTCTCCCCATTTTAAATACTTAGATACCCAGATTCACTATAGTAGGCTTTTAAATAAGGAATGGAATCCAATGAAACTTGGGTGTTGGCAAGGTAGGCTACTCTCATTGGGAGATTGGCTCGTACTTATAAATTCTGCTCTCACAAGTCTTCTATGTTTATGCTATTATTTTTAGAAATTTCTAAAGGGTTTTGAAAAGACTGGATTTTAGTCGGTCATGATTTTGTGGCAAAGCGAACAAGGCAAACGAAAATACAATTAACTAAATGGAATATTATTTGTAGACCCAAAGATAGGGGGGGGGGGGGGTAGAAATCGAGGTATTAAGTATACATAATAGATGTTTATTAAACAAATGGTTATTGAAACAATTCAACTCGAGGAGGGTGTTTGGCCGGAGCTATTGCGTAATAAGTACCTGCAAAATAAAATAAAAAATGCTGGCACAGTGACAACCAAGCCCTATGAACACTCAATTTTGAAAGGGTCTGATGTGAGTAAAGAAATTTTCTTTGAGAGTGGATATTTCTTTCTAGGAAATGGCCATCAACGAAATTCTGGGAGGATACTTAGTTGGGTGAAACACCTTGAGCCTAACAATATCCTTTGCTATACAACATTGTACGCCGAAGAAACGTTGTGGTGGCTGATTTATTAACAAACTATCCTTTAAATATGGACTTTAGAAGGATTCTTTCTGATAATGAATGGGCAGCTTGGATCCATTTGGTTGAAAATCTTACAGCTTCTGGCTTTTTCACTATCAAATCTATGTATGGCGATTTTATGAATGGATATATGGTCTATCTAAAAGACCATTTGAAAGCTAAAGGTACCACTAGAAATTAACATCTTCGCACATTTCCTTCACAAAAATGTAACTCTTACAAAAGATAACTTGTCGAAACATAATTGGAATGGTTGTAAGAGTTGTATTTTTGCGATCACGAGGAAAAATTCAATCATTTATTTTTTGAATATCCCTTTGTTTGTCTTATTTGGAGAGTAGTCACTTCACTTTTAATATTGTCCTACCAACAAATTGCACGAATATGTTCGGAAATTGGTTGAATGGGATAGATAAAGATACCAATGCACAAATTCGAGTAGGAACTTTTGCTTTAATGTGATCTTTATGGAATTGCGAGAATGATATTATCTTTAACAAGGAGGGGAATGATTATTTTTTACAGGTTATTGGTATGGCTACCCATTGGATCCACGAGTGGTCTTTCCTACTGCCGTAAGCGCAGCGGGCGCATATGAATTCTGGGTGCACCCGTCTGAAAATGGTTGCACGGGATATCTTCAACCACTGCAATAAAAAAGTTGTATGCGGCGATAGATCCATAGACTTAGGTAATCCCCATTTCAAAAAAATAAATAATATATACACTCCATGTAACTTAAGTTCAGATCCTTTTACTGATATTCTATTGCTTTCACCATTTCTCTTTGTAGCAAGTTACAAAATTCCTGGTATATTTCTCCTACACAGAAAGCAGCACTAAGGTGAATATTGCGAATAGATCGAAGTTTAGAACGTTCTTAGACAAAAAAAAAAGAAATTGGCAAACATTGAAGAACAGTTTCAACTGAAAACTGCAAAAGAAAATAGCGGTTTGCTGACAACGGTGTTGGTCTACTGGTGGTTGGACATCAAAAGTTCAGAATAAGCGTCCTAGAGACATTCTGTGTGTATTAGATTCGAGAAAGGAGTTTCTGAATTAGAAGGCGATGGATACGGTGAGAGGAGGTACCGTCATCGGCTTATCGCATCGGCTGAGGTGGGAACACCAAACATTTAGTCCATGGTGAAGACTGAAGAGTCCAAACATAAAAGAGGTTTTTTTTTTTTTTTTGAAATGGAAGCATCGTTTCAGCCTCTGCATCTAAAAGATGCGCACAGCTTTTTTTATTAGATTATTCACAAAACTTTACAAGATGAATACAAAGATCGATTCGAGCGACAACTCGTTAAACCTAAAAAAACAATGAAGGGGTGTTTAAGAACAGAGCCACCCTAACCTCACACCAACGTACATTATCTAAAAACCGAGTGTCTGCCTAAGCCCGTCTATTGGCAGGTGAGAAGCACAATCAGTCTAGCAAACCCTCGGCGCACACCATTGCATACGTCGTAGAATTGCCACCGCCATCTTCCGCGAACCCATCTCCAAGAGAGATCAACGCATTAACCTTGTCAGGCCTGCCATTGACACCACCACGACGCCAGACGACACCACCATCATACGCGCATCCTTCACAGTGCGTCTATCTGCGAGACGTCACTGCACCATGTTGCCGAGACTCGATGACACCGACACAGTAGAATCACACCACTTCACCTCAACACCACCACCATCCATTGTCTGCTCCAAAAACGATGCCCCCAACAGGTAGAACAGCGTTGCACGCCGCCATCATCCGACCCGGGACACCCAGATCTGGGGTTTCCCCCGAAGCAGCCCAGGCGAGAACATACTGCAGAGACAATGCCTTCAACAAGGTAGGGACGAACAGGCGCCGCCATCGTCCGCCATGACCGAAGTCAGGGCCGGCTTTCACCGGCAGCCACGCCTCGCCGTCGGGGACTAAATGATGGATCGAGAGAACCGCCAAAATAGCCACAAACTAGTCGATCCCCTCCGGCGAAAGAGGAGACCACCACCACCATGGATTCTCCACCCCAGGAACACCGCAACTGCTAACATCGAGAGATTTGGATCGACTTACATCATATCGGTTCAAGGGGAGTCAACGACCAAGAGTCTAAGAGGCCAAGAAGATTTGTTGTAGAAAACAAGTAGTCTAGGTTGACTTGTACCAAGACTCCAAGGTCCATACCGACTCGATTTGCCATGTAAACCCCGCGCCATCCCTTTTATAAGGTGGCACGGGATGACTAAGCAGGGAGAGAACCAGCAAACAACAAAACTCATCATAGCGGTTTATGATAACCTAAGTCGGGAGTTAAATCTTGTAATCTATATACAATCAATAATAGATGTAGGAGGAACTAGGTTTTTACCTCTAGAGGGAGGGGCCGAACCTGGGTACATCGTGTATTGATTCGTCCTCGGCAACTTCCTCCCATGACTCTTAAATTTATCTCACGATGACACATGGCATAACTTTCACACGATATTTGGGCCAACAGTGGGCACGGGGTGTCTAGAGTTGATTTTATGCGGGAACGATCGTCGGAGTCGAGATCATCGTTGTCGGCCACTTATTCCAAATTGGAAACCTTGCCTTCATCAAGGGCAACTCCAATTTGCAACCCGCAGCAGGTGAGATCACCAGCGGCGCGATCGTGCCAATCGGCGGTATCGACATCTTCGTTAGCTTCACCGGTGCCATATAAGAGGGCATCGTCAGATCTAATGCTGACACTATCGCCTCGACGAACACCACCTCAGCAATGCATTTGGCACCTCCTCGATGTCGACGTGGGTGGTGAATCGAAACACGACAAAAATTTGTTGTCAAGCGGGTATACGAACCATGTAGGAGTGTACATAACGGATGTCGTTGTTGACCCACTGGAGACTTCCATCCCGGCGGCTAATGCGAACCAACATGTCGCTGAGCTAGAGAAGAATCGTACAACTATCTTGACGGAGAAAGCAGGACTTGCACAAGAGAAAGCTGACTTCGAGGCGGAAAAACTCAATAGACCAGTCCTACCGAAGCCACGAACCCCAGGAACTTGGAGCTTCAGGGGATCTTCGAGTATCACACAAAGTTGAGATCCATGTGCCACCCCCGCTGGACTTTTCGCTAGCCTAGCAGCTCCGGGAGGCACGGGAACGTCAACTCGGCCTAACATCTATGTGGTGGGCACGGAGCAACCCGCAGAAAAGGCTGGTGCAAGAGGGGCATCAACAACAAACAATGGAGGTTCCCGTCAGGACAACGACGACGCAACTCGCCGTCCACAGCGGCCTAACGGACCAGCCCCGAACACGACGGGAGCATGCTCGAGATCCCAGGAGATCACTAATGTTGCCCTGATATGTGACTAGTAATTGACGAGAAATTCTGAACACATGCAGATTACAGGTGTGCTTGTGATTAGTACCGGTCGAAGTTTTTCTTTTTTTCATTATCAACACCAATGTTTTTGTTCATTTTGAAGACTTCTCTTTAGGTTAACAGGGAAGAACTGTATTTGCTGTTTAGTAGAAGGAGGGCTTCACTTGCACAGTGCATTGAAAACTTTTCATTCAAAAAGGTGCGGATAAGGAGAACGGATTCGGTCCTTTTCCTTCAATTAACTTGAGATGGGCTCCATAGCAAAGTCAGCAAGTAATAGAGATAACGTTTTTCTGTCCCTCCTTTATCTGCTGCAAAGCATTATTCTGATGAAGCTTTGCTTTGACGTGGTAGCGGCAGGAATTAGGCATCACGTCCATATACTTTGACATAATAAACTCGCATAATACCACTAACCCTGAAAGTTTTCGCTGGTAACAGGCTAACAGCTGCGTCTGCATTGAGCACAAGCGAGGGACCCCATTTGTAGCAAAATCTGCAATTAACTTTTGATCATGCCCTGTAAGCCCACACCTTTGAAGAGTAGATCGTTCAACACCTGCGGCACCTCAACATCCTGCTGCTCATGGTGTTTCACAATCAGTATTGAAAATGAATGTTGAAATGGTGGAACATGCGGAACCACACATTGGATCACTCCAGTGCGGCACGAAGCTGTTGACGCTGGGTAGGCTCCTATGCCGCTAGCACGGTGGAGGTTCATAATTAGTCTGTTAAATTTTCAAGTTTTCCTCGAGTAGAACAACTGCTGCCCTAGGCTGTGTAGTGCATATAGGGTCTGTTTGTTTAGACTACATCTTTTGAGAAGCAGTTGTAGCCGTTGAGCTCTGAAAAAACTGTTGTCAGGCGGAGATTTAATGTTTGGTAGTAGAGTTTTTTAAGGCTGATGTTGCTGGTATGATGACTGAAATGTCTGAAATAACCCTGAAAGTTGAAGACGTTGTATAATTGTCATGCTTAAGGGTTAATTACCTCAATTTTAATGTTGACATGTTCATATTAAATATAAAACATCACATATATTTAAAGATAATATGAGAGTGTCATGACATTTATATTAAAAGAATTTTCCATATGAACCAAAAAGAGCAACAAGTTCCGCACCTCTATACATATATTACAAGATTTGTCCACATAAACCCAAAAGAGTCTAGACACATCCCCTTGATGCGAACAAATCATTAGCTATGTTGTCACGAGTGTTGTTCATGCTAACATGATCCCCTTTCAAATCATTGCCTACATTGTTTGCTGATGTGGAACTAACATGCCCCGGAGGCATATAGTTCTCATTATTATCGCATCGATAGAACTGTAGATCAAACAATTGACTATCGCGAATAAAGTTATGGAGTACTAGACATACAATGATAATCTTTGTATGCTTCTCTATCAGATAACTTGATATACCATGCAAGATGTGTCATTTCTACTTCAATACCCCGTATGCTCTCTCAATAGCATTCCAAAGAGATGAATGAGCATGGTTGAATATTTCTCGCTTCCCAGCGACGGATCAGCCAGTCTAAACTCAGGTAGATGATACTTGGTTCCTGTATATGGTGAAAGATACCCATCCTGATTAGAATAACCAGAATCAACTAGATAGTATTTCCCTGAATGAAACACAAGTTAGTGCCAACAGATATGACACCAATATCACGTAATGAAGAGTGCAAAAGCCAATCATATACCTAGAGGAGCATGAGGAAAATTTGCATAAAACTTAAGCAAGGTATCTTTGAATATACGCTTGTCGTGCACGGAACCTGGCCATCCTGCAACTATGGAGGTGAACCTCAAGTCAAAATCACAAACAACTATAACATTCTGTGTTGGATATCCAAGGCAACTAATTAACATGGTTGACCATATCAACAACTGGCACAATAACTGGTATGTGTGTCCCATCAATTGCACCGATTGGGCCATTGAAATGATGTGTAAATCTAGAATCTCATAGCCTCTCGTACACTATTGGGAATTGTGGATCAATAGGCTTGATGTCTCCCGCTAACTAATTCACACATTATAGCACCTCCGCAAACTTCCTATTGATTGTCTCCCTGGATCTGTTGAACCGGTTTTGAACTTGAGTCACGGATTGTGGACCACCAAGAATCCACAGATACATTCCATGTGCCTCCTCGGAACACATGCGGTTTGACCCCTTCAGACCATAGTTTTGTCATGTAAAGAATGAAAACATGGCCTATGTATTCTAAACATGTCATAACAATCCTTCGAGCTACCCAAGTTATCAAATACCCATTGTTGTCCGGTGCATCTTGGTTCTACCCTCTTTTTATTTGTAAGATGATTCTCAGAATATTCAAGAACATGGTATATCACTTGTGCATTCCGTCGCCACCGACGCCTTCTTGAATCCATAAGTGCGGACGCGTTTGCATCATCGTTGTCACTTTCAGCACTACTCTGACTTGTGCTCATCTGAAAACAACAAAACAGCAACATATATGAGAAAATTGCACTTTATATGACCAAAACAACAACATATAAGAGAAAACTGCTCTTTATATGACCAAAACAGCAACATATATGTCAAAAACTGCACCATATATGATAAAACTGCACTTTATAACACTAAAACAGCACCATATATCACCAAAAGCCAACAATTCCATACATAAAAGGATATTCCAAGTCTTAAGGGTACATAAGAAAGTAGTAATAACATGGTAGCATAAGGATACAATCTAAAGGTACATTTTGAGATGGGCATAGATGCAAATAAAGTAGTTCTAGTTTCTCTTCATATCCTCATATTGCATCTTCAATCAATGAAGTCGATCCTCCTTAGTTACATGGCATGAACTCACATCACTAGAAATAATCTTATCAATGTGCACTGATTAGAGAAAAATAACGACATTTCATTTACTCTAAAATTTCTCACAGCGAAGAATATGACACATCAACAAATAACAGATTAGAGAACTACCAAACTCATAGCACTTCAATTAGTCTCTATGCAATATCAAAGCAAATTCTCACGCCATTTGCATCAACTCATCAATCTCATAGCAATTAAAGAAAGAGACAAAGGGGAAGTGTCTCACCTTGCCGCTGGAGAAGAAGCTGCAGATGGGGACGCCCGAGTTGAGGAGGATGGGGACGGCGCGACCTTGAGGCGGACGAGGATGGCGCGAGCTTGAGGACGACGGAGCCTCGACCTACTCTCGCCGGCAGTTGACGGATATAGCGCGAGGGCGAACTACTGGGATGGCGGTGACCTTCAGGAGGACGGGAATAGAGCGGGGCCAGACTACTGGGATGGCTGCGGCAGACCGACAAAGTGTTTGAAGGATCTGTCAGTCTCATTCCTGCACAAGTGATTGTACATTGATTTCACAGAGAAAACTCCATTTTTTGTCCATTTCCAGAAAGGTTTATCTTTTTTCCTGGGATAGGACAGTTGTCTCACAATTTCTAGCAAACCATACAACAGTCAATCGAGGAGATAAATATCTTCTAAAGGAGAAGTTCCAGCATTACAGATATGAAAAATATCAGGGAATGAATCTTTTAATTGGATCCCGTATAGTTATCCAATCCCCAGTGAGCCCGAGTTACCCCTTAGAGCATCTCCAACAGGCGCGGCAAAACCCGCACGCGAAAAAAATCGTCTGTTTGGCGCGCGCGGGCGCCCGCGCGAACCTCCAGCGGACGCGCGAAAAAGGGTGCGCGCTAAAAAATTTACCGCGCCCGCGCTTTTGCGATATCCCGCGCGGGAAAGTTGCCGCTTCCGCTGGCGCGCGTGCTATAAAACGCCACGCGGGCGCGAACCCAACCGTCCTGAACTTTCACTCTTCGTCGCGTGTCGTTTCTCCTCCGCCTCCCTCCTCTCGCCGCTCTGCCTCCCACGCCGCGCCCGCGCCGACGCTCCGTCTCCGACGACCATGCCTCCGCGCCGCCGCTCCTCCTCCGGCTACCGCTGCGTTCGCGCACGACCGAGCGGCGCTTCGACGCCGAGATCCGCTCCGGCGAGGAGCGCATCCGCCTCAGCACATTCGCCACGGCACACGAGGCGGCGCGCGCCTACGACGCCGTCGCCTGGCGCCTCGGTCGCCCCTGCCGCCACATGAATTTCGATGACGTTTCGACGCGCGAGCAAGCAGAGATGCTCGCGCCACCATCGCCAGCCATCACCAGCGAGCAGCAGCGGCGCAACCGCGAGCTCGAGCAGCGCGTGCGCATCGCGGAGCAGGACGAGCGCCTCCGCTTCGAGTGGGCGCGCACGTTCCCGGAGGACGTCGCCTCGATGGAGGCGTTCTACGCGTAGAAGAAGGAGCCGAAGGCGAATGCGGCAGCAAAGAAGAAGGCCGACCGCGAGAAGCGCCGGGCTGAGTCTACGGCGAGGAAGGCAGAGAGAGCGGAGAAGGTGGCGCGGAGGGCGAGGAGGGTGGAGGAGAAGAAGAACGGCGTCAGGCCGTCGACGAACATCCCCTCCTCCTCCTCCTTCGAGTGGATGACCACTCCAGTGTCCGACACTACTCCGACCAGCGGATCGTCGGACTTCGACTGGGAGGACTCCGAGTAGATTTAGGGTAGTTTAAATAAAATGTCGGTGTCCGTCGAACTTTTCATATATTTCATAATTTCCACTTAGATTTTCGTGTTTTATTTGATTTGTTTGATTTGTTTCGAACCAAATACGATCAAACTAGCCGTTCGCGCGGCCCGCGCGCTGCATAATGGCGCATCCGGCGGAGGACCACTTTTTCCGCCCGAGCACGCGCTGCAAAATGTCGCATCTGGTGGGGCAACTTTCAGCGCAGCGCGCGCTATCAGTTTACAGCGTGGCCGAAACGACTTTTAGCGCGCCGACTTTTAGTGCGCCTGTTGGAGATGCTCTTACTCCTATTCTATCAAATAATTCTGATCATTCTGTTAATCCCGTGATGAGGCGGTTCCTCGGCAATGCCCACCATTTGGGGCTTGGGTTTTAGAGAAAGGCGACGACGGAAGTTTCGGGAGCGAGACGGTACACGACGTACCCAAGTTCACGTCCCCGCGGTGGAGGATCGCTACGTCCTGCTAGCAATCCACTATATGAATATATGTGTGCAGGGGGCCACCATAGGCGGAATTGTTGGATCTAGTCCGGTTCTAATCTGCTGGTTGCTATGTCTAGGCGTGTCGCCTCTATAATTTTTGTTTCTGAATATGCCTATTCAAGGGGTGCCCCTGCCTGGCTTTATATATCAGCCAAGCTAGGGTTTACAAGAGTCCTAGTAGGATTCGTATTGGAGTCTTCTTTCTTGTAATCCAAGTTGATATTCTTTGTGGGTCCAGTTTGTCGAGTCCTTGTGTCATAATCTGTATCGGGTATGTCAATATTGAGTACCCGAAGGGTTATGCCCACATCAGTAGCCCCCGAGTGTATGTCCGAAGTGAAGTTTCAGGCAGGGACTAAAGTTGTCATCGTCCGAATATCTTGATCATCTGATGAGTCTTGAATCTTGTGCTTCATGCAGAGTCGAAGTTTCTTTTTGTCGGGTGTTCGAAGCGCTCCCGATGGGAGTAGCCCCCCGAGTCTATGAGCGGGTGCTTGCAGCCACGCATAGACTCAAGTTGTACTACTCGAAGATCTTGATGTTGATGTCTTCGGGTTTATTCTTCATTCTCGACGAGGCTTCTTATTTTTTAACGGGTGCGCGACTAGCGCTCCCGATGGGAGTATCCCCCGAGCCTGTAGATGAATATGAAATAGTTATGTATATGGTGTAAAAAATGCTAAGTCGAATACCGTAGATGTCTCGGAAGAGTCGATGATTTAGATGATGTCCGGGAGGAGTCGATGATTTAGATGATATCCTGGAGGAATCGAAGATTTGGATGATGTCCCGGAGAAGCCGATGATTCAGATGATATCCCGGAGGAGCCGATAATCGGGGTAATATCCCAGAGGAGCTGATAATTTGGGTGATATCCCGGAGGAGCCGATAATTGGGGTGATATCCCAGAGGAGCCGATAATTGGGGTGATATCCTAGAGGAGCCGATAATTGGGGTGATATCCCAGAGGAGCCGATAATTGGGGTAATATCACGGAGGAGCCGATAATTTTATCGGGTGCGCGTCTAGCGCTCCCGATGGAAGTAGCCTCCGAGTCTGGGCACGGATGCTTGCAACCGTGTGTAGAATCAAATCGAGCAACCCAATGTTATATTTCTCTTCAAGTGCCGTTGACACATTGTTGTTTGTTTCAAGGGGTAATTCTTAATGCACCTTGAGCATCGTTGATGCCATTGTTTGTAAGTTTATCGGAGGCGAATCTTTGAGTGATCAGCTCTTGTTGCAGGTTTGCTAAAGCCGTAATAATGTGCAACTCCGCTCCATCCGATTGCGTATGTTTTGGCGGCAGCCCCCGAACGAATCGAAGGAACTATGCATGCCGTCGACTCCGTCGCTCTTTAGTACTTCTGTAGTTTAAAGTACCGGCATGAGTCTTTTTGTAAGTTGTATTGTGTTCATCAACTGCAGCACTCGATAATTTATCTGAGGCTTGGATGGACTTTTAGTATATCGATAACCATAGCTCCCGGTGGGAGTATTAATTAGTTATCAATATTGTAATAATCCATATCGATAACCATAGCTCCCGGTGGGAGTATTAATTAGTTATCAATATTGTAACAATTCCTATCGATAACCATAGCTCCCGGTGAGAGTATTAATTAGTTATCAATATTGTAATAATTCCTTGCATCCCCCGAGTAATTCCAGTGCACCGTCGCTCCCGATGGGAGTAGGGAGTCTTCATATTTCTTTAAATTCCAGTGCTTAATAGTTCGAAGATAATCCAGGAGTCCCCGAGTAATTCTAGCGCTCCCGATGGGAGTTCATCGTGTCAATATTATATAAGATGATAGCCATTGAATATTCCAGACGATGAATCCACTGACCCGAGAGTGTATCGGGTCAATATTATATAGCCATAGGAGATAAATCCATTAATAACTGTAGGTGATGATATATCCAGAGCCGAAGAAGATAAGTCCATCGAGTAATCATAGATGATGAAGCCATTGACCCAACAGTTCATGGGGAGAAGATATATCCAGAGCCGAAGAAGATAAGTCCATCGAGTAATCATAGATGATGAAGCCATTGACCCGTGAGTGCATCGAGAGAAGATATATCCAGAGCCGAAGAAGATATAAGAGCCGAAGAAGTCAGGTCCATTAGCTCGGCTGCGGCGAGGCCAATATGGAAGCAGGTCGCATTGCGGACGTAGTCGAAGTAATCAATATTTGATGTAACGGGCGCAGTTTGAAGTAGTCGCCCGACCAAAGATAGTCCATGTGGCGGGCGCAGCCGAAATAATTGCGCCACCAAAGATAGTCCATGCGGCGGGCGCAGCCAAAATAATTGCGCCACCAAAGATAGTCCATGCGGCGGGCGCAGTCGAATTAGTTGCGCCACCAAAGATAGTCCATGCGGCGGGCGCAGCCGAATTAGTTGCGCCATCAAACATAGTCCATGCGGCGGGCGCAACCGAAATAATTGTGCCACCAAAGATAGTCCATGCAGCGGACGCAGTTGAAATAATTGTGTGGCCAGGAATAGTTGATGTAGCCACGCGGCGCCTAGCTGACATGACCGATGAAGAAGACGCAGTTGATATATCCAATCCACCACGGGTGAGCACCCGAATATATCGAGTCCGCAATGTCGGGTCCTAGACAGGTAAGCCCCGAGTGCAACTAGTGCGCAATGGCGGGCGCGGTCAACTTGAAGCTTTGTTTCAATCTGCAGGTATATGGCTGCGCAAAAACTACGCGCAAATAATACTACGAACCAAAAATATTTGGTGAAATAAATTTATAAGTAGTAATTAATTGAAAATATAGCACCTGATATTTTTACGTCGCTGATAAACTTGATGGCTCGACCAATTGTCGAGGCGGCGAGTTGACCACAGCATCACGGCGCAGTAACAGATATAGGCACGATGGTGTACACCACTGTACACCAGAGCAACTTAACGATATGAAGAATGCCGATTCCTTGTTTTGTCTTAAAATCCATGTAACCCAATGACTTGCTGGTGATGGCATGTACCTACGCGAGGTAGCTAGCACATTGATCTGATCTCTTCACATTGATCCGATCTCTTCTCATCTTTCTTTTTCTTTACTTCTTCCTTTACGTGAACATCCTTGCAGTGAATATGCCGGCCGCACGATGATCTGCTTGGTGCGTTTGTCTATCAAATCGTGTTGCATTAATTTGATGGTTTGGATCGACGGAAAAAGAATAGGCTTCTCCGCTCAACACGATTATCGTGTTGTGTTCTGTTCCGCGTCTCCCTTTCCACGGCCGATCTTGGAGTCGTATGTATAGGCAGCGCTGATGTTGAGCCTTGCGTTCCCTACGTAAAGAAACTTCTGGGATGCACTGAAGCAGATGAATCACCGGATGCAATCTGACCGCCGATGTTGATGATGGTTCCCGCTCAGATAACAAAATCCGGTCGTCGCGCTTCCCACAGACGGCGCCAATTGACGAGGCGGTTCCTCGGCAATGCCCACCATGAGGGGCTTGGGTTTTAGAGAAAGGCGACGACGGAAGTTCCGGGAGCGAGACGGTACACGACGTACCCAGGTTTACGTTCCCGCGGTGGAGGATCGCTACATCCTGCTAGCAATCCACTATATGAATATATGTGTACAGGGGGCCGCCATAGGCGGAGTTGTTGGATCTAGTCCAGTTCTAATCTGCGGGTTGCTCTGTCTAGGCGTGTCACCTCTATAATTTTTGTTTCTGAATATGCCTATTCAAGGGGTGCCCCTGCCTGGCTTTATATATCAGCCAAGATAGGGTTTACAAGAGTCCTAGTAGGATTCGTATTGAAGTCTTCTTTCATGTAATCCAAGTTGATATTCTTTGTGGGTCCAGCTTGTCGAGTCCTTGTGCTGGTCCATCTTCATAATCTGTATCGGGTATGGCAATATCGGGTACCCGAAGGGTTATGCCCACATCATCCTGTTATGTCAATGTCAATCATTGCAGTATTTTTTGCATGCTTTTTCTCTGAGTTGTCTTGGAAATTTTTTCACATGTCCGGTGGTGATGATTTTTTTTCCACACCAAGTCAACAGAAGGTGAGCGGGATGGACTGGGCGAAAATTCCATCAGGGCTTAAACGAACGCCACAATTTTTCTGGGCTAGATAAATTACCACGCTAGGCAGGAAAACCATGATCAGACGAAATCCAAGTCAATCCCTGCCTCCAGGGGATTAAACGAACGGGGCCTGAACGGGACGGGGAGAAGGGGGAAAACGGGCAGGGGCTGTCGGGCTAGGAACGAACAAGGGGCGGATCAGGTTATATGCGAGGGCAATTTTTTCGTAGTTAGCTTGAAGAGTTAGGATTATTTTGGAATACTGTCGCTCGGGAAGCAAGGGGGAAGCTGGGGAAGCAGCTCTCGCCTAGCTTTTGGGAGTCACGTTCATTTGTTCACAACGTTTTGGACAAGCGCTTTTCAAATTATTGTTTTTAGTTTCATCTTGATGATTTTGGACCCCAAAAGGTCCAAAATCAGAAGTGAAAGCTCAAACAAATACAACTATATATGGGCGCAATGGCGCCCCACTGCAAGTAATCTTCAAGATATGTGTGCCGCAAGTGAACATGTGGAATATGTGCCATGCACATCCGAAGAGCATCACAAAATCGCATTGCCTGGAGCATTCCTGGAGCGGTGCAACCACCGTTGGGTCTTTCAGAAACACGCACCCGTCTCCTAAATTGGCACAAAGAGAAGAACATTTCTGTTCTGATATAAATATGGAATATGTATAAACACGTGAATCGCCTGCTTGGCTTTCTTTTCTCTGCATTTGGTGTGCCAAATCACAATCACTTTAATGGTGCAGACTAGCTCAGGAAAACATGCACGAACAATGCCTTAACAAGGCATCCACTTCTCTAGAAAATTCAAGGCATGATCACTTGTTCCTTGTAAAAAAAAAGAGAGCAGAATTGGAAAACCCGCCTACATATGCAGCTGACTGATAGAAGATTCTGTAGAAAATCCAAGGCATGATCCCTTGTTCTCTGTCAAAAAGTGCCAACTTCCAACCGCTCTACCGGCGAAGAGAGGTCGGATCAGCCGGTGATGTGTGTTTCCCTCTTTTGGAGCACTGCTCAGCCTTTTGACGCTGCAAGTTCCCCGCATCGGCGTCATCTCGTTTCACAGGGTAAAAGGACTGCAGATGCAAGATCGCCATTGCAAGCTTTCCCGGAGGATGGTCGCCACGTTCTGCGAGTAACTTTTGCCGCGGAAAAGGTCAAAAAAGAAAAACCTGAAGATCGGTCGGCTGCACTGCCCAATTCCCTCCCGATCCACGTTCTTCTATGTCGATCCTCCGCAAAAGCTCAGTCGCTCCTGTCATCTTCCACTCGTCTCTGTCCCGGAGAAGAACGGAGTGGAGCTCACGTCCTGTTTCCTTCTTTGGGAGCTTACGTGCCATTCCTTCCGATCCTTGTTTCCATTTTCCTACTGGGGCAGTGGCTTGAAGGAGACGCCTCATCGGACATGAGTCATCGCCCCTGAGGCAGCCACACGGCCTACACTTGCGGTTTGGAAGAGTGGTAGTCGAAAATGTGGACTTGCTAAGCCATAGGTTGAATTGGTTGGGAATATTTTGGACGACTTTTGTGTCATCCGACATGTAAATGCAGTGCGTTTATACTTTATACGGGGAGTTCATGGATTCGTCGTTCACGCATGTCCACAGTCACGTACGTAAGCTATAAGATGTGTATTCTTTTTATTTCATAGGATAGATATATAGCCTGACCTAAACATTTCCAAAATATGGTAAGTCAACTTAGAAGCGATCAAAGTAAAAGTTAAGTCAAAAGATACATACGCTCGACTACTTTTTTCTCATATTTTGTTAATGGTGAACAGAAGTATACTCACTCAACCGCGCCCATCTTATTTGGGCATATACTTTCTAACTTAAGTCAAGTGTGCTTGGCTTGATGACATGTGGAGCAATTGGGTGGAGGACCCACCGGTCTGCGACTCAAGGCCACTATGACTTGAGTCAGAGAATCCAAGTGCCACTCTAGCCCTGTATTTTCTTCTTCTTTCTCACGCTACACTCACTTTTCCCGGGTTGTTGCATCCTCTCGTGCTTATTGACCATCGTTTACCTTTCCCTTCTCATCATGCCCCAGCTGTCACCGACATCCTCCAGTCCGGCTAGATCCGTCTGATGCAGCTACCAAGGTCAAGTTTGAGCGCTACCACGTCAGTGTGTCACCCCTCTTATTGTCACAAAATCAAGTCCACCTTCGCAGGCTTCAAGGTCATCTTCCCCTTCCTTCCCACTTTGAGGGTAAGACCGGAAGACGTCAGCGTCTAGATCGTGGAGGCTGACATGAATCAGATCGAGAACTTGGCGCTCGAAGAATAGCAGGGCCAGCCACCTTTATTCTATCCAATCCGTTAGCCACCACACCACCGGTAGGCTGCAGAGAAGAAGGTGATCGAGGTGGACGTGGACCTCGCATGTTCCTTCCGGCACAGACACTACCGAATACACGGATGGCTTCCTCGCGCGACGTTGGCTACCATCGGTGACGCCCCGCCTAAGCCAGCGCCTCCCCCCCCCGAGCATCCACACCGCTGCGCCCCTCATCGAACGTGGTGCCCAAAACTAGGGCCCTCAACCCACGCTAGGACCCCCGAGCGAGGGAGAAGCGAGGGAGAGGGAGGGGCCCTAGACCGACACGGTGTGTTATGGGAATGGGGTTCGAGGGGAACATCCCATAAAACATCGATATGGATCCCATGCCTAAGATCTGCTCCTAATATTGATAGCTTAAGCCCGTCCCGATCAAAAGCTTTCATGCATCTTGCGCCTAAGATCTACTGTTTTAAAGTTTAATTCCATGCAAGTAACACATGCGCTGTTTTTTTTTTTTTTTTTGAGATGGACACATGCGCTGTTAGTGGTGTGTCATCCTTGCCTGAAGCCACATACGCGCTTTTTTTTTCGGGTACAGAGAAAGCGCTGACCGACGTGTCTGTGGAGTGGAATTTTCGTCAAGTGGAGAAAGTGTTGCAGAGGGAGTCATAAAGTGTTGGTCTATCCAGAAACAAGGGTCGATATACCTTAATTGGGCTGGTATACATCCTGCAGACTGCGGTAAAGCACCTGCTTTAAGTTGTGGCTATTCGAAGAATGTTTTGAGACCGTGAGGTCGTTCACGGTGTGATAACATGTTCGACATGCGTCACGGAAGTCATCTGGATAAGATGCTGCGCATGTGCGTGCATGTTGTGACCGTCCCTGTCCTGACCACCGTTCTTCTACCTTACGAAGTTGCAACAACCGCACGATCCATGATTGCAGCTCTCGTCCGGTACGCCGGGATACGGTGATGGGCTGGGGAATTGCTACGTTGGCTTGCTTGTGGTTGGTCCAGAGTGATTGATCTTCTGCACATGCATTGCAAAGTTGCGAGGGCAATCGCCTGGATCTCCTCGGCTCTATCGCTGTTCGGTTCCCCGCATGGACAGTTCCGTTTCCGGGCGGCCGACCCCTGTTGGCAGAGGAAAACCATAACCGACATTGTCAAGGAAGTCGCCAATTGACCAAACCTGTGTAGGGCGGCCAAATTATCATGATAGTTTTTTTAAAAAAAATGGAGACACTTTTTTTTGCCCCATCTCACTAATTAAGAAGAATAATAGTACTGTCTAGTTGATTAACTGAGAATCCGAGGAAAATCGCTACAAATGCACCGATATCGCCATGAAACAGAACAACGTTGAGCACCACCGGCTGACTTGGCTACCAACACAAGACCATGCTCATGCAGACAACCACCGGCACCACCCTCCCCGAAACAAACACACAAAATCTTGGCGATCTATGCCAAACACATATAAAAGCTAAGTTCATAGTTCCCATATAAAAAGCTACGCTTCATGATCTTATATTATGTGAAGAAAATAGTTTTCATGTATATTATCGACTATCGAGTATGAAAGGTGTTGAGACCTTTAAATCATTTGAGTATGAGAATAGTATGGTGTGGTTGATCTACTAGTTTTATATTTGATGTTATAATCATTGTTCTTAAAAATCCTCATTTATTTTAACGACTCACGCTTCATGAACAAAGATAACTATGTACATTAAGCTTCTATCTTGCTCGGGAACGAGCAGGAGTCTAGTTTGGCGAAGTATATTTTTTTGAATGTTTTTACACCGTTATTTCATATAGATATCTCTGAGTAGCAATAGGATTTTTGTATTTTACTGCGCTTCCGCGCCCTTTATGATTGTCTACGCATGATCTTAAAATATTAAGGCAATGATGATATATTAATAAAAAAATATTATTTTTATGGTATTTTGACGTGATAAAAATCATTTAAGCACTTAACCATGCACCTGGGCGAAAGGGAAGCGAGAGGACAAGTTCCAGTACGTTTAGCGGGCATCAGTACGGGGGACCCAACCCGTACCGTATGCCCGTACGCCGTACCAGGAGCACCAACTCGTCAAATAATTTCATCTCGCGCAAATGGCACAGAGATCTGAGACACACAACTTCAAAAAACAAAGAAACATCACCTCTGGGACAAATCTGGAGGAGGAACTTGGGAGAAGACATCATCCGGGCTGCTACACGGGTCATCGGAGGACAATGCATCATCCCCCTCATCATTAACCGCTGCACCTCCATCACCATCACCGATCCCATTCTCCTTCAACCATAGTTGTAAACTTGTAATCCATACTGGTATTATGGATTTGTATTTGAATTCATACCATTACTTTCGTCCCATCCATAAGAGTATGATGATGTTCTTGATTGTTTCCATATGTGAGTAGTTTCTTTTGTTGTTGGGGAGATGAAGAAACCCTAGCATGAATATGAGATGAATCTAAGATGATCTATGGTTTTAAATTATGAATGTTTGTTACTTCTCTGTCTTGATATTATATGTTGTGCACCATGTAATATTTGCCTTATGGTCTCGAGAGGGAACTACCATTTGAAGTGTGGTAAAGTGTACGACGAGAAGTGACATTACCGTATCGGCACTTTAACACATGGAAGAGGGGATAAAGGGAGACTCACCAAGCTCATATCGATAACCATGAGGTAAAATCCTTAATTTTATGATCAATATGTGGTTTGCAGAAGGCTAGCCGCAATGATTATTTAGAGATGATCGATGGATTTCTGGGCGCATCTTGTTATGGAGCTCTCTCTTCTCACACAATATGATTAAAATCATGTTTTATCTTGATTAACATGAATCCTAATGCTAGAGGTTTATCCAATAATTTCTGAGAGCACTTTATCTTATTAAGTTTCAACCCATTTCTCACTACGTCTTTTATTTATTGCTTTGTTTACTTTCTTGTAATCAATTACAACAATATTTTAAAATACCTTTTTTTAGATTAAAGAACGATTTATAAGTAGCCTGTAATATATAGTAGCAAGGCATTAAGACATTAACTAGTAGCTCCTCGTGGTTCGATACTCTTATTTTAAAACTAGCTACAATTGATATGTGTACTTGCAGTCATCACTCTTTCGCTTTACTCGGTTAGTTGGTATTGAACGAACCCTGTTAGTACAACTACATAGTAAAGATCTTGGGTGTTCGTGTAGATATAATTTTTTGAAATACGTGCACAGTCCCCTTCAGCGTATACATTAACATATCCACTGTAAGTGCCCTTTGGTTGCGCATCCCTACCCTGACGCTGCCCAACCGTGGTAAGAGAGCCCAAAGTTGCGCATCCCTGGACCGAAAATCGTCGCCCCATTGCACACTGAAGAGTCAGCCCTTTGCTCCACTAAGTGGATGGGCTGGGCACGACCATACTCGATCGCTGCACCACTCCTATGGCCACAGGCGAACGCCGTCGCGAGGAGAAATCTAGGGCCACCGCCCAAACCCGCCACGCAGCAAGGTGAAGATGAAATAGCCTCGCCGCCTCCGTCAGTCACACTGGCTTGACCCTGCGGCGGTGAGAGAGGTTGAAAGAAAGGAAATAGGTGGCGGTAGAGAGATTTTAGGGTTTACTGCGTCGTTTGGGTGGTGACGTGGGGACGATTGATATTTACTCCCTCCCCGCCAAGATAAGTGCCTCAACATTTTCTAGATAGAGATATATCTATAACTAAAACTATATCTACATAAAAGTGAGGCATTTGTTTTAGAAGGGAGGTATTATCAGCCCATACCATAGATCTTCAAAAATCACGAACAAACACGTTGAATTCGCTTGCAAGGCAAGATACCACCACGTTTAATTTCGTCCCAAAATATAGATATGCGCCAGAGAGGCGGTTAATTACGGCGTTTATATCGTGCTTGAGATCTGAGAAGTACGGGAGCGCGTAATACCTCGAAAACCTGTGGGATAATCCAACGAAAGTCCCACACGGAACAGCAAACATTGCCTGCTGTGCGACAGAGGTTTTCTTTTCTTGCTCGACTTCCCAGTTTCTTCCTCCCCGCGTCATAGGACGATCCGCCCACAACGCGCTGCCTCTTCCCACACCTCTTCCCTATAAATCTAGACAAAAAATGGTTCGTGCTAGCTCCATCTGCCACCGCTCGTGAAGCACAAGCCCATAGGCAGGACGTCAGGACATAGGCTACGGACAAGATACAGAGACGGTGCTCGGCGTGGTAGGAGAGCCGTTGCCGACATTGTCGAGCGGCAGAGATCAAGATCTGCTTCTCTCCAGGGCCCACCTCGCAGTGTCCGTTGGGAAGATACCGACCCCCATTTCCCCTGCTCGTTTTGTCTGCGCCGTCTTCTATATAAGTCGACCGACCGTCTTCCTCGGTTCATCCTCTCTTCCGGCCGATTACATTACTACACAAAAGCAGAGGAGAGTTGCAGAGCTCGGAGCTGAGGCCTTGCGGTGGACTGCTGTTGCCAAGAGTCAAGACTCCGAGGAGAACAAGAAAATGGCACGGAGCCCAGCTCAGGTCGCTCTCTCCTTGATCGCTCTGCTCCTTCTGCTTCCAGGTAACACAATACTCTCCCCTTGCTTCTAATGCACATTACTTGTTTGTTTGGCGTGTTTTGAGCCTGATCAGTTGGAATTGCCCAATCCGGTTCTTGCAGCTGCGTGGTCGGCGACGTTCACCATGACCAACAACTGCGGCCACACGGTGTGGCCGGGGCTGCTCTCCGGCGCCGGGACCGCGCCGCTGTCAACGACCGGGTTCGCGCTGGCCCAAGGCGCGTCGGCGACGGTGGACGCGCCGACGGGCTGGTCGGGCCGCATGTGGGCGCGCACGCTCTGCTCGGAGGACGCCACCGGCAAGTTCACCTGCGGCACCGGCGACTGCGGGTCCGGCGCCCTCCAGTGCAACGGCGGCGGCGCGGCGCCGCCGGCCTCGCTGGCGGAGTTCACGCTAGACGGGTCCGGCGGCATGGACTTCTTCGACGTCAGCCTCGTCGACGGCTACAACCTGCCCATGCTGGTCACGCCGCAGGGCGCCGGCGCCGTGGCGGCCAGCTCGACGGGCGGGCCCAAGTGCGTGGCCACCGGCTGCCTGGTAGACCTCAACGACGCGTGCCCGGCCGACCTGAAGGTAGCGTCCTCCACGGGCGTCGCGGGCGCCGGTGGCGGCACCGCTGCGGTCGGGCCGACCATGGCGTGCAAGAGCGCGTGCGAGGCGTTCGGGTCGCCGCAGTACTGCTGCAGCGGCGCGTTCGGGAGCCCCAGCACGTGCCGGCCGTCCACCTACTCGCAGTTCTTCAAGAGCGCGTGCCCGCGCGCGTACAGCTACGCCTACGACGACTCCACCTCCACCTTCACCTGCGCCGCCGGCACCAACTACGCCATCACCTTCTGCCCGACTGCCAACACTAGGTACGCGCATTCATCCTCTCCTTCTCTGGCTTTCCCAGCAAGCTTCTGCCAGCTAATTACGCATGCAAGTAACCGTTGTCAGAGTAACCGTAGTTTGACCAAATTGGCGCGAAATGTTCCGTCTCGCCTTGCCGAATGCTTTGTGATGATTGGAGCCTGTTCACATTAGAATCTCAGGAATCGGCGTCGGCAAGGACGCGGCATTTCTTCATTTTAGTCAATGCCCGATTACTTTACTTAAGGGTCATACAAAGTATATATTGGTAGTAGTAACATTTTGGTAGGGGAATTTGGTAGGACTTCCACAAATTTGGCCTAATAAATCGCCCCGGAATCAAATCTATTGTTCTAGTGTAAAAATGGCCGGTCATTACGCAAAGACCCATCAGAGCATATATGCTAGTGGCCGATTCAGTTCACATTGATTTGTGCAACACTGTTGGCAACATAGCTTCAGTCCACACTCGACGCTGCTACGGCTAGCAACTGCAATTGTTTTGTTTATCGTTTAGAATCTGGTTCACCTCTCCATGGTGGGTACTGTCAAAAAGAAAAGCAATTCAGGTCACACTGACAGACTGTAGCTCACTGTGCTATTCAACGGCCAAAATGCTCACAGCAACGGCTAGGAACCCACGCAACGGGTACAGGTGTGCTCTCCCACGCGCACAGGACAAAGGAACTGATACATAGCCTGACGTGAGACGGTGCTAGCTAGCCGTTTCGCGCGTGCGACCCCATAGCCATAGCCATAGGCGGCCGTGCGCATTCATGTCTCGCTGTCCTATTCCCAACTGCCTCCCATATGCTCAGGCAGTCAGACGGACACGCGTCCTAGATGCATTCATATCTGCATACTGCAACAAGCAATACTATCTGCAATGTACCAGCATCTTACAGTACATGATGGACTGCACGCGCATTCACTGTTTAAGAACTTATTTTCCGCACCGTATGCTAACCCGTACTGTTTGCTTGCTTTGTGTCTTCTGCTCAACAGTGGCAAGTTCACCGACCCGCAGGCTGCTGTTCCGCTGACGAACAACACGATGGTCTACAACGGCGGCGAGCAGCTCTCCTCGGCAAACGGCGGCGAGCAGCTCTCCTCGGCAAACGGCGGCGCCTCCATCGCCGCCCATGCGTCTCAGCTCCTCCTCGCGGTGGCCGTCGCCGTCGTGCTGCTGTAAGCCGTGTGCCATACAATATACTATGACAGTGAATCACCGGTGTCCTTATCCGGCGTGACGGACGCAAACACAAGACTCGGGAGAGGGAAGAAAAGGGCAAGAAAAGTGGTTGCGGCGGGCAAGGCTGACATGAGTGGTATACTAACCATAAACAAGAATATCTCCACACATTACATATCTCAGCCTTTCCTTCCTTCTAGATAGCTTATGCCCTAGGCTTAGGATAAGGAGTAGGTGGTTAGCCTAGCTTCCGATCTAGTATACGTTTCTTTGATTTGTTGAGCGGAAACCATGATGTATTGCGAGTCAGCGGAGTACAAGTTGACAATTCGAGCAGGGAAATCAAAGGAAGCATGAGAAGAAGGAGACGAATATGTATCTTGCCAGTGATATAGGGTAATGTTACTTCAAAGTTACACATACCGTGACTGGTTTCCCACCTCATCGTCGAGACGTCTTGCTTGTGCTTTTTGGTTGCCGGATTCGACGTATAGCTGTGACGAGAATCAGAAAGAAATTCTAAACGAACCATCAGAAAACGAGTTGCGAAAAACTTCACGACTGATAGAAATGCAGGCGGAGAACCTGAGTGTGACTCTAGACAATAGTGAGTGTCGCTCTCCCTACTTCCCCAGGGCAACTCGTGGGCAGCCCCTCCCCGCACTGTCACCTTGCCACCTGGCCGCGCTGCGGTGGCAGCGGCCAGTCATTGCGGAAGGTGGTAACGGGAGGCCCTTAGGGCATCTCCAACCGGGCGACCCATCCCGCCCCGCGTCCGGATTCGAATGACAAACATGGCCCACGGACCCATCCCTAAACGGATGGCGGGTCGACGACCCAAACCCGGCCCAAATCTTGGACGAGCTGCGTGTGACGCGAAAGGCGTCGCGTCCTCCCTTGTCCGCCCCCTGGCCCGCTTGTCCGCTCCCAAAACACAAGCCCGTCGCACACATCTCCCCACCGCTCCGCCGCCACCCACGGACCGGCGATTTGGGAGCGCGCCGCCGCGGCCATCGTCGTCGAGACGCCGGCAAGCGGGGAAGCATAGGTCGAGGTCCCGCGCCGCTTTCGCCGCGTCGTAGCGAGTCGGAGGACGCGCCGGCGCCGTTGTCCTCTCACCGTCGCGACACCTCCCGCTGTCGTTGCGCCGTTTCCGCCGGAGGTGAGCTCCCGCACCGTGTTTCCGCACGGACGTCGTTCGAGAGGGCCGTCGCAGGTCCCCACGAAGCATTTGGATCGCCTCCGCTGCGAGGTGTTCGTCAAATGTTCGAACTAAAATGTGTCCCTTTTCGATCATGGTGGACAGCGACGACGAGTACTACTTCAAGAACTTCATCGACACGTCGTCGAAGAGGAGTCCGACGACGAATTTTTCACGGATGCTGCGCCGCTCATCCACGAGCACATCGTCTCGCAAATCCCCGTGCACGGGGGTCCTTGCCGGGCGCGCGCCGCCTTGGACCGCAAAGAGAACGCGGCCACGACCAGCTCTACAACGACTACTTCAAACCCAAGCCATTGTTCGTGCCGTCCATGTTTCGCCATCGTTTTCAGATGACCAGGCCACTGTTCCGCCGGATAATGGATGCCGTGAAGATCTACGACGACTTCTGTGCGAAGGTGGATGCAATTGGCAAGGTAGGCCTCTCTTCGTATCAGAAATGCACGGCAGCGATTAGGATGCTCGCATATGGCGTTGCCGGTGATTTCGTAGATGAGTACACGCGCATGAGTGAGTCAACCGGCTTGGAATCGATGTATGTTCTGCAGAGCTGATCGGTTCATTCGGAGAACAAGACTCTCCGCAACCTAATGCAGAGACACTGTCTGTCGATCAACTGGGATGCTTAGCATAGACCGCATGCAGGAGTGGAAGAACCGCCTTTGGTTGGCGGGGGTATAGAGCGCCATTGAGGGTGCACAGTCATTCTTGAAGCTGTTGCTTCCCATGACACATGGATTTGGCACTCATTCTTCGGAATGGCTGGCTCGCACAATGACATCAATGTGGCGCTCTCCGATGTTTGATAGGCTAGCGTGTGCGATGTGGATTTTGAGATCAATGGCCACCACTACATGAAGGGGTACTACCTTGCTGATGGTATCTATCCACCTTGGGCTACACTCGTGAAGACAATCCGAAACCCCAACTCAGAGCAGAGGCAAGGTTTGCCAAAGAGCAGGAGGCAGCCCGGAAAGATGTCGAGCGGGCGTTTGGCATCCTCCAAGCTCGTTGGGCTATCGTCGACATCCTGCCAGAGCCTAGGATGTGCAAACTCTATGGGAGGTGATGACCGCTTGTGTAATCATGCATAACATGATTGTTGAGGTAGAGCGGGATGATTCACTCTTTGATAATGACTGGGAAGGCCAAGGAGAGTTGGTTACTCCTCAACAAGGTGCTCCGGCATCATTCCAGGGCATTCTTCATGCGCACCATGAAATTCGAGATCTAGCTGTACACAACCAGCTTCAGGCTGATTTGGTCGAGCACATGTGGCAGCACGTAGGCAACAATGCTGCAAACAACAATGATGAAGGAAATCCTGAAGCCTAGAGCATTTGTATCGTTTTTTTCATTTTATTTGAATAATACTTTATCCTTGATTACATGGACTATGTAATGTGTAATACATTTTGAGCATTTGTACTATTTTATATAATATTTTTTTGCGTTTTTCTAGTGAATTTACAAGAAAAACATACCATAGGGCGCCGCGACCCAAATCTGCCGCGTTGGGCGCACCGCGCGACCCAAACGGACGCGTCCGCGCGTCCGCTCGGGCACGCAAACGGCCCAAAACGGACGGCCCAGCGCGTCCGTTTGGGTCGCCCGGTTGGAGATGCCCTTAAGGGCTAGAACAACGACCTTCGTGTCGTCTTCAACTGCGGTGCAACGCGGGGTGGCCTTGGACTCCGGTGATGCCCATGTGCCGAGGCGCAACGAGGGCTGGGCGAGCTGTGGTGCGGTGGTGCCGAGGTGGAGACAAGGGCATTTAGGTGGGTGAGGTTGAAGGCTAGCGGAGCCGGTCGTGATGCTGATGCGAGACGTTGGGGCGGTGACCTAGGTTTTTGTGGGCGGTAATGGTGATCATTGTTGTGGGTAGTGCAGATCTAAAATCCGAGGAGGCCACTGTGCGTTCCGTCGTACCTTGAGGTGTTGCGGTGCTCGTGTTACAAGGTGGTGCTAGGAGGATTCATGAAATTTGTTGTGCTTTGCTCTGGCAAAGTAGGTACAACGGTGCCCCAGTTTGCTGGATTTTCCCTTGCTTTGTTGTAGGATGTCAACACCCGGATTTTTAAGTCCAGATGCCTATTATGTCATTCATCGCAATCCCAGGATAATGTTGTTGCGAGACATAATAGTCGAATATCACAGTCATTATTTATTACAAGCCATAGTGTCATACAATCTTGAATCACATGATTCATATTACACAAATAGTTGATCTCACAACCAACAACATACATAAGTTCATACATAGCGGAAGCGTAATAATAACGGGACTCTCTAGTCCACAGGCCAACATTTGACGTCAGAAACCCCTAGTTGTCGTAGGCGTCCTGCTGGTCATCCCCGTGATAGTTCTGTTCCTCTCGTACTGCCATTTGAATAGCCAGGGACAAAGCCGTAAGTACTTCAAGTACTTGCAAACTAATACTATTGTAAAATGCCCATGAAAGAAACTAAGCTCTAGTTTAACTTGCATAAGCCATATTTTAGTTCACAAGTTTGGATCATGTACTAACTAACTTAAGTGGGAACATTAGTGTCATTCCCACATCATTGGTTCAATACCCAAAAAGTCATCAAGTCACCATTCATTTTTACTAAAGCTTTCAAAAATCTGACACCGGAAACTGTATGGCCCTTCCAACCGTCCGTAACCGTGGACACGGCTATTCGAATAGATTTACACTCTGCAGAGGTTGCACACTTGTGCCACAACATTTGATTTCATCCGTCGGAATAACTCCGAGTCACCGTAACACACGCGGATCATCAACCATAACCTTTCACTTACACATCCTAGTATGAGCACCTCTCCCCATGAGCTTGGCCTCCCAAATGAAAACCACTAACCCGGGAACTGCACAGGGCTTGGCCGTACAATTTCACCTCAATTCACATCCTTTCTCAACAACGGAGGCAGCCTCGGCATAACCCCTATGATGTGTGTTCAGAGGGAACTCATACTAAAATCTATAAACTTCCAGTTAAGCCCTACCCATAATCAGGTATTGTGGGGGTACTCCAAAAATTGGAAAGGTATCGCATTCAAACCAATATCAGGTTTTTATCAAAAATCACCATCTTCTCTTGTTCACATTCACTTCAAACTCTTCAATGGAATGCTTCATCATTCCAAGGTTTCAAAATCAACCATTCACATGCTCCCATCTAATATAGTCAAATTTTAGTACTTTAGCACTAGCACTACATATGAGGGGTGCTACTTTGCTTTGCTATCTCTACTCATCTAGTAATTTTGTTCTCTATCCCAATTTTAGTTCATCTTTGGAAAACACAACAAGTAGAACTTGTATGGTGTACACATAAGATAGGCTTTGTATAAAGAAAGGTAAGAGTCATGTGCCTTGCTCAAGGAGAGCTTTGCACTTTGCAAGAGTATTATCTTGCCTTGATAGTTCTCTAGGTTTTCTCCTTCTTCTTCAGGGTAGAATTCTCCTTCCTCTTGATAATCTCCGGTGCTAGCGTCTAAATTTGAATACGAAGTATAATCACTAAACAAGCTCAAAAGCTATTCTACACACTTTATTACTTCACACAGACTATACTAAGCACACACATAAAATAAGTAAGTGTATTGGTGGGTGACTTGAGGAAAATGATTTCCTCTTATTCATATGTGATAAGTAATGCTCATATAGTGTTTGGGGAATAAATTCCTCTCATTGAAATCTTCTTAAGATTTAATTTCTCCACAGCAATACATGAATCCTATGTTGACCCAAGTCAACCATTCATCATCATTATTGGAGAAAATGATTTAAATGAGGTAGACCACCTCATACTATTTTAAGTAACACTATATTTGATTTAAATCTCAAGTAATTCATATAAGAGAGTTGGGACCAGGGATCCAAACATCACATGAATTCATTTGAGACAAAGATTTAAATGAAGTAAAAATACTTCATAAGATTTACCAATTAGTTTTGGACAATATCACTTACTAAACTAGCCATATTGTCCATCAATTAAGCTAGGGCATGATCATGCAAAGTGACCACACCATTTTCTTGCAGAAACAATTAGTGGAAGTGAAATGTGAGCTATAGGAGTTGGAATTAACTTAATATCTATTTTGGTTGATTTTTAATAATTATTTGAACATGTAAAAGTCCCTGTCTTGTTATTTTTATCACATTTATTCTACCAAGAATCTGACCATGGGGCCAGTGGCATTAGTTAGGTCTTTTTCCTAGCTTTCCAACAATATAAAGTTCATCAAATTTGGTTTAGCCAATTTCAATCTATTGAATTTCAAAGTTGGAACCAGTATTGAAATTAAAAGGATTTGGATAATTCAAATTTGAATTACTGGGCTACGCGGGAAAGCTAAGTGGGCCTAAAGATTTAAAAACGGCCCAAACCAACCCAGTTCAGCCCAACCACGGTCCACAGACGCGCAGCGCTGACAGGGTGGGGTCCGCGCTGACTCAGTGTCACCGAAACGGTATGGGGCGAGGTGGTGCGTTGGATTAGAACACGGATCAACGGCTCGCGTTCATCGTCATCTCCGACGAGAACCCGACGTGCGGCGGCGGCGTAGGGGTCGGCGAGCTCACCGTGGCTCCGCCTAGGGTTGGCATGGGCTTGACGAAGGTGTAGACGACGGCGAGGCTCCCGGTAGCGGCGTCGCTGGGGAGGCCTAGATCGACGGCGATTTGCAGCTTCCGCGCTGATGCGTCGATGGCCGTGCTCCCGCGACGATTGAGGTGGCTACTGGTGCTGGGCGAGCGGTGAGTGGTGATCATGGTGGTGCCGGGATTGTCGAGGGAGGCCTCTATTTATAGGCGAGCGTGGGTGTGCGGCGGTCGACAAGGGCGCGGCTTCTCCGGGGTCTAGGGAGCTAGGCGGCGACGCGGTCGTGTTCACGACGTCACCGCGGTCCTTGGAGCGTCAACGGCGTGGTTAATGGTGGCGTACTGGTCGGGCAGCGCGTACTGTCGCGGCCGTGGCGGAGCGTTCGTCCTCTCCGCGGCCGTGGTCGCCAAGGCATGACGTCGGCGTGTCCGGCGAGCTCCGCGTGGCAAGAAGGGTACCACGCGCGGATATCGTCGGGTACGGCAGATTTGGCGAGCGCCGCGTGGCTGGGTCGCGCGCGTCCGTGCGCGTGATCGCCCATGCCGCTGCGCGTACCGGGCGTATCGGGCGCGCGTCGTCCGGGGCTTGTCGGCGTCCTCGCGATCGTCGGCGAGTACGGCGATCTCAGCAAGGCGTGGGCTACGTGTTGGACATGGTGGCTGTGGCGATGGTGAGGAGAGAAAGGGGAAGGCGTGTCGAGGGCGACGTGGCCGGCATGGCCATGGCTGGCCATGATCTGGTCGTGTCCATGGCGTGCTCTGGCCTGGGCTAGGTAGGGTTAGGTCAGGGGAGTAGTACTAGGTCAAGTGGGGGTCAAGGTTTGGCCAGGTTTGATCACATTTTGAATTTTGTGAATCTTACATATGTTTCAATGTCTCATCTTCTCTTGATCATAACTCTTGATCCATACTGAATTTGATATCATGATCTTTACAAAAGTTGTTCACCTTGTTGTGTACTTGGATGACATGCAAAGAGTTGGATTTGTTTAGTTTAGAAATTTTGAAATAGAGAGGCTCAAAGTAGGTACCAGACTATAAAAGTCAGAAATGACCATTATCATATGTGATCATGTTTTCAAATTTGAAATTGGTTTGAAAAGTAAATCTTTGATTCTCAAAGTTGTATTCACTCTTTAATAACATAACACAATTATTGGTGAAGATCAAATGGGTCTAAGATCAAATTTACAAAAGTGATATAAACCATATGTTAGGGTTTTTAGGGTTTTTCTAATATTTGACTTCTTTCTCTTTTTGGTGAATTTGGTTTATGATGATCACTTGATCACTCTAGGGTTTTGGAGTTCAGCACATATTCTAAGTAACAAACATCATGGCATAACACTCAAAATGCACAAGTCCTAGGCAGGGTACTATATGAATTTTGAAAAGTTTTTGTTGGTTCTCAAATTTGGATAATTGAAATTGTTCCTCTTCCTTTATTTGAAATTTGGGATGTTACAAACCCTTCCCCCTTACAAAAGATCTCGTCCCGAGATCTGAAAGAAAATTAGGTACTAAAGAGATCTGGGTACTCCTTCTTCATATCCTCCTCTCGCTCCCAAGTGGCTTCATCTTCGGTATGGTTGCTCCACTGTATCTTCAGAAACTTGATGCTTCGGGTGCGAGTGGTTCTGTATGCTTCTTCCAAGATGCGAATCGGCACTTCGCGGTATGTCGGTCTGGTTGATATCCACCGAACGGTGGTCGATGTTCTTGAACACTTCCGTCTTCTGGGACTTCCAGGCACTTCCGAAGGAGTGAGATGTGAAAAACGTCGTGCACAACCGACATTTCTTCGGTAACTCCGCTGATAGGATACTTCGCCTCGGCGACTCGAACTTTGAAGGGTCCGACATATCGGGGTGCAAGCTTTCCTAAATCGCTCGCATTCCTTTCAGGGGGATACCTTGAGATAGACAAAATCTCCGATCTCGAAGGTCATCTCTCGGCGTCTCTTGTCGGCATAACTCTTCTGTCTTGAGCGCCGTCTTGAGGTACTCGCGGATTTTGTGCACTTTCTCTTCGGCCACGAAGAACATCAGGTCCAAAGACTTGGCTTTCTCCGACTTCCGACCAGGGGGTACGCACTTCCTTCCGTACAAAGCTTCAAAAGGGGCCATCCGTAGGCGGCTTGGTAATCGTTGTTGTAGGAGAATTCTGCGTAAGGGCAATCTTCCCACTTGGATCCGTACTCCTGACGCATGCTCTCAACATGTCCTCCGCATCTGGTTGACTCTCTCTGTCTGTCCATCCTCGGGTGATAGGCGGTGCTGAAATTGACGGGTTCCTAGTCCTTCATGCACTTTCTCTAGAATCTTGAGGTGAACTGCGATCCTCTATCCGACACTATCGACTTCGGGGTTCCGTGCAGGGCGACTATTCTAGAGATGTACAGCTCAGCTAACTTTGGTCCTTGGTAGGTGGTCTTGACAGCGATGAAATGGGCTACTTTGGTCAATCTATCCACCACTACCCATATAGAATCGTTGCCTTTGCTGGATTTGGGCAAACCGGTGATAAAGTCCATCCCCACCGAGTCCCACTTCCATTCCGGGATCTGCAAGTTGCAGCAGCCTGCGGGTCGTGTCCGCTTTGACTTGACGATATCGCACTTGGCAATGTAGCTTCCGATCTCCCTCATTCCATGCCACCAAAATTGTTCCTTCAAATCTTGGTACATCTTGGTACCTCCGGGGTGAATAGAGTATAGGGTGTCATGAGCTTCCTTCGAATGACTTGCTTTAGGTCTGAGTCCGACGGTGCGAGACGTCCTTTGTACCAAAGAACTCCGCTTCATCTACGTGAATCCGGGGCTTTTCCTGCAACTATATGGGTCTTGATTCCGTCAATGCCGGCATTTCCCTTCCGAGCTTCCTTGATCCGACTAATCAATGTGGGTTGTAGCTCCATGCGCAAAATCCTTCACCGACTAACTCCATTCGAACTGTTCAAACCCGGTATAAACCGGGTTGTTCTTTATCATTGAGTTCAACGACACGGCAGCCTACTCAACGCATCCGCTACCACATTGGCCTTGGGTGGTAGTGGATTTCCATATCATAATCCTTAATCAGTTCCAACCATCTTCTTTGCCTCATGTTCAGCTCCTTCTGGGTAAAGATATACTTCAGGCTCTTGTGATCCGAATAGATCTCGCCGATTACCCATGAGGTAATGACGCCATACCTTCGCTAAAACTACGGCTGCGAGCTCGAGGTCATGGGTGGGGTAGTTCGCTCATGTTGCTTCTGCCGGGACAAATAAGAGATCACCTTGCCTTCTTGCATAAGCACACATCCGAGACCAATCTTGGATGCATTGCAGTATACATCAAAAGGTTTGGTGATGTCCCATGATTGGGGCTGAGGTCAGTCTAAGCTTGAGTTGTTGGAAACTCTCTTCACATTTGTCCGTCCATTCGAACTTCTTGTCCTTCTTCAACAACGGGTCATTGGTCGAGCGATGCTTGAAAAGCCTTCTACAAATCTACGGTAATATCCGGCTAATCCAAGAAAAGCGGACCTCTCTGAGTGGTTGGGACTTTCCATTCGGCAACGTCTTGATCTTGGCGGGATCTACAGCAATTCCTCCTGCAGACAAGATATGTCCCAGGAATCCAACTTCCTTTAACCAAAACTCACATTTGCTGAACTTAGCATACACTTATGCTCTCTCAGGGTTTCTAGGACAGCTTCTAGGTGTTGTTCATGCTCTTCCTCGACTTGGAATAGATGAGGATGTCATCGATGAAAACGACAACAAACTTATCCAAAAAGTTCATGAAGATTTTATTCATGAGATTCATGAAATAAGCGGGGCATTGGTCAATCCAAATGACATGACATTGTACTCGTACAATCCATATCTGTGGTAAAGCAGTTTGGGAATGTCCGATGCTCGGATTTTCAGTGATATCCAGTCCCGAGGTCAATCTTTGAGAAAACTATGGCACCGGTCAGCTGATCAAACAGATCTTCTATCTTTGGCAACGGATATTTGTTCTTGATGGTGACATCGTTGCTTACGATAGTCCGTACATAAACGAGCACCATCTTTCTTATCTACAAACAAAACAGTGATCTCCAAGGTGACGACTTGGCCTAATCAGCTTTGGCTAATTCATCCAATTGCTTCTTCACTCCACGAGCTCGCCGGGTTCATGTGTAGGCTCACATAGGTCCGCCCGGAATTAACTCGATGATAAACTCGATATCCCGACTGGGGCATACCGGGTAAACCTTCGGGAAACACATCGGTATCGACAAACGACCCCGATCTGATCCAAAGTTGGCTTGGCTACGCTCTGGTTGCACTTTCTAGGTAGCAGTTCAGAGACATGTTCCACTAAGATACCGGTGCTACATGGTGATGGCTTTCTTGGCACAATCAATCATTCCATGGTGTTTCGCCATCCAATCCATTCCCAGCACTACTTCCAAACCTTTGGTTCCCAAAATTATCAAATTGGCATAGAACTCTACTTCATGAATTCTTATGGGTACATTTTTACAAAATTTTCTGCCTTAGTGGTTGATCCGGGGATTTGAACTATCATGACATGTTTCAAACCGAGGGGTTGAATTTTACTTGTTGATGCAAAGTCTTCTGACAAAAGAATGAGATGCTCGGAATCAAACAACACTGGCAGTACGAGTTGACAGAAACATACCCAGACAACATCGGTGCTTCCTGGGCTTCTTCGGCATTCATGTGGAAGAGACGGCCGTTGCGGTTATTGGGGTTGTTGGGGCGAACTTCTTTCCGGAAACGCCACGCTGCCAGTGCAGCGGTGGCGAGCTTGGCGAGTCTCTTGGGGCACTCGTTGGAGTAGTGTCCCACCACTCCGCACTCATAGCAGTGATAGTGGACTTGTCCTTGGTTGCGACAGGAATAGCGTTGCCTCCTTGGAGCGGTGTTGGTGTTGTTGTTGTTGTTGTTGTTGGGAGCTCGGCGGAGCGCGGTTGAAGTTGTGGTTGTTGTAGTTGTTGGTGTGGCCTCCTGGCTGGAGTTTCCTCCACTCCGGTCGATAACCGGGCGCGAGTTCTGCATAGGGGGCTTGTTGTTGTTTCTCGGAGTAAAACCTCCGCTTGAGCTGGGACGATACCTCGGGGCATTGCTAGGCCCACTCGGTGCATCATGCGGCGTTTGCGGTTTTCATTGGCTTGGTTCAACTTGCCCTCCATCCGGATGGCGGAGTCAACAAGGGCTTCGAGGTCGGTGAAGGGGATGTTGACGAGAACAGTCTGCATCTCATCATGCGGTCCGTTCAGAATCTCTCTTGCCTCTTCTTCTCAGTATCGCCTCTCATCGGGGCGTACCTTGACAGGTAAGGAACCTGTCGCGGTATTCCACCACCGTCATCCTTCCTTGCTTCAGTTCACGGAATTCATCCCGCATCTTCTTGATGAGACCCGGGGCACATACTTGAACTTGAGCTTGAAATCTGCCCAAGTCATGACTGACCTCCATTCATGGCACGTGTGCTAATCCACCAGGCTCGGGCAGGTCCTGCGAGGTAATGAGTGGCAAACAGGACCATCTCGTTGGGTTCCACTCCCGCTACCTCCAGATTGTTTTCCATGGTTTGAAGCCAGTCATCGGCGTCGAGGGGTTCCTCCGTCTTGCTGAACACCGGAGGGTTAGTATTCTGAAAGTTCTTGAGCTTGGATCCGGGATGATCATGGTTTCCATGGCCTTGGTTTGCAAGGTTTTGCAGTGCAGTGATGTTGGCTTGACGTTCAGCTCTTTCAGTCTCCCTGTCTTCCACAGGGTTTGCAGCAGTTGCATCATAGCATCGTTGTTGCGATTGGGAGGGGCCATCTGAGTGTACATAAGATTATAAGATAAGAGGGAAACTCTATGGTTTATTTTGAATAAAATTAGAAACTTGCAAAAACTTGAATGCTTTGGATGACACACACAAACATTCATTCATTCATACCACATCACATATTACAATCTAACACTCCAATGGTTTTAAGAACCATTTCACATGCTACGATACAAAGGTCGGGATACAACTCATGCCTACATCAGTGCTCAAGTGCAGCTACCCTCGTCCTCCACATCGATAGGAACGACGTCATCAGGACCCGGCTCCAGCGTAGTCTCCTCCTCGGTGAACTCGTCCTCCTCGAAGTCGTCATCGTCACTCAGGAAAGCTCCTCCTCCCTGAATATCGATACCGGCTTCGTCTTCTTCCATCTCCTGGATCTGCTCCTCTTGAGCCTTCACCGTGGCCTCAAGTGACGTTATCTGCGCGAAGGCGTGTAATGGTGACATCCTTCTTTGCGCACTTCAGGCGAAGCTTGTTGCGGCACCGGGACAGATGCTTGATGGCATCTCCATGCGTGGCCAGGGCGAGGTGAGTCTGGTTTGCATACATCCGGCGTTATCCGATCCCGCGTGTGATACAAAGCATGAAGTCTAGATGCTCGGCGTGATGCCTCGCTCGGTGGACGCAGAGCCATAGGTACTCCGGGCATCACGCTTCACTAGGTGAGCGAAACGGGACGCAAGCAAGCGTACCGTGTTCTGTCCGCAAAGGCGAGCCAGTGCCTCCTGCAGCCGCGTGCCAGTCCATCGAGCCAGTTGCTCTCACGGAAAGAGAACAGGATCCTATCCGTGGTAGGAGACTCCATGTTCCCCCTCAGATCTGCAGTGATGATCCACTGCAGCTCTCCGCCAGCTGATCATCCACCCGGATCCCATGGAACTCGGGCTGGAGGCGCCCCAGAAAGTTCGAGACCGCAGTGAGATCGTGCTCGAAGATCAAGCTGCCTCCGTTACCAAGTTGGTAAAACTTGGTGTTGACGGGTGCGTTGGGCTCCATCTGAAAGTGAATTAGAAGAGTGAGTTAGAAATTTGAACAAGTGTGGCAAAGTTTTAGGTAGACATATTAAGAAAGAGCATGTTTTTATCAAGTTTCGAAAAAGCCTCCAAGACAAGAATATGATTAATTTTTCATAAATAACCTTTTCCTTTGTATTTCAAGTTATATTTTTATGAACGCCCATTCTAACTAAGGTTTTCTAAGGTCAAACAATGGCTCTGATACCAACTTGTCAACACCCGGATTTTTAAGTGGATGCCTATTATGTCATTCATCGCAATCCCAGGATAATGTTGTTGCGAGACATAATAGTCGAATATCACAGTCATTATTTATTACAAGCCATAGTGTCATACAATCTTGAATCACATGATTCATATTACACAAATAGTTGATCTCACAACCAACAACATACATAAGTTCATACATAGCGGAAGCGTAATAATAACGGGACTCTCTAGTCCACAGGCCAACATTTGACGTCAGAAACCCCTAGTTGTCGTAGGCGTCCTGGTCATCCGTGATAGTTCTGCTCCTCCTCGTACGGCCATTTGAATAGCCAGGGACAAAGCCGTAAGTACTTCAAGTACTTGCAAACTAATACTATTGTAAAATGCCCATGAAAGAAACTAAGCTCTAGTTTAACTTGCATAAGCCATATTTTAGTTCACAAGCTTGGATCATGTACTAACTAACTTAAGTGGGAACATTAGTGTCATTCCCACATCATTGGTTCAATACCCAAAAAGTCATCAAGTCACCATTCATTTTTACTAAAGCTTTCAAAAATCTGACACCGGAAACGTATGGCCCTTCCAACCGTCCGTAACCGTGGACACGGCTATTCGAATAGATTTACACTCTGCAGAGGTTGCACACTTGTGCCACAACATTTGATTTCATCCGTCGGAATAACTCCGAGTCACCGTAACACAGTACGCGGATCATCAACCATAACCTTTCACTTACACATCCTAGTATGAGCACCTCTCCCCATGAGCTTGGCCTCCCATGAAAACCAACTGTTAACTCCGCACAGGCTTGGCCGTACAATTTCACCTCAATTCACATCCTTTCTCAACAACGGAGGCAGCCTCAAGATAACCCCTATGATGTGTGTTCAGAGGGAACTCATACTAAAATCTATAAACTTCCAGTTAAGCCCTACCCATAATCAGGTATTGTGGGGGTACTCCAAAATTGGAAAGGTATCGCATTCAAACCAATATCGTTTTTATCAAAAATCACCATCTTCTCTTGTTCACATTCACTTCAAACTCTTCAATGGAATGCTTCATCATTCCAAGGTTTCAAAATCAACCATTCACATGCTCCCATCTAATATAGTCAAATTTTAGTACTTTAGCACTAGCACTACATATGAGGGGTGCTACTTTGCTTTGCTATCTCTACTCATCTAGTAATTTTGTTCTCTATCCCAATTTTAGTTCATCTTTGGAAAACACAACAAGTAGAACTTGTATGGTGTACACATAAGATAGGCTTTGTATAAAGAAAGGTAAGAGTCATGTGCCTTGCTCAAGGAGAGCTTTGCACTTTGCAAGAGTATTATCTTGCCTTGATAGTTCTCTAGGTTTTCTCCTTCTTCTTCAGGGTAGAATTCTCCTTCCTCTTGATAATCTCCGGTGCTAGCGTCTAAATTTGAATACGAAGTATAATCACTAAACAAGCTCAAAAGCTATTCTACACACTTTATTACTTCACACAGACTATACTAAGCACACACATAAAATAAGTAAGTGTATTGGTGGGTGACTTGAGGAAAATGATTTCCTCTTATTCATATGTGATAAGTAATGCTCATATAGTGTTTGGGGAATAAATTCCTCTCATTGAAATCTTCTTAAGATTTAATTTCTCCACAGCAATACATGAATCCTATGTTGACCCAAGTCAACCATTCATCATCATTATTGGAGAAAATGATTTAAATGAGGTAGACCACCTCATACTATTTTAAGTAACACTATATTTGATTTAAATCTCAAGTAATTCATATAAGAGAGTTGGGACCAGGGATCCAAACATCACATGAATTCATTTGAGACAAAGATTTAAATGAAGTAAAAATACTTCATAAGATTTACCAATTAGTTTTGGACAATATCACTTACTAAACTAGCCATATTGTCCATCAATTAAGCTAGGGCATGATCATGCAAAGTGACCACACCATTTTCTTGCAGAAACAATTAGTGGAAGTGAAATGTGAGCTATAGGAGTTGGAATTAACTTAATATCTATTTTGGTTGATTTTTAATAATTATTTGAACATGTAAAAGTCCCTGTCTTGTTATTTTTATCACATTTATTCTACCAAGAATCTGACCATGGGGCCAGTGGCATTAGTTAGGTCTTTTTCCTAGCTTTCCAACAATATAAAGTTCATCAAATTTGGTTTAGCCAATTTCAATCTATTGAATTTCAAAGTTGGAACCAGTATTGAAATTAAAAGGATTTGGATAATTCAAATTTGAATTATGGGCTACGCGGGAAAGCTAAGTGGGCCTAAAGATTTAAAAACGGCCCAAACCAACCCAGTTCAGCCCAACCACGGTCCACAGACGCGCAGCGTGACAGGGTGGGGTCCGCGCGTCGTGACTCAGGTCACCGAAACGGGGGCAGGTGGTGCGTTGGATTAGAACACGGATCAACGGCTCGCGTTCATCGTCATCTCCGACGAGAACCCGACGTGCGGCGGCGGCGTAGGGGTCGGCGAGCTCACCGTGGCTCCGCTAGGGTTGGCGCTTGACGGGCGTAGACGACGGCGAGGCTCCGGTAGCGGCGTCGCTGGGGAGGCCTAGATCGACGGCGATTGCCGCAGCTTCACGGCGTGATGCGTCGATTGGCCGTGCTCCGGCGACGATTGAGGTGGCTACCGGTGTGGGCGAGACGGTGGTGAGTGGTGATCATGGTGGTGTGCTGGGATTGTCGAGGGAGGCCTCTATTTATAGGCGAGCGGTGTGGGTGCTGCGGCGAAGTCGACAAGGGCGCTTCTCCGGGGTCTAGGGAGCTAGGCGGCGACGCGGTCGTGTTCACGACGTCACCGCGGTCCTTGGAGCGTCAACGGCGTGGTTAATGGTGGCGTACGGTGGTCGGGCAGCGCGTGTACTGTCGCGGCCGCGGGAGCGTTCGTCCTCTCCGGCCGTGGTCGCCAAGGCATGACGTCGGCGTGTCCGGCGAGCTCCGCGTGGCAAGAAGGGTACGGCGCGCGGATATGGGGTACGGCAGATTTGGCGAGCGCCGCGTGGCCGGGTCGCGCGCGTCCGTGCGCGATGACGTCGCCCATGCCGCTGCGCGTAGCGTATCTGGGCGCGCGTCGTCGGGGCTTGTCGGCGTCCTCGCGATCGTCGGCGTAGGGCGATCTCAGCAAGGCGTGGGCTACGTGTTGGACATGGTGGTGTGGCGATGGTGAGGAGAGAAAGGGGAAGGCGTGTCGAGGGCGACGTGGCCGGCATGGCCATGGCTGGCCATGATCTGGTCGTGTCCATGGCGTGCTCTGGCCTGGGCTAGGTAGGGTTAGGTCAGGGGAGTAGTACTAGGTCAAGTGGGGGTCAAGGTTTGGCCAGGTTTGATCACATTTTGAATTTTGTGAATTTTACATATGTTTCAATGTCTCATCTTCTCTTGATCATAACTCTTGATCCATACTGAATTTGATATCATGATCTTTACAAAAGTTGTTCACCTTGTTGTGTACTTGGATGACATGCAAAGAGTTGGATTTGTTTAGTTTAGAAATTTTGAAATAGAGAGGCTCAAAGTAGGTACCAGACTATAAAAGTCAGAAATGACCATTATCATATGTGATCATGTTTTCAAATTTGAAATTGGTTTGAAAAGTAAATCTTTGATTCTCAAAGTTGTATTCACTCTTTAATAACATAACACAATTATTGGTGAAGATCAAATGGGTCTAAGATCAAATTTACAAAAGTGATATAAACCATATGTTAGGGTTTTTAGGGTTTTTCTAATATTTGACTTCTTTCTCTTTTTGGTGAATTTGGTTTATGATGATCACTTGATCACTCTAGGGTTTTGGAGTTCAGCACATATTCTAAGTAACAAACATCATGGCATAACACTCAAAATGCACAAGTCCTAGGCAGGGTACTATATGAATTTTGAAAAGTTTTTGTTGGTTCTCAAATTTGGATAATTGAAATTGTTCCTCTTCCTTTATTTGAAATTTGGGATGTTACATAGGACTTCCGGACGAAAGCCTTAAACCGTCGCCATTTCCCTCCTTGGGGGCACTTGTCGTGGAGCTACATCTTTATCCTCGTGGATATTTGGGATGTCCACGGTAAATCCCTAGTTTCGGGGTACCGTGCGTGCAACGATGGGGGCTACATCGCTTCCTTCTTGTAGTCGTCGCCTTGGCGAGCATGCACTCAAATGTTGCATGTGTTTCTTTTATTGTCATGGTGGTGGATGTCGAGGTGGTTCCCCCAAGACATTGTGTTTGCGAGCCGAGGCGGCGGACTCGGGAATCTTTCTGGGTGATATCCCTATGAGGTAGGGCGGCCACTCGTCGTGGCTTGGGTGGCAGTGTTGTGCCGCTCGTGCAACGGCATTGTCGGCTCGCTCTATTGTCCTAGAGGGGGCAGTAAAATTTTATGTGGGGATAGCGGCCCTGAATGAGTTCGTGTGATTGTCGTGATCTACGACTAGCTGCCCTGTAGCTTGGTCTACGTGTTGATGGTTCGTGCGATATTGCAACTCGAGAGCGAGTAGCGTTATGATGGGGCGGCGGCCCCGCAAGGTGGTGGTCTTGGCTGACCATGCAGGGCATAGCGGAAAGTTGGAGCGGCGACTTCGATTGTTCGTCAAGTTTGAGGGTGTTTGACCTTGTATCGTGTGGGCGGTGAGGTTACTCTCTAAGTTGGTCAATGGGCGTGTCGGGGGCCACTTCTAGCGCATGGTCATGTGGGCTTCTTTTTTAAGACGGAAGGCTCAAGATGAGCCCGATTTTAAATTAATAGAGCCTCAACTGCAAGAGTACATAGTACATAACACATATCACATGACACACTAGCCAGCAGATACAAGCATAAAAGTCCTGGCGGAGCCAACGGTGAACACCGCCGCACACATAAGGAATCGCACCCCAATGCAACTCCAAACTATGCAGATAGGCTAAACGAATAGCAACAGACACATATAAAGGTAGGACGAAGGCCATCGCCGATCAGTCCGAGCGGTCCCTAATGCTGGCATGAAGCGTGCGAAGCCTACCAATCGCCTGCTCCAGCGCCTCCCGGTCTCGCCTCCTAGCCACTGGCTTCCAGACCTGTAGGTAGATTAACATTTTATACAAACCGTCAGCTGGGAGGGGAAGCTCCCTTCAATAGTGTACTTGTTCCTAATATTTCATAAGGCCCAACATAAAGCATCCGCTTGGTTTGACCCGATAGGTCATCAAGAAGCATATACAAATCCGCAAAGCAAGTCGGGTTCCAGGATGATAGGGCAAAGGTGGCCGATCTTTCGATGAGACTTGGATAAATCGATTTGTTGGTGGAGTTCGTGCTTGACGATCCGACTACACGTGCAAAGCTCGTGCGCCAATGCAATCGCTAGGACAATCTCCGGAAGTTACTGATCTTGCGGAAGCACGATCAGCCTGACCAACAAGGGTCTTAATTCCTACCTGAAATCGAGAACAAGTAAGAACTAAAGATGCAATCAGAATATTGCGGATATAGATGAAAGCTTGATTGATAATGGTGGGATTCCTCTTGTTCTGGGCGTTGGCCTCAAAAGAAGTACACGTAGTTGCAGCAATTGGCTAACTTTTAATCTAATCAAAATCCAAGTTCTAATGACGGCTACAGAGGGATATATATGGGGAAGTCAAGGGATTTTCGTCCAACCAGCTAGGGTTGGCCAAAAACACCCCTAAATGGGCCTTCCTCCACTTATATGGCCTCTTAAAATCCCCTAAAATACCTAATCCGAAAATACATGGGCCTGGCCCATTAAATAAGGTGACGCAGCACCAATAATAACTCTTTGGACGAATTTTATGATGGAGTAACTTGTATAATTCATCCAAGAATCATTGCTTCACTATGGTGGCTTCAATGTTCTGAAATCCTCGCTTGCAACGCCATCCGAATCCTTGCAGGTCTGCTGCCATCTCCATGCACGTTCCTAATCCAATGCTTGGCGTCCATGCTAGATCCATTCCTAAATAATATAAATACATTTGATTTAGGCAGCATCATATTCTCATATATATCAGGAAGGATTCCTAGTAACGAATGTACCTGAGATGTGGTTGTAGGAGTATTGGTTGTATTTATCATAGAGATGTCCTCATCACAGGAGCAATCCAGTAGTTCCCTAACTGCACTCCACATAAATTTGGCTAACGGACACAGAAAGAAGATGTGAGCGATGTCCTCCACCTCCATACACAAGGCACATCGTCCCGACGATTGACCTCGTCTACAGTGAATGCTGTCATTGGAGGGTAGGCGCTTCCACACTAGCTGCCATAGAAAGATCCGAACTTTCATGGGACTGCCACCTTCCAAATGTCACTAAAGTGTTTCTTGGGGGTCCCCTGACACAACTTCCGATATAAGGACTTAAGCTTAGTGGGAATGTCCCGGGTCTGCTCCTCTCGTAGCAGATGTTCTGCTCCTCTCATAGCAGGCCCGTCTTCTTCTCTTTCACAGTGATGGAAATTCTGCTAGCATTGTGGATCGGGTCACCGTTGAATGTATTAGTGTGCTTGGCGTCCTTTTGTGGTCTCAAATGTGTCGTCGGTAAGATTGGGCATGGCCCTATTGTTTTGATGTTTGGGGTGGATTTGCCCCTGTTTGTATTGGTTTTCGTCAAATTTTACTCTAGTAACTTAACACCCATTTTAATTAATAGATAAGAAAAGGCTTATTCCTCTGCTCCAGAAAAAGACAAATTGAAAAATTATATGCAGCTTAGAGTGGTTAAAACATGCTCCCTCTGTTTATCATAAGCGGCACGATTTTAGTCCATCGAAGAGGACTATATGGACTTATTTGGGTGAAGATTCACAACTAATTATGTCTGTTCTACCTTTTCTCGCTCTGCATCGGTGTGAGTGTGACGTGCGGGACTGTTGCGTCTACAAGGAGCCCGTGATGTTTCAGCTTGGTAAGCAAAGACTTGAGACGAAAACGGCTCGGTGGCCCGCACGCCACAGAGCGCTTGTTTCGCTGAAGAATCTGGTAATTGGGCTCGGGGCCCGTTTACTGCCTTCGGTCCTTCGGTAGCAACGCTCGTTCCCATAGAAAATAGAGAGAATATGTGTACGTGACCAAAAATGACCAGAGCAGAAAATCATTCACATATACTTCTACTTTTTTCCTTAGTTTTTTCTTTTCTTTTCATACATTTCACATACTAGTACAAATGCCCATGCGTTGCCACGGGTCCTCAAATTTTATTTTTCAATATACATATATAATTTATAACTCACTATGAAAATTTGAAACAAATCAGGGATACCATAATATACAACACGATAACACCGAAGCAATAACAAGACCACGTTGTTGTGCCTCTTGTTGTGCCTTTACATGTTCGAAGTTGTAGCTGTTCTTGTTATTCTTCCGTGGTCCCTGTGTGTTCTGGGGAGTCATAACTTTTAACTCGACAACCACTCCTTTTGGATGTATTATTGTCTCACAAAATGTGTGTGTTGCAAACATAGGTATAACTAAAGGAATATTTCCTTTTATGATTAGTTCAAACTATACTTGATATTCATAAATATCCGGAGACAATCCTAGATCGTAACCTTCTGTATCAAACATATAAAAGGGGAATCTTCAATAATGGCAGGGGTAAAAAACTCGGTTGGCAGGCAGTGTTGCGGATGCTAATTTTTTTAGGTAGCTTCCTCAAACCTCTTCAGCACATGCAAGCCAATGAAAAATTAAGTGAGACACGATTACGATCAAAAATCATTCTTTTGTGGCTCTTTCTCTAGCTCCCTTGCCTCTCCTCGTCTCTCCCCATTGGTTCCAGTAACCCCTACCCAAACAACACCACTACACACTACTTTTGCGTCTAGTGTTTTCTCCAACTCCAAATCATCACTAACCTCAAATGGTTTTGAATGCTTAGTATAATGCAGGAAAAGCCATTCACAGAAATCACGAAGAATTTCACAGTATATAATATAATATGAGTCCGTAGATTAATAATTTTATGAGGAGCAATATATAACTGGGAATTCTAATTTGAATAGTATGGTGATTTGATTAGAATTTTATATATGGAGTAGCAATGCCATAACACATGTCACGTCGCTATCAGAAGGAACTTTTGTTAATAACAAAATCTTCCTCATCGCTGCATCGAACTACCCATAGATCCTCCGGGCGTCTCCTCTCATTGCTCGGCACCTCCTCCTCGCTTCTGTTTCAAAAACATTGTGAAAGTTTTGTGCTGACATACATCTTCTCTATCTCTATGTCTACTTTGGCAATCTATATAGCTAGGTCATTCTTGAAAATCACTTCATCTGACATAATAACTTGCTTCCACATAAAGTGTAGGCTCTGAGACATGCACAACCTAAGAAAATGGTGACAACTCATTTAATAACGAAGGGTATGAAGTACAAGCATCACATCCAGGGACCAGAAATGAATCATGTTATATTATTGGTCTGGTAGGTAACCAAATCAATTTTGTTAGATTAGCATACTATTTCTTTCAACATTACGGTGCTTGGATTAGCATCTGGGTTTAACAACAAAGCTGCATAACAGTTCTGCTCCTCACAGATCATCACATACCTGAACTAACTAATAAATCAACTAATTTGCAAAACAACACAGTACATCATCCCAAATCTGAATTAACCTCTTTGTCCATCCAGGGGGTCGAGGAGTGTCGTAGATTGTTCAGATATCGCAGGACCATCTTCTACCTCAATTCCACTTTCTCAACAAAAATGCATGCCACTGGAAAATAAATTCGGTTTGCATATTTCTCTTGTCAAGTTGTGCAGCTTAAATGGTCACCCACATGGTTTTTAAGGCGACGCATTGGCGCCTTAAGGAGGGAAGGCGCTTTGGCGCCTAGGCGACGCCTAGGCGGGCACTTTGGACGCCTAGGCGCCTAAAGCGGCTGTTTTTAGAAAGCGGAGGGGGAGCGCCCTGACGCCTAGGCGTCGCCTAGGCGGCGACTAAGGCGTCAGCCTAGGCGGCGACTAAGCGACGCTTTTTAAACTATGTTCACCCATATTTCTCTTTTCCCCAAAATGCATGCCACTGGAAAAGAATTTCGGTTCGCATCCCAGTAGACCCACGCGTGGTCGAGAGAGCGAGCTCACAATGCCACCTGCAAAGAGAAGAACAGTTCACATCAGACTTCTACGCATATACTTTTTATGATGGCTCACATCATGTATGATTTTTACCATCCAATAATAACACCACAATTTGAATTTGCATATAGTTCTTCCTCCGTGAGGAGTTCTAATGTACATATGTTCATTCCACTGTCAACAAAGGTGTCCGTAAGCTAAATCTAAATCATATGTGTATTTTCAAGATGAACTCATCAATTGCGTAAGAAGGAGTACATCTGGACTACATGAATGTTCACTTCTATAAAAAATTATGTATCAGGCGAAGCAAACATAAATATGATTACCGCAAAAAGCACTATGTGTTTGAAGTAAGGAGCAGACTGCAAGTATGGGGGATAGGATGCTAAAAATTTATCACTATCGGGTGTCCAATTTGGTAAGTCAATATAGTATGGATTCCGAAACATCAAAAATATCACACAGATGGAAGAAGCAATAGCCTAGCAACACGGTGCAACACCAACAATAGGACAAAATTATAAGAATTGTGCTTCTTACCTTGCATATTGGGTATTGACGATCCCTTAAATTGACAAGTAAACTTTCACTTTTCAAGTCAAAGTGCACTTGGCACATAAACAAATGTAGTTTCATCAATACCAGAAACCCATATGTTTAGCCTGGTTAAAGTTTTTACTAAGATAAACAAGCAACTAATGTACTCAAGTAGTACCAGGAGAACAGTCCAACTTTTTTCCATCTACTGTACTGTAGAATAACAAAGAAAATTCAGGTTGGACTGTTCAACTGGAGTATAACAAAGACTATTCAGGTTTCAGACATATGCTCAGTTAACTGTACTGTCATCAGAATAAGAAACCCATATGATTTCCCTGGCTACTAAGATAAAACAAGCAACTAAAACATGTTAGGCTATTTACAGTAGCACAGTACGATGGTGTTATTATGATCTTTGATTATGACTATGCTCAATTATAGAAAAGGCACATTGGTTTTTTCCTAACTACTTTGAGATATTAGTCAATGTGATGCAAGTCCCAAAAGCCAGCATATAGCAAACTAAATTGCCTTAATTCAGAATAAATATATGGTTTGCACAATGCAAGAGAATACAATGTAATGTAATTCTGCTAATGATGACAAAATAAAAGGCACTGAAGCTAAAAAGTAAAAATAGAAGGTTGCTTTTTTCTGTTCAATAGAGCATTTTGATTCAGGCAGTTCATGTCTTTCAAATTTTTATTATAGATGCCTTGGTGATTCAAGGATGCTCACAGCTCAAAGCACATCAAGATACAAAACAAACAACAAACAAACTCGATATCTGAATCACCAAGGAGTGCTACATCAAAGACATATAACGTAAAAACTAATTAGCTACATCTGAATCCTACAAGGAGTGCTTAACAAACAACTGACAAATATAGGCTATACATATGGACTTGGTAACGCAACATGATGGTTCATAAGTGATAGAAAGAAGGTTTGCACCTTTGCCACCACAGTCAACACGACAAAAGTAACAGGAGCAATAACTGGAACAACAAGACTTATAATTGAGCAAGTGTGCTTCTTTGAAAATGAATAAATCAAGAGCTGATTTGAGGCTAAGATTGTACCCGATCTACAAAGTGGATGCAGAGGCCAGGGGTACCCCCTCCATTTTGAAGGAAAAAAACGATCTACAAAGTTCCCAGTTCCAAGCAATTATATCTTGAAAGAATCCTGTGAATGAACTACAATATCATGGTTAGTGCAAATCCTAATTTTTGGAGAAACACACACGGCGTGCATATATAACTGCAAGAGATCAGTAACCCTATGAAAAAGAGCAGTAACCTTTGAGGACTAGGAGTTTCAGCTGAAAATTTTCATTGACGCATCCATCGTATGTAAACATAATCATGAAGAGACCTTATTAATCATGAAAGCATCAAAGAGGAAGGAGACCAAATCCTATAAGAGGACGAAACAATAATCTTATTCAGAGCTCTCTAACAAATAGAAACATATTAGTTGCCCTTTCTTGCAAGCACATATATGCAGAACGAGCTCAGTGCAGCGAAGGCACATGTGCATACACATCAGGAGAAGCATGCTCATCTCGTCACCGGATGCTTCTAGTCGTTGTTGGTATCATCAGAGCTCAGTTTGACAATGTCCAGGTCAAGTCGCGTCACTGCCGAGGTTGAGGAAGGACACAAAGACCCAGCCTCGTGGGCACATCCCCGGACAGCATCTCGATGTGAGGATGCCTTGGTGGTAGGCCGGATGCGACCTGCGGAACGTCGCGCAACCGCTCCATGAAATCATTAGTAAACTATTACAAAATCCTAAATGGAGTTTATGGTTCTAATTACAAAATCCTAAATGGAGTTTATGGTTTTAGAGCTGATGATTGGAGAAGTACCGAAAGTGTAAAAACAGAGAAACTCATGCCATGCCGACTAAGAGTAAGAGCATGAAGCTTTAGTAAAACAACAATAACAATTTCTTGCTAAACATCACTACAAATACATAAATCTATCTCTACTATATTAAATGTCTAGAGGTGGTGTCCCATGGTACGTCGCTTAGAACTACCCTGTGTTTTTTGAGTAATCGCATCAAATTGCCACCGCCAAGTAACTGAACGGTTCCATTTCCTTTCCCCCACGCATTTCCTCCTTTCCCCATGCGCCCTCCTTCACGCATTTCCCCCCGTCCCCGCCGCCACCATCACCACCACGACTCGCGCATAGAGCAACCGCTCCAGGACGGCGGCGAAAGGGCGATGGTAACACCTAGCGCAGCAACAAGGACGACCTCAACCATCCAGTGCCAGGGGCTCAGCCTGGGAGCGACTCGTGGGGCATCAGACTAGATCAGCGTCACGATCGCCGCGGCCGAGATCTGGTCCTTGGGCAGGAAATTCGGCCAGGAGACCAAACGCCTGTGTGAGGAGACAAAGGATCAGCGGATGCACGGCAGCCGGAGCTCGCACAGGCACTCACCCAAGCGGCACTTGACCGTGTCGAGGTAAGGAGTCTTGAGCCTTTCCTCACTGGTGTATCTCTAGATCCCCTCTCCTTGATGCACCTCCTCTCACCGCAGCCGGATCTGGGCATGGCTATCCCCCCTGAGGATAAGAGGACCATGGTCACCACAACATTGAGGTTGACGACCCATTGTGGCTGTGGTAGAGCCAAAGTTCTTCATGTCCAGGAGCCCGGAGGTTCTTCTTGCAGTTGGCCATTGGGTAGTGGCAGTTGATGAGGATGGCGTGCAGGTTCTAGGGGAGCACCCGGAGATTGGACCTGTGCAGAAAATGGTGCTGTCAACCAACAGGAAGCTGCTTGCAAGTTTTCACACAATGGACGCATGCTTGTAATCCCCATGGATTCCAGGAACATTTTTAGTACAAGAGTGATGTAAGTATTAGGTGTAATGCATTGTGTAGTCTGTAATCTGTATCTGGTTATATGCATATATGTCGGCTCTTTCGACCATTGTCTAGGCATGAATTGGCAGTAGTAATTTACTCTTTTGCACAATTATTCACTAAGTGTAATGGCGCAAGAATCCTAACAATTTCAAGTGTTGAACTTCTACACCGAGTTCCACATTGTACTACATTAATTTTGGGCATTGGAAGTATGTCTTTTGTGGGTACTGCTGAATGTTATAGAAGCGTTTTTTTTATCATGTTTGTTACAGTTCTCTGAATCAGGATGTTCTATTGCTGCAATTACAGGGAGACAAGAACTGATTGATTTTAGTCTCTGAATCAGACCATTCACAATGATGCAAGATTGTCCATTGTTGCAATCGTTCATGGTGGTGGTGATATATATCACAGCTGCAGTGTAGATATAGAGGACATGGTTGCCGAGGCCACTGCCCAACACACAATCCTACATCAATGCTTCTGAACGGTATGTTTTCTTCAATTGTTTCACAGGTTGAATTTTCATAATGAAAATTACTCAGCTCTGATCTGACTAAAAAATAGTTACATTCTTTTTAGACCACAAGGGTTAACTTCACAGTTTATGATTGTATTAATAATCGCGCATGTCCTATGTAGTCCTAAATCTACTTATGAGTTATGACATTACATGGTGTACTATGAAGGAGTCTTAAAAATAGTATGATTTGGAGAAGGATGCCTTAATTTATTTTTTTGGTTTTTAGCCAAAAACTCAAAAAATGCATGTAATTACTGAGGTGAAGATTACACTTTCTGGCTCAAATATCATTTAGATTTAATAGACTGGTTGCTGCCATTATTTACTAAATACCTCAGAAGCGGAGACGTGGCATAATATGTTGGGAAAGTTGCAAGAGGTTTAGTGTTGCTGGAATAAGGTTCTTTTGCATACTCTCCAAGTTCTTTCACTTCTCTTATTTTTCTTCCTGAGTTTTATATACGAGCCTAACCTGAATCTAATTAAACTACTTTGTTTTAAAGTTTGCTAGAGGGGCGTGTTTCAGATATAGAAGACACGTGCCTTCATGTTCATGCCATCGTTTGGTTCGATATTAATTTACAGAGACTGCATTCAACATCATTTTTCCCTGCCATTGCCATAAGCCCATATCTCTTTTCTCTACACTACCTAAAAGAGAAGTCAGGTTCGGTGTTCCGCCTCCCACACCATTTCGCTCATCTCTTCGTCAAACATAGTTTAGAAAGGCATGGTCTAGAACCATTGCCAAGATCGAGACGGATGTTGTTTCAGCAAGTCATGTCATTTCTCCAGTTGGTCTCTGCCTCGCTGGCCATCATCTGGTTAGGGGCATTTTTTCTACAGACATACAGCTTGTAGTCTAGCCACTCCGGTGATCTATTTGATATATCTGAATATGTGTAACATTTTCGTCTATGACTGCATTTACATTCAGGGGATTTGGAGATTTTGACTCCAATCTGCTAGCTCCTATAAATCTTGGTCTCCTCGAGGCTGTCGTAACAAATTGAAACATGTGTCAAGATCAGGGCTACAATAAAATCCGAAGTTTGGGGATCAGAATTAGTTACGCAATTGGGTTCAGTTCAGAAAAGATCACATAGAAATCAGCGCTAGCATCTTTAAGATATATATGCAAGTACTTTGCCTGGTTGATCAATGTTGTTGAGTGGTCGAGGTAGTGCTTAATAACGTTTTACATTGTCCATTCTAAAACGCTGTCACCTTTTCTAAGCATGGATTTAATTTAGTCTGTTTCCAGCTGTAATTTCCATGGTGACTTGACAATGATGGTACAAATATATTTGTTCCGTTGCTGTGAAGCCTTACTATGAGATTTATTGTATTCTTCCATTGCCAAGAAATATACCATCTGGTCACACTAAATCTTGAATTGAGTTCGTTTTAACAGAGTGTATGTGGTTTTGACAGACTAGCTGCTGCCGCCTCTCTCGAATCCAGGGGACCGGACTAGCTGCCTCTGCCTCTCTGACGGCAAAACCATTGTTGACGCCACCTGTGCCGATCACCAATCATCTTGCTTTCCCCCACGCGGAAGCATTATTCTATTCCGGTGTGGCATGCAGGTGGATGCGGTACGTGTTTCTGGGACGACTATAAGGTACACGGCGGAGTTCTGCATCCACAACCTGCTGCTTGGACACGCTTCCATCTGCTGGTTTATGAGGTAATTGACATCTGCTGGTTTATGAGATCACTCATATTGGTTAGTTTTCAAGGCTCCCTAGAATAATCCGATGGTCCATGGCCTAAGAATGATACCAGTAAGAGGTTTAGTCATAGTTACTAAGGGTGGTTGTTTGTGCCTTCGGCAAGCATGGAAAGCCTTGTCAAAATGGATTTGTATTCATATTTGAGATGATCTCCTAGAGTACTTATTGTATTCCTGTTGATGAAGGGAAACATTTCTCATAATGAGTTCTCTGCAGTTTGTGTAATTTCACTTGCTGTATCGATCACATCCAGGCTCTAAACACCTGCCACTTCTTTCACGGCCACCTGAAGCCCAACTATAGGGCTTGAGATTTATTTTCATTTCGTTGGGTCCAGCTTGTGTGCTATTTTTTTAGCCTTGGTATTTTGGTTTCAGTTGTCATTATAACCCCTGTGTCATCTTGGTGTTTCTTCTAATGTAAAATAATGTATGTTCTTTATAAACACATCTAGGCTCTAAATGATGTGGTTGCTTAAATGCTATGGACTGTAAGAAATTTGTTTTTTTTTCTGGTCCAGATCCTGCAAGATTGAACTCTCAGTTTCACATCATATCTTATTTTTCCAGATCATTTCCTAGAAGATTGACACCCAAATATTTGGCTTTTGGTTGTCTGAACGTCTACCTTTCAATTTGGCATGTACGAAAGTTCATGTGATAGAATCAGAGATGTGCATACTTCAGATGTGGTAAATCAAACTTCAGCTATTTAACTGCAAATAGTGCTATTGAGTAAAGCATGATGGTTCAACCATTGGGGTTCTCTTATAAAGACTCATTTAAACACATGCAATGTTAATGAAGTGGCTGGATAGTTTGAACCTGTATCTGCATGTATAATTCCATTTTCTCTTGTTATGTCCCTATCGGTTGCATTAGCTGTTACATGTTTGAAGTATATAACAGTGTATTCCCCTTATTCTATTTCTCCAGAGTCCAGCTGAGTAGAATTGAGGAGCTCAATTTTCAAACCTGTGAACAAATCGACATCGCTGCTCAAGAGATCCACGATTTGCGAAAAAAATTCTTATATTGATTGGTTCCCTAGAAAAAGACTGAATCATACTTGAAGAAAAGCTAAAGCGTCCTCAGGTACACTGTAGGCCGGTTTTCTACCACAAGAAGAACTCTGTCCTAGGTTCTCTGTATCACTCTACTATCTCTCTGTTGATCCAAAACCTGAAGGATTCAAGGCAGCAACAAGTTCTTAATGAGCGTTTCTCCCTCGCTGGTATTCTGTTGTGTCTCCTTGGAGCTTACTTTTACCTTCCATTGAATGGATTTTGCATTGAAAAAATATTTGGCCAAAAGAAAATGGATTTACTTTGAAAGTATTCCTTTCTACCATGGTACGGAGCATGAAAAGTTTCCTTGAGACTTACAGTTTACAGGGCCTGTAATAGGTGCTAAGGATATGGATATTCAGACATATAAAGTTGAAATATTAGCATGCAAAGTAATGTCTGATGTGTTGTTATGGAGTTGGAGTACCTTGCTGGTGGTGCAACGTAATTCTACTTTGACATATCCATATATAAGATTAGAGGAGAACAATAGCAAGAAATGGGACTTTATTGCCCACAACGTACAGTTCACAACGGAAAAGGAGAAAACAAGCTATGCCTTGACTAAGGTACCAAGGAAACAAGTAATGAGTTGTACATTGTTTACGGCATAGTAGTTGTCATCCACTGTACCAATATGACTTCCGACCATGTGGTATGCTGATCGTTTTGAATAATGCACATTAGGTTTTTTTTTTTTGCATTTGTTCTATGATGTTGATTATATCTTTTCCCATACATCGTAAGTTTCGTTTCATTTCTGAAGCATATTAAGTTGCAGCATCTTTTGACAATCATTGTTTGTGAACTCAGCTAAGAGATATTTATGTCTTTACTGATGCAGATTAGTTTTGATCACTTGGTTGTAAAATCATATTGCCATGCTAATAATATCATCTCTTAACTTGATATTGTGCACTTAGCTAGATATTTGGTTATGTGCAATTTATTGCAACATGAGATTTAATTATGATAAGCTTCTAGATCCTTTTAGCTCCTTTGGATCTGTGAATTTAGTTTGTCTTAAAGCCGGACCAAGTACAATGAAGTTTTAATTGACATGGACTTTTATCATTACATACATGAGAATAAATTTTCATTGCAAATGGTTGAACAACAACCAGGCTGCCAGTACTTTGGCCTATTTGCCATGATACATATACTGTGGATTACAGAATTTTGCTCTCGTCAGCCTTTTGCACAACTCTATGATCTGGTGTGTTTATGGTCTCAGTATGATATTTATATCATTTGTTTTCTACTTTGGTCACTCAAGTTCCTATTTCTGAAGAAGAATTGAGTGGGTTCAAAATTAGTGGTTAGAGTGAATTTTTCATATGTTTATTAGCTTTTAAAGCTCTCTTACTGCACTTGAAAAGTTCGTGCAGGTTGAGGAACACAAGGGAATAGTTATTCCCTTCATGATAGGGCATATGTAATCAGTCAGTTCTTGTACTTTTTAATACGGAAAGGGCTAAGGGATATCGTATTGCAATAAGCAGTACAAACAATATGAGAGTTTTATGCTCTATATTATTTTGGTGTTTAAATGTTACAGATGGTACCAAATCCTTCTCAGTTAAGTTATCTTTTTTACATGATCTGATATAATTTATTCTAGACTTGATCCTACAAAATTAAAATTTTAATTTCACATTAGATCTTATTTTTTAGGACCACTTCATAAAAGATCCATACCAAAATTGTTGGTTTTGGTCGACACGTACCCTTTTTGCTCATGATAAGGTTTGTATAGGTGAACTCTTCAATTGGGCATGCATCAACATTTTCTGTGATAGAATCAGTGATGTCCATTACCTATAGTATTCATTCTTAACTTTATTCTCACAAGTATATCTGTGATTTTGTTTAAGCTTAGGGTGACTGGTTCAAGAATGAAACTATAGAGAATGAATGTTGGTATAACTATTATGTAGATGGCACACATTAAACTTCCACGTAAGTGGACCTATGAGGACATCACAGAACCTAGCGACGCATGGCATGCCTCAGATCTTCGTGAGTCGTGACGATAGCCTGCAACCAAAACTGGTAGGATAGAAAGGACGTGTTGCTTCGAAGCCGCAGGAGCAACCAGATCCCTTGATCCGAGTATTCAGGTAAAGATGGGACAATGAAAGAGATGCTTATCAAAAAGCATATTTCAGGCGTTCTAAGGGCGGACATCTACGCGGTAGGGTTCCGGAAAAGGGGTCTTTTCCATGCTAATTTCATGTTGATGTAGATAGACCACATTTGAGTAACTTTCTTCCTAATCATTGTATTTCAAAATTTAATACTTGCCTGACAGATTTGAGACATGTACATATATGTGCATTTGAATTACTACTTGGCTATCTATTTTTATACATGAATATTTATGTGCACTTAATATTTACATGTGAGATGGTAGAAAATATTAGGACGCCGTGGCAAAGCACGGACATGTAACCTTCTGGGCTTACTAATGCTAGATCAATTACCGTATAGAGCCTGATATGGTTCTATTGCTCTGCATGTAAAGGCATAAATGATTCAATTGTAGACAATCATATGTTTGCTACTTTTCTCTAAGGTTAGCTTCTCTACTGTATTGAAAAAAAAACTTGTTATTTGGCTTGGCATTTGGACAGAGTCCGGTAACTAGCTTATGCAGAGCCTTTTATTTTTAAGCTGTGTTATGTGAATCCCTGTTCTATATGCTTGCGAACTACTAAAAATTCTTCAAGTCCATGTGTATGGGTAGAGGAAGAACAATATTTTGTGTTTTCTCAAAGATATGCTAGCATTTAGAGAGAGGAATGGACAACAAATTCGATTGCAAAGCATAAGAGAGTCAAAATCAAAGCAAGGTATAAACGAAGACCAACTGTTGACCTTCAAAATATGTATTTAGCATGGGATGCACATTATTGCGTATCAACAAAAATGAGGGGGTGAAGAGGCAACATAACAAACAAGGGAAACGATGTAAAGCAGTCAAGAGCCCGGAAGTGACAAACTAAAGATGGGCCAAAGAATTCTCTTATAATGATAAAGTATTGTTTGACGTGGCATATTTTATTTTTCCGTAGCAACGCACGGGCAGCTAACTAGTACCTAATAATAAAAGCAAAAGGGCTTCTTGTTGGTCCGTTTTTCATTGCCCCTAGGTTTCAGCTGAAAATTACAAACCCTGCCACCGCTTAGTCATGTTAGAAAGAAAGAACGGTTCGCTCGTGTTCGTCCGTCGCTCGGCCTGGCGCAATCACTGCTTCCTTCGTTTTCGTCCCTCTCTGGTCCTAGCAGCGCACGTTTGACTTCCATCGCGCAGAGTCCGAACCGAACCAAAACATTGTAGCTAGCGCGTCATGTTCCTATATATGTGATCTTCCCTGGTCACCTCGCCGCATCTAGAGAAATCGATTAATTAGGTCTCCAGGCGACAAAATTTTCGTCGACGGAGACGATGGACAAAGGGAATCGTCGGCGTAGAGGCAACGATTGCTGTTTCCCGCTCGCAGGGGCCGGAGACGGTATCCGGCTGAAGCTCGCCGGCGTATATTTTCCGGAAAGTGGCGAAGGATGAAAAGTTCATTCACGGGAGAGAAGAAGAGATGAGGAAATTTAGAGGTCAGAAGTCAGAACGGCAAGGAGGCACGGCAAACCGCCAGGGTGGCGACGCCCTCGGACAACGGGATCTCCCTCTAGGTAGCACGGCGCCACGAATCGACGGGCAATGATGGAGTCGCCGCGGCGACCTACTCGTCTCAATTTCGGCAGAACGAAACCGCCCCAAATATGGAGGCAACAGCCGACGGCTCGGTGCGGCACAACCTCCTAAGGCTTTGGCGGCGGAAGCATACCGCTGGATCACGGCGCCATGCGCCCGACGCCGGCGCACTGTCACGGCCTCGCTCCTCCTTCGGTGGCAATTGATTTGGGGCGAAAGTCTGAATCCCACAGGAGAGAGGAAATATTATCCTCTTAGTTATTTTCAGTTTAGCCCTTTTATTTATCGTATTTCATGGCTATCAGCTGGTGAACACAAATTTCGTTTTTGTACACGTATCTATGAGTAATCTAATTGTGAGATGTAGCGTGCGGACCTCTAGAGTTATGTTCTTAAGGAGCTGATATGAATTCTCTTAAGCAAGTATGGGTCACATTACAAAAAAGTTACTAAACCGACTACAATTTGTTGTTTTCTTTTTTTGAGAATTTCTCTGCATTCATATCACAGAAAGATACAAAGTTGTTGACCCTTACAAGCACAGAGTAACACAAACACAAAGGACCAAGAACACTAGAACACCCTAAGACCACCATAACCCATGAAGATCTCCGGAGCCCTCTGTCATCATCCCATAATCTTGAGAGAAGACCCCTGCAGCAGAAAGAACTACAACCAAACGCAAGTAGGTCATCATCTTCAACCACGGTACAATTGCCACCACGCTGCTTCCTCCTTCCTTGACACCAGCAGCGAGAAAGCATGGACACCAATCCAACACGCCTGCAACAGCCGTCGCCATCTTTGAGTTTGAGTACCGCGAAAAGTGTCCCTTCCGAAAGGACGGGCACTCGAGTCAACCGACCGGTCCAGCACCGCGGCCGGGCCATCCGCCCGGGCAAACCAGGAACTCCCTCCAGCATCAGCGCCGAGGAAGAAGAAGAACAGCAGCAGCAAATCATACTGACAAGGAGGAAGAAGGGTCTTTCTCCACCAGCAGAACGCTCGACCATCTGGCCGATTTTGGCATCGACACGTCGAACCGCCTCCTACCCTCACCACCAAGGCCGGCCGGAAGAAACTGCAAAACGTGAAAGCCGCAAACCACCGGAAGAACACAAACCCTAAAAAGGACGACAGTGGTGCTATCTCCTTCCTCTCCCTCGCCACCACGACCGGCCGAGGAGAAGGCAACAACATCAGCACTCCTCCGACTCTAGAACAGACTCCGCAAACTCCACGGCAGAGTTGAAAATCGACCGTGCCCGGGAATCCACCCTCCCCCGATCCGCAGATCGAGAGGAAACCAGGCCAGCAGCTAGCCGGCGCCGCCACAAGTGGCCTTACCGAGATGGGGATCGAGCTCCAGCATCCTTATTCCGACGCGACGTCGCCTCCACCATCTCGACGTCGTCCCAGTACACCAAGCGAGGTCTAGGCCGGGCGCTACCCGTCGCAGCAGAGGAAGACCCCCCGCCGCCGCCACGCCAGTGGGGCTTTGCCCGGCGGCGTCATCGGCGGTGGCGGCGGGAGGAGGGGGTGTGGTGGGGGGTAGGGTTGGGGGTAGTGCGGGAGGAGAGCCCGTCTACGGTACAAGTCTGGAATTATTTGTTTTCTGGAACTACTGAAATATGGATGTAAAGCTTGCTATGCAGGAATTGCCAGCGGGGGTTGCTGGACGCCCCCGCAATCTAAATCGCACCCTAAATCCAAATAATGTGAGCCAACCTCTTTCTATGTTTCGACTGAATGACCGAACATTATGTGGATATCATAAATTTGACTTCAAATGTGATGTTGCCTCCATTTCTTTTATCGTACACATGATTCAAATTTTATATATTGAGACAGAACACCTCTACTGGTAATTTATTAATGGAAAATTTACAAAGTGAAGCTAGGTTTATGATGTTCGATTGATTTCGGGGTAATATTTCGATCGACACAATTTTATCAAAAAATTTATTTTTATTTTCCCCGGTGCAACGCACGGGCACTTTTGCTAGTATATATAATTTTATAATCCAGTTGCTAGAATAAACAAAGAAGGAGCTCCCAATTTTTTGGTTCGCTCCTAAAACTAAGCCTAGATGATGTCTTCTGAATGTTTCATCTAGAGTACATTTCTACTTTTCTATCTGATAATATCTGATTGGGGTTTGTCTTTGATTCTGCCTCTGAACATGCATACATTTTTCATTGTCCCAGACTAAAATTTTGAGAAATTGGCAGCACATCGGTTCTTTCATATTTTCCTTGAAACCATCCATCTTACCATTACCCAGAAAGTTGATCAGAAACAGTAGTGATATTTTTATTTCTTAAGTTTTGGAAGAATTAAAATACATCTTCTTTCAGAACCCATTGATAGATGAGCGGAGCATGAAACAACTATTGTAACTTAGAAAGTAACATAAATATAAGACAAAATAATAAATTATATTAAGCATTATGAAAACTCTCCCACCACACGAGCATGCTCTATAATTGAATGTACATCAAAACCTCAGTCGAAGGGTCCTTTCCAGGCTTTTTATGCGAATAGGATTTTAGCACTGTTTATAGTAATTATGTAGAAAGAAATTCAAATATTTCTCTCAAAAGGAGACGAAGAAAGTCAAAAGAGATAACACAAGCAAGCAATTTATCACACAAGTTACATGGGCACAGAGCCATTGATCCTAGATTCAGACATAACTTGAACTCAACAATTCTTAATTAGTACACTCCGTTCATAAATATTTGAACTCCCAAAACGTCTCATATTTAGGAAAAATAGAGTTTATTGTTTCAGAACTGATGATTGGAGAAGTACTGAAAGCGCAAAAAAAGAGAAACTCATGCCATGCCAACTAAAAGTAAAAAAACATGAAGCTTTAGTGAAAAAACAGTAATAGTTCCCTCTTAAGATCACTACAAATACGTAAATAGATGATTTTATCATCCAGTTGTTAGAATAAGCAAATGAGATCCCAAATTTAGTGACTAAAGTAATACCCTTCTGAAGAGCATTCCCATGGAGTGGTATTGCTCGATCAAACTGTCCGCCAAGGCTTCTTTTTTTTTTTTGACAGAATCAAATACCCGTTCACAGTGGGAAGACTTGCAATACTTTCCTTTACATATACTATGGATTTGAAATAACTCAATTCCTGCAATATAACATAATCTGTAAAATAATGGCACCGCTTCAGAGCCAAAGATTCATGAAGCAAACAATTTCACATCAAGGTACCATTAGGAAAGCATTTTAAAATCCTGAATGGATATTATGGTTTTAAAGCGGATGATTGGAGAAGTACCAAAAGTGCAAAAACACAGAAACTCATGTCATGTCAACTAAGAGTATATCATGAACCTTTAATGAAACTATTGTAAAAATTTGATCCTCTACACCAGTACAAATACATAAATACATCATTTTATCATTCAGTTGCTAGAATAAAGAAAGAATGAGCTCCAGAATTTAGTTAGTACAGTAATACCCTCAATTCATGAACATATGAATATATCTTACCGGACTTAAGTCAGCTACTTCAGAAAAACCTAGTGATATTAGAGTAACATATGTATAAAATTCAAAAATTTGTTGTAATGTAGAAACAGATCTCACACGCCAATCCATGTTATCATAAAGTGATAAGAGCAAAGATAATAAACTATAAGTAACTGCAGATTCATGTTTAGATGCTTGACAAACTTTATATAATTTAAAGTTACAATCACTAATCGGTTCTCAATGCAAAAAAAGGGGTGACGCATGGCTACCTTATGAGAAGATAGGGAGGCAAAGTAGGTCCTCTAGGTGGTGCCGTGGTGGTGTGGCGGTACTGGGGTGGTGGCGCGGCAGATTGGAGGTGTTGAAATGGTCCCAGAAGAGGATGGCGAGGAGGAGGCGGAGGTCTTCACTGGAGACGGTGGCGCCAAGTGAGATGCCCCACCAGCATTGGCAGATCGTCAACATCCTCCGCGTCGCCATTGGCAGTTGCATCATCAACGAATTCCACCTTGCGGCCTTGCTGGACGATGTATGGAAAATTCCGCCTCAAGGATCAGGGAAATCACAGCTTACCATCGTCCAGGTATAGTATAGATTATATTCACTGAAGAAGCGGACAATACACAGGGTCACAACCAACCCCGTAAACAGAAAGGAACGCGTGATAATACGAGGCAATACCTTATAGGGCCAGGGCGGAGATTACCGTATGGTTCTGTCCTCCATCCTCCGCATCCGAGAACCAGGCAAGGAAGTGGGGGCTCCTCGGGGATGTTGACCTTGAGTGAAGCTCCGCAGCCAAACCACCTACATGCAGGCTATCCACCTGAGGTTGACCTCGAGGTGGCAGCTGTGGGTGCGGAGTGCGTCGGAGGCGGGCGCATCAATGCAAGCTCGATGCGGCAAGGGTTTCCTTGTGCGGCGGCGGTATAGTGAGGCCATGGTAGCGACATGGATTCGCCATAACCGCGCCGCCGAAGCAAAGGGAGGAGGGGGCGGCGCGGCGGGACGTGAAGATGGAGGCGGTCGCCGCGAGTGCGAGGATTGCGTCCCAGGTGAGGAGCGAGGGTTTCGGCTGCCGTTCCCGTTCTGGTCGAGTTAGTTGGGCTTTGGCCCAGTTGGGCCCACGCGGGATGATGAAGCGGACGAAATGTACGCCGACGAAAAGTTTGACGTATTGAGAGGTGGCAGAATAAGGAACATGTTCTTCCTTTTTAAGTAGTGTAGACTATGGCTACGACCACTACAACAGCTATGAAAGATGTGCCGGCTGCTGGATCAAGGGGCCCAAACCCATGCTTCGCATAGGCCAGCCCAGGAAGATAGCATCAGCGTTGCTTCGGTTACATCGAGGTTGAGTGATTAGGGGGTGGTTGTATGTCCATTCCACCAGAGTTTCGTCGACAACAAGGTATCTATGATGACTTCGTAAATTTCAAGATCTAATCTGTCGGCTCAGTCATCCGAAGGTACTCATAGAAATAAGGTGTGTGTGCGCGTTCATAGGGATGAGTGTACACGCGCGTATGTTAGTATCTACATTTGTACTATGTTTCTAAAAAAAAAAGTGTTGCTTCAATTACTTATCGTGTCTCTCACATGCGCTTGCTTTATTCTTCTGGAAATAGAAAAACCCTGCGCATGTAGGACCTTCCTCTTGGCTCCAGCTTACATGTAGAGTAAGGCCGCATACAACTTACAACCTAATCTGCCTTTAAGTTTTCTTTTCATTTTAATGTAACACGTTTGTTGTTTGTAGCTTAAGACATTGTACATACTTTAAATAGTTACACCACAGGATAAGTTCTGACTTGCGCTTAAGGAAAAACTTCATATTCCTGACTTTTTTCGGCTTTGTCGGGAAAGTTCATAGAAACATATCCCAACATCGACCTTACATTGACTGATATATAAATATATAAGCAAGACAGAACATTCACTAGAACCATGCTTTAATATAGTGCGTTTGATGAAACAATGAATGTAAAATGTACGCAACATTCTTGTCATGTACTAACAATCTGACCCACGGAAAAATTAACGTGTTGTAACATTCACCTTTTGAAATTCTCCATTAGAATATTTAAATTTTTCAAAGATGCACCCTCTTCACTCATGTTGCTTTCTGCCATCTTCTTCAACTTTAGCACCCTTTCCTTGACAGATTCGTCCTCCAAAAGGCCATCCAACAACTCCACCATCCTCTGTTTCGTCACCACCCCGCCTCCCTCAGCCGATGCAACCCGTAGCCCGACCTTCCAAATGTCACAAATGTATGTTTGGTTCGTAACCTGGTCAAGGAAATACGGCCAACACAACATGGGCAGCCCATTACGGATGCCTTCTAGTGTGGAGTTCCACCCACAATGTGTAACAAAGCACCCTACCGAAGGATGCCCCAACACCTGCTCTTGTGGTGCCCACCCAACCACTTTACCCTTCTCGGACCCATCCACGTCATCCACAAACCCGACAGGGAGTTTTCCGGCTTGTTCAGGCCTAACAACCCATAGGAACGGGCGGCCGGAGGCCTGGAGCCCAAGCGCGAGTTCGTGGACCTGCTCTGCGGTCATGATGCTGATGCTCCCGAATGCCACATACACGACAGAGCCGTGGGGTTGTGTGTCAAGGAAGGACATGCATGTGGCATCTTCGGTGTGCCAGAAGTGCCCTAGGGGTGCATGTCTCGTCGAGCGCTGCCATGTGCGGAGCGGGCCGATGGGAATGATGTTGGTTGGTGTAGGGCCGGTGAAGACGGCTGACTCGATGTCGGCGAATGTGTTGCAGAGAAGGTAGTCCGCCTTTGTTGCGGCGGTCTGCGCGATCGAGTCGAGGTAGTGAAAGACCATGCGCTCGGCCTCAGGATTTCCCATGTAATTCCAGGCGAGGAAGGTCGCATCCATGGGTGGCGTTGACTCGGTAAGATGGAACGAGTTGTTCTTCAAGTTAAGAGGCGCTCCTGCAATATAGGACTAGTTTAATTTATACTTAACTTAAAATACATCAAAGAGTATGGACGGACACTAATTTCTTTCCACCTAAGGCCCGGGTGCGAAAATTAACAGATCGTACTAATGCACAATACTGAACAACTATGGTCGGATTTGGTAAGTCATATTACTCTAAGACATTGGAATGAATCTTAGAGCAGAATGCACACATGGCCAATGCTGATCCAAGACCGTCCTACTAAAATGAATTAGTCATAACTGTTGTTCGACAGACAATAAACTGAATACTGAGAGTGAACATACAATGAAACCCATAAAACTCAAGGGACTTAAATACAACAAAAAAACATGATTAGTGGTCAAATATGTTTCACTGATAGCCCATTTTGTGAAATATCAGGTGTTTTAAATCAAAGAGCAAAAAATAATGTGCAGATCGGTGGAGACTACATGTGAATTTCATCATAAATAAATGTAACATTTTCAAAGAACAGTATAGTGTAGATGTTGGAAGGGACTTCCGGCAGAATGCACAATAGGAGGGTATCGCTCATAGTCTAGATCGGATAATCACTAGCATGTGACTCGAAGTCGTACACATCCGCCTATATCGAAGGATCGAGGTCTAGAATGAAAACGGACAAAGTGTTGTAGGACAAGGGCATGTGACTATGTGAGCGCACACATTGAAGCATCTAAATTTCAGCACGGCTGATCTTATCTTATTCTTAGGACAATAATAAGAGTCTCCAATAATAATGGAAAATTGGAAACATTACCGTCGTCATCGATGACCCCATCGCGTATGAGTTTCCGGGCGTTGACCATCGCTGACAGCACCGCCGCGGAGGCTGGCCAGAGCGCAGCCGAGGTGATACCGCGACGCTTGACGACGTCCAGCGCGAACGACATGGCGACATCGACGACGACGCAGGTCACCTTCCCAAGCCCCTCGCCGTCGCCGTCGAGAAGCGGCTCCAGCTGCGGCGGGATGTCCACCTGGATGGCCGCGTTGAGCAGGACCAGGTTCTCGTGGCCTCCGGCGTCTATCCCGTCCGCGACCGCGACGAGGCGCAGTCGGGACCCGGCTGCTGCGGAAGATAGGCCTGTGAAGGTCGTCGTGGCAGCGTCGGCGGCGGCCATGACGCGGTCGTGGTTGTACTTGGTGTTGACGAAGGTGACGTCGAAGCCGCGGTCGAGGAAGCGGTGCGCGAGCTCCATGAACGGGATGACGTGGCCCTGGGCCGGGTAAGGGAGGATGAGCGCGTGCGGCGGCGCAGGCGCGGCGGAGGCGGCCATGGTGCTTGCTTGTCGCGTGCGTGGGAAGAGCTGCTACCGCGGTTCTACCGTGCTCCTTAAATACATGAATGCTCCAGTTAGCCGGGAGTACATCACGAATACACAATCGAGTTAGCCAGGAGTACTGTGCGGGTCAAACCATCCAGCCAGCATGCATGGGCGGCTACGAGCGACACTGTTGACCAGTTTTAATTGGGTACAGTTGATTTTTCTGCGATGCATCTTCCTCCTTGTGTTTGCTCAATTCATGGGTGGCGCCCGCGTATGTTTCACTTGTTATATCGTCAGCGGTTGCGTGTCTCTCCGAGTGAAAGCGAGGGTGGCGTGTTATCGATCTTCTTGCTGTGTGAAAGATAGACGACAGTGGACCGAAGAATAGTTATCAGCGCAGTTTTTTTCTGTGACGAAGTCAGCGCAACAGCTGTGGGACACGATGGCCCAAGTCTGAAGACCATGGGCTCCTTGCCTCACTTAAAAAGGCCAGCAAAAGCCCATGCAGCGTTTGAGACACATTGCATGACATGATAAATCATCACTGATTTCTTGTCGGTGAGATGCAATCTGCATAACTCGGAGAGAAGAAGATTGAGCACAATTGTCATGGTTATCGACCATATCAAGTCGGACGTGAGGCAGTGGACAAGAGCGAGCAAGGGCCGTTTCTTCCTTCTGGCAGAGTTAGTGAAATGGTTTTATGTTACTTTCGTTAATAAAAAGATATCGGAACCTTATCTAAATTTAGATGTATATATACAGGAGAGTCTAGATACGTACAAATTTAGATAAACTTGCGATATTCTTTTATGAACAAAGGTAGTACATGTGTATTGTATGTGTGTCGGTTGTAGTGGTGGAGCTTCAAATAACTACACGACGGCGAAACAGAAGATACAAGAGATTGCGGCGAGAGTTGTTTGTTGGACTTTCCGATGACGGTATTTACACCTCATTCTCTTCTGAAAGGAATTGTTGAGTTTAACCTTTTTTCTCTTGGGTGAAAATCCTTGATCCGCCCACCGATAATCGTTGAGTTGTTGCTTGGTGAAGAAGGAGCAGTCGAATCCATGACTCCAGCGGCCATATTTTTCATAGACGGCACCAATTAACGAAGGGTAACCTCAACAATGTCCATGGTTATGGATTTGGGTTTCATGGAAAGAGGTGTGCTGGTGATTTTGTCGGCTTATTAGACAAACAAGGTGGTCCGGTGTTATTACTAGAAGGCTCAAAAACGTTGGGTTCCTAGAACAGATCTAGGGTTGCAAAGATTGTGTCTGAATCAATCTAAGTATACCCTTCCTATTGGCTTCTCCAGACCTTTATATGAGAGGCCGGATCTGAGAGTCTAATTCGGGTCGGTTACAAATACAACGATGGGCCTATGGCAATGTTGTCTACTTGATGGGCTTTTCCTTGCCAATCACATCTTCTTCCTAGGCTTCAGATGCTTCCGAGTCCTTTTATTCTCATGGGCTTCATGGGCTCCTTCCTGGATCCATACCAGGAACGTCAAATTTGCAGACTTACTAAGTTATCCTTATGTCATACATGTAGTGCGTTATGATCCTACTTGATTCAGCAATGAACAACGAGTATAAATTATAATTTATTGTTCACATACACCGGATTGTAGCCATTACAAGGGAATTTGGATACGAGATAGAGAAGCAATCAAGCGGTGAGAAGCACAAAGATAGGTTAAAGGAGAGCCATTTGTTTCTCCGTGGTGTTTGATGCCCTATGTCGATGATCTATTCAGTTGTATGTACCCTCATCTTGTACCTTTTTAGGCTAGGGTACCTCTTAGTAACGACACAAAGTACAACAGGTTCGTGATATTTTTTCGATAAACAAAATATATTGATATCGCGAAGGTGCCAATTAGATAGGGCTTCTGCAATAACACAATGCTCTAATGAAAGTACGGATGCACATATCCAACAAAAAGAAGAATAATTAAGCTAGAAGAGAAAAGTTCTACTTTACTGTTCTTAGTCCTTGTAGCATCATCATAAACACCAGAAACACAACACCTAAAGTTCAAATTCTTCAAAACCGAAGCCTGCAAGAAGAAAACAGTGTACATGCGCCATCATTGTTCCCGTCATAGATCTTAAATTTTCACTCTGAAGAAATACCGTTTCTCAAAACAATATCTTCAACAAGACCATTGGAAGACACAACCAATTAAATCCAGACTTGGGATTTTCACCCTCAAATGTAGACTTTGAACTTCTCCTATGATATAGTGCTTGCACCTGGAAATCTCGGCATGTGAGAGTATTTCTCTCTCTAGAGGCATTGATTTTGTAAACCGTTCTCGCAGTTAGGTGTTGCTTATGATAGTGATTGATGTTATTACTTTTTTTTTCTTCGATAAAAGGGGACATCAACTCAACATTTGCATACAAAAAAGCGAAAAAGGCCTCAATACAAGTAAACATCTGTGAAATTATATCTTCGCCTAAGTAACCGGAGGTCCAATCCTGAGATTACGCTGCCACCTATGTTGGGAAATAAATTTCTTCATCGTGTCCTCCAACCGTGTAGACATCTTCGTAAAGAAGTCGTGGTTCTCCACACATTGAAGAGACGACCATGAACGAAACAAACAGGTGTATCGGTAGATAACCCGCATAATAGAATTTTTTTATCATTAAAAACCTTTTTATTTCTACATAGCCAAAATGACCAAATAATGGCAAGCTCTTCCACCCTAATAAGTATTTTGAACCTATGATCTACCATTAATCTTGGCAACGCTACGTGGCGGCTATACGATAGAACCTATTTGGATGATTGACCATATAGGTCTATGAAACTGGTATTGGAAGAATAAATATTTTATTGTCTCATCAAATACATTATGTTGTCTTGCCAATTATGTTTTCATGAGATTACGCTGCCGCCTATGTTGGGAAATAAATTTCTTCATCATGTCCTCCAACCATGTAGATATCTTCGTAAAGAAGTCGCGGTTCTCCACACGCTGAAGAGACAACCACGAACGAAGCAAAGATGTGTATCGGTAGATAACCTGCATAATAGAATTTTTATCATTAAAAAACTTATTATTTCTACAGAGACAAAGCGAGCAAATAACGGCAAGCTCTTCCATCCTAATAAGTATTTTGAACCTATGATCCACCATATTAAGCCAATTATCGAAAATCTTGGCAACACTACGTGGCGGCTATACGGTAGAACCTATTTGAATGATTGACCATATAGATCTAGCAAACTAGTATTGAAAGAATAAATAGTTTATTGTCTCATCAAATACATTTTGTTGTCTTGCCAATTATGTTTAAAAAGGTTGTCCTTAGTGGGGATGATGTTGTTACTTGTTAGTATTGTTCATTTTTTCAGTATATTTTTTCTTAATAAGTTGGTTGTTATGTGCGTCTGTAATGTTTCGATTGCTCTTGAGATCATATCGTACTATCGTCATCTTACAATTAGTTTCCTTGATGGAGAACACTCAAATATATGTATTAGGTTCCGCTTTCGGTGACGATAATGTGAGTGGAAATCAATATAAGATAACAAAACCACCCGCTCATGTGCTTGCTTCACAAGCAATTGTTAAGTCACATACTAATACAAATAGCTCAAGTCAATTAGGCTTTGTTTGGTAGTAGAGTGTTTGTGGGTATTAGTGGATGTAATACTTTAAAGTATTGGGTGAACTTCTAGCGTCATTCAATTCCCATAACCTCAACCCGAATCCACCAGGTAGGGGTAGAGTTTTGGGAATTGAGAAAAATATACTAAGGTTTAGAGAAAAATGGGTATAAGCGAAAATTAAACTCGCTCAATACTCTAGCACCAAATTTGTATTTAGAATAAGTAGAGATTTGAAGTTTGCTGAAAATTATTCCTGCTAATCTCCAGTAAAACTCTAGCACCAAATAAAGCTTCACGAGGGAGGATCGAGGGCGCCACATGTTTTACGTTGACGTCCGAGTCTATGCAACACTATCATTAGAAGGGAAGGCCATGCGAATATGTCAATGGATGCTGGCTTTTATCCCTTTAAGATTCCTCCGCTCTGTCTGATAAAGCTCATCATTAGCCATTGCATCACACTTCAGTCTGCCCTCGCCCCTCACCCTCCTGGATCTTCACGTTGATGTTAATAAGGTGAGATTGAGAGTCTGTGACCTAAAGTCAAAATAAAGTGAATCTAACTCAATCTACAAACGCAGCACATCATTTGCGGGTCCTTTTGGTTAAGCACACACACGAAAGGCGCTCGCGGCGAGGCTAGGTAGCATGCAGCTTGTTAAAATATATAGCCTAGCCCTTTCCAACAGTTCGAACTTTTGGAAAACTTGGCTAGTGCATCAATCTAATATGGTATCAGAGCCAGGAGGTCTCAAGTTCAAACCCCGGCTTACGCACTATTTAATCTAAAAATAGTTGCAGCCTCCCATTTATCCCACATCTAGTGTCTTCCTGTTTGTCCAGCCTAGACGTGGGGGGAGTGTTAAAATATATAGCCTAGCCCTTTCCAACGGTTCGAACTTTTGGAAAACTTGGCTAGTGCATCAATCTAATATGAGAAAATATGTGTATTGGTAGGGTAAAGGATCGTGTCCTCAAGGATCACGTCCGTACGGTATTTATATTTCTGATTGATTGTGATACAAGACATGGCAGGGTACCAGATATGTACGGCACCACCTAACCTTCCATCTATAACAACTACAGACTAGGCAAGGGAAGATACTAACTAATTCTGTTAAAACTATACAAGGCACCATATAATCTCGTTGTTTATCATCCTCCCTCAATCTTAACCGGCTCCATAAGGTTGAGATTGCGTCGACATGCTTCAAATGCTGGTAAAGGAAGAGGCTTTGTAAATATATCAGCAACTTGATCCTTGAAAGATATGAACTTGATCTGAAGTTGTTTCCGAGCCACTCTTTCTCTAACAAAGTGAAAATCCACTTCAATGTGTTTGGTACGAGCATGAAACACCGGATTAGATGAAAGATACGTAGCACCAATATTATCACACCATAGTATAGGCATCCGAGGTGAAGAGAGACCCAACTCCTTGAGTAATGACTGTACCCAAATAATCTCAGCTGTTGCATTGGCCACACCTTTGTATTCAGACTCTGTACTAGACCGTGACACAGTAGCTTGTTTGCGCGCATTCCAGGCGATCAAATTTCCGCCATAGAAGATGGCATATCCCCCCATGGATCGCCTATCATCAGAGTTGCCAGCCCAGTCAGCATCGGAGAAAGCAGACACAAGAGTATCGGGCATGGAGCGAATAATCAAGCCATCACATATAGTAAACTTGACAAAACGAAGAATGCGCTTAACAACTGTCCAATGCGGATCTCGAGGAGCATGCAAGTATTGGCAAACCTTGTTGACAGCAAATGACAAGTCTGGGCGCGTAAGAGTTAGATACTGAAGGCCACCAACAATACTGCGATAACGGGTAGCATCTTCAGCCGAAAGAAGAGTGCCCTCATATGCAGATAGTTTGTCAACAACTGTCATAGGAGTAGCAGCAGGAGTACACTTCAACATACCAGCCCGCTGAAGAAGATCCATAGCATATTTCTTCTGAGTAAGGACTATGGCAGAAGCCTGATGATGAACCTCAATACCGAGGAAATAATGAAGAATGCCAACATCTTTAACTGCAAAGGCTGTACTCATCGCACGAATTAGTCTGTCAGTGGCTGAAGGAGAGGAGCTGACGACAATGATATCGTCTACATATACCAAGAGAAACATAGTCAAATCTGCTCGAGAGAGTATAAACAGTGAGGTATCCGCTGTGGAGGCTCGAAAACCAAGTGAGCCAAGAACGGAGGTCAAACGAGCATGCCAAGCCTGTGGAGCCTGCTTCAGACCATAGATAGCCTTCTGAAGTCGACATAAATAAGAGGGTTGTGTAGGATCCTCAAAACCCGGAGGCTGTCGCATGTAGACTTCCTCCTCCAGAACGCCATTGAGAAAGGCATTCTGAATATCCAACTGTCGCAGCTGCCACCGACGAGATACAGCAAGGGACAAAAGCAGACGAATTGAATTGGTTTGTGGACAGCTACCTGCATGGCTCATGCAGCTGAACGCCTTCTTGCTGAGCCACGCAATTTGAGTGATGCCCTTCAGATTGCTCACTGGAAGGAAGCTATGGATACAGAATATTGTGCACTGATGCGGAATAACACCAGATTTTGGCCAAATCAGGAGATAGGCCGTAAGTGAGATGGGCTTGAAGGATATACGCGTGGAGGATCTCTGAAGCGGCCTTGCACGAGAGTTTGGGCTAAATTGCCCGTGTATCTGTATTTTATTAGATCGTGTTTAGAATTAAAAGGTAGAGTTTGGTCCGTGCACGGTTAGGTGCACGCCTGAATTAGAAAGTCCCTTGGACTATAAATATGTATCTAGGGTTTATGAAATAAACAACAATCACGTTCACAACAAACACAAACCAGCGCATCGCCACCCCTTGTTTCGAGGGTTCCGGGTAAGCATCATGCTGCCTAGATCGCATCTTGCGATCTAGGCGACACGTTTATTCGTCTACCTTGTGTTACTCGTGTGAAGCGTTGTTGATGGCGAGTAGCACTACTTATCTTAGGTGTTTTGGGGCTTGCATTGATGCTTTTCTTATGCATATTTGCTTAGCAATGTCCCTCGACACCTAGCTTCCCTTACACCTATCTGGGTGTAAGGGCAGCATCTTGCTTGTTCGTTGCTAAGTAGATCCGATCTGTTATAGTTGCTCCTTGTTCTTCAAGGATTAGTTTAATATCTGCATGATTAGGCCTTATGCTGGGGTTGGATGATCCGGTAGTGCGTTAGGTGTTGTTTACCGTTCCTATAAGGGATGTTCCGGGAATTGACGTAATGTTGGTTTTTAGGCCTCTTCTAGAGATAGTTTTCATCATCTTTCGTATCTGCTAGGCCCAACTACGCGTAGGACGTCCGGTTATGCGGTGAAAACCCTAAACTATCGTAGATTGGTTTAGCTTTGTTTTGATCAAGCAGATCCCCATGTCATTGCAAATCCCGTGAACCATGGGGCGATCGGCTCTTTGAGCCGATCCACGGGCAACCCGAGAGCCGATAGGGCTCGTATTTAATGTTTACGTGTCTACCATGAGAACAATCGAAGCAATCTAACACCTTCCGATCGGTCTAGGTGGCACGCCCTGCAACCGCCAGGACGTGTGCTGGAAACTTGCGGACGACGCGAGGTGCCGGTCCACTAAGCGGCCTTGGGAGCCTCCCGGCTCTTCGTGTTGCTTAATCATCGTCGCCGGTGAGTTTTGGCAGCAACACATTTCGCACGGTGGGACAATCTTCTACAACATCCACGTCAACACCTGCATCCGAGATGGCGGACGAACCGATCAAGTACGAGGATCTCCTGCAGAGCATAAGAAGAAATACGATAAGTGAAGGCCATCTGTGAAGCCGAACTCATCGGCTCCTTTGAGAAGACCCGTTCGCACGGCATCAGGGTCAAAGGAGACACACGTCCGTTTCCTGGCGTCAACATGGTGGATCTTAGCCACTCCATAAGGTGCGAGCCAGAGTTCTCTTTTAGTGTCAACATGGCAGGGCTTGTGAGCCGCCATGGCAAAAATAAAGCAGAGAGCAGCCACTCCCGTGGCAAGGATAAAGAGGAGGCCGATCCATGCGACCGGCCCCATGATGATGATAGACGGTACCTAACCGAGGAGGAAGTGAGAAGCGTGCGGTATCAACGTCCACTCTCCGCGCATCTCCTTAACAAATATGAACAGCAGTATGACCGACGTCGGCGCTACGACGTAGATGATGAGAGATATCGTCGGTCTGATGCAGAGGACAGGAGGTATCGTCGGCATGATAGAAACAACAACGGGTACGAGCGTCACGCTAGAGGGAGGTCAAGGGAGCAAGATGACATGGATAGGCATTAAGACTGTCCTTTCTTTAAGCATTGCTGGGACTCAGGAATGAGCCGATTGCCAACAATCGAGAACTGCCCAGAATGCAGACAGCAAAGGAAGAGAACAAATGAGGTTTCAGTGTTCGAGCGTCTAGGGCCTCTCCCACCTCAGAACAAACGAGCTGAGTCATCTCAAGAAGAAGACTTTGAGGAGTCAGATGGTGAAGAAGATAGGTATCACCGGCCAAGGTGGTGCCCCGATGGACTCAGCCATTCTCGGCGTAGGGTGCGGGGCTACGAAACCTGGAGGAAGCCGAGGCACAGTACCTGTACACATTGAGGAAGGCACGGCCCGATCTGGCCGTGAAAATTCAGCAAAAGTTGGAGACGGAGGCGCGCCCACCAAAGAAAGTGTGGCGCCCTAGACAAACGAAAGCCGATGCCGAGGCATCGGCTGATACAAACATAGTGTCCATGATCCCGTCAGAGATTCATGGTCCAAGACATGGTGAACATACCTCGAGCGAGTCACGTAGCCATAATAAAGGACCAAGAAATTGTAAACCCTCATTGAGCATTGCAATGAAAAAGGAGGCCGATTCTAGCAATCGGCCAATATTGTCCCCAACATATGCTTTGCCTGTGTTCAGCATTGACCTAGCGGAGATGGAAAGGGGATATGGGTTTACATCAGCCGACGAGCTAGAAGAGATTGATATTGGTCCTGGGGATAAGCCACGACCAACCTTTATCAGCAAAAAGTTAGATCCGCATATGAGGGGCCCGATGATAGCCTTGTTGAAAGAGTACCCGATTGTTTTGCATGGGATTATACGGAGATGCCGGGTTAGACAGAGCATCATTGAGCATCGGCCCCTCGAAGAAAGGATTTGCCGTTCCAGCAGCGCGACATATGAAGGCTGAAATCTTGGTAGAAGTCAAGAAGGAGATCCAGAAGATGTTGGACGCCGGATTCATCAGCCATGCAGTACGCTGAATAGATTTCCAATGTTGTACCTGTGGAGAAAAGGATGGCCGATGGCGCGTTGCCATAGATTTTCGGAACCTCAAAGTGCCACTCCAAAGGATGAATATCCGATGCCGTGGAGACCGATCAATGCAGCTGCTGGTCACAAAATTTAAGCTTCATGGATGGCAATGCGGCTACAACCAAATTTTCATGGCTCCAGAAGATATACACAAGACCGCATTCAGAGTGCCAGGCTCGGTGGGCTTGTTTGAATATGTAGTCATGACGTTTGGGCTGAAGAATGCCGGCGCCACATATCAAAGAGCCATGAATTACATCTTTCATGATTTAATCGGCAAATTGGTAGAAATTTACATCGACGACGTGGTGGTAAAGTCTGTTTCAACGAGCGGACACTTAGAAGATTTGCGACACGTCCTGGACCGAACGAGGAAGTTCGGACTAAGAATGAATCCAAAGAGTGTGCCTTTGGTGTGACGGCTGGTTTCTTGGTTCATGAACGTGGAATTGAGATCGGCTTGAAAAGTCAAGAGGCAGTGCGAACGATGAAACCACCCACCACGAAGAAGGAGCTCCAATGTCTCATCGGCAAAATTAATTTCGTCGAAGGTTTATCTCCAACTTGTCGGGACGAATCGAGCCGTTCATGGGATTGGTTAAGATCAAGTCTGATGAGGAGTTTCGCAGAGCAACAACAGCATTTGACGATATTAAGGAGTACCTAACAAAGCCACCTGTGTTAGTTCCGCCGCAGCAAGACAGCCGTTCTACATTTACTTATTAGTGGCTGACACGTCCATCGCATCGGTGGTGGTGCAGTTTATGATGGTCTGAAAAAGTGGTTTTCTACCTGAAGGATGTTGGATGCGAAACACCCCGAAATTGAGAAGTTATGCCTCTGTCTATTTTTTACTCGCACCAAGATCCAAAGACATCCGTGTCACGAAATCATCGTCATATGCAAATCGGATATCATCAAGCATATGTTGTCGGCTTGAAAGGCCGACTTGGCAAATGGATGTTTGCATTATCGGAATTTGAGATCCGGTATCAACCTGCGAAAGCAGTTAAGGGACAAGCGTTAGCCGATCTTATAGCTGAAAGAATAAACACGGACGTATCAGCACTATCTGTGCGTACATGGGCCATGTTCTTCGATGGATCGGTCTGTGAAGATGGTTGCGGCATCGGCGTGCTACTCGTGTCGCCTCGGGGGCAATATTCCTTCTCCATCGTTGTCTATCCCTTGCACCAACAATGTTGCTGAGTATGAAGCGATCTGCAAGGGAATGGAGTTGCTCTTGGAAGTCAAGCAGTGGAGATCTTTGGGGACTCCAAATTGGTGATCTCTCAACTCACGGAGGATATAAGTGCGAGAGCGAGTCACTCTTCCCATTATGGATACAATGCCGTGAGCTGATGGCACAATTCAGGTATATAAGCTTCAATTGGATCCCAAGGTCGCAAAATACCGAGGCAAACGACCTCGCAGACGGCGTCAGGATACAAGGATGTAGCGGATGGAGCCGATTTTCAGGTGCGCTCATGGAACCAGATGATTGGAGAGCCGATATCTTCAATTACTTGAAAGATCCGGCGGGGGCACCTAAACGGGTAAGATACAGGCCATGAAGTACGATGACGATGACATGTTCTACGAACATTGGAAGGATTACTTCTCAAATGTTTGGGACCAGCCGAGTCCAATCGGCTCTTGCACGAGGTGCATGAAGGTGCTTGTGGAACTCACCACGGCTCATAAGATGAAGTGGCTGATCAGGCGCTCGGATTTTATTGGCCCACCATGCTTGAAGATTGTTTCCAGTATATAAAGGGTGTCAAGCATGTCGAAGTTTGGGAGCATTCAGATGGTACCCGCATCAGCAATGAATCCTATCATCAAACCTTGGCCATTCCGAGGTTGGGGTATGGATATGATCGGCAAAATTCATCCTGCGTCAAGCAAAGGCCATGAATGGGTTCGCCATTACAGATTACTTCACTAAATGAGTGGAGGCGGTCCCTATGAAGGCAGTAGCATTGAAAGATGTCATCAGTTTCGTGTTGGAACATGTCATTCATAGATTCGGGATTCCCAGACTATTACGACCGATGGAGGCTCGGTCTTCGTTTCGAAAGAGATGAAAAAGTTCTGTGATGACATGGGGATCAAGTTAATCCGATTGTCTCCATATTATGCTCAAGCAAACGGGCAGGCTGAAGCGTCCAACAAGAGCTTGATCAAGCTGATTAAGAGGAAAATCGACGAGCACCCTAAACGATGGCATGAGGTGCTGTCAGAGGCGTTGTGGGCTTACCGCATGTCATGTCATGGAACGAGAAAAACCTCGCCATACCAGCTGGTCTATGGACAAGAAGCTGTGTTACCCTAGGAAATTAAGGCGCGGTCAAGACGGATCACGTTTCAGAATGATTTAACTACTGAAGAATATGCAGCCCTGATGAGCGACAACATTGAGGACGCAACGGAACTTAGACTATGGTCACTTGAGAAAATCAAGGAGAATAAAGCCAAGGTGGCTCGTGCATATAATAAGAAAGTGAAGCCAAAAGAGTTCCAAGTTGGTGATCTGGTATGGGAAGCTGTATTGCCGTTGGGGACGAAGGATAAAATGTATGGTAAATGGTCTCCAAATTGGCATGGCCCGTACAAAGTAGTCCAAGTTTTAAAGGGAAATGCATACATGCTCGAACAGTTGGATGGTGTGAAGTTCCCAGTGGCCGTCAATGGCCAGCATCTCAAGAAGTATTTCCCAAGCATGTGGGATGATGGGCACTGAGGTATGGAGGCCGATTTTATATCGGCCAGAGAAAAATGGGGTGAGGCTGGTCTTATCTACCGGCCTGACAGAGTAGCAAGGTCCAAGACAATGGACGTACGTGGCGAGGCCGATCCCTGCGATCGGCCCCAAAAAATGGAAAGAAAAAATCTCATCTCAAGCATGTCACGTAGCTACAGTAAAAAACCAAGATGTGGTAAACCTTCACTAAGCATTGCAATGAAGAAGGAGGCCGATTCTAGCAATCTAGAATGTACAAACATCGACTCGAGAAGACATGCGAAGACAACAGTATACTAATACAGCCGATGCACGGACATCGACTTCAGAATAATAAAGCCGATACATTGCTATCGACTCTAGAGGAATAAACTCAATTGAGCAGGTTAACAGATCACGTTCAGATTAGAGACCATGATATTTGAGATGAATATACCATTGGATTTGCGGAGAATTTGAATCTGCGCGTTTAAGGTGGGAGGATGGTTTGGACGTGGATTGGACCTGTTTGACTGTGTGAATAGGCAGCTGTTTGGCCTTGAACAGTGACTTCATTGGACAATCGGCAAAATTAACAAGAAAGCAAAAGTAATTGGGGAATATTTTCTTCATTAGAAAGGGATTTCTTACAAAGAGGGAGCCGATTGCTCAAAGGAGGAAGAGCAAAAGGAGGACAGATTGCTACCACTAGCCCTATGCTAAGCGGTCCCTACTCTAAAAGCCGTCGCTGTCCTCGTCATCGCCGCCGTAGCCGCCGCCGGTGCTGCTGCTGGTGGGCTCCTCGTCGCTACTGCCATAGCCCTCAATGGGGGCGTCTTCCTCTTCATCATCGTCGTCTTCGTCGTCATCCGACCATGCCCAGCCGCGGAATCGCTTCGCCGGCGGCTCGTCGGAGGAGGTGTCGTCCTCTTCTTCTTCCTCGTTGGAGGGGACGTCGTCCTCCTCGTCCTCCTCTTCTTCCTCTTCGTCGGAGGGGGTGAAGCTTCCTGATGGCGTGTATTTCAAACGTTCGTTGGGCAACCCCAAGAGGAAGGTATGATGCGCACAGCAGCAAGTTTTCCCTCAGAAAGAAACCAAGGTTTATCGAACCAGGAGGAGCCAAGAAGCACGTTGAAGGTTGATGGCGGCGAGATGTAGGCGCAACACCGGATTCCGCGCCAACGTGGAACCCTGCACAACACAACCAAAGTACTTTGCCCCAACGAAAGTGAGGTTGTCAATCTCACCGGCTTGCTGTAACAAAGGATTAACCGTATTGTGTGGAAGATGATTGTTTGCGAAAAAAAGAGAATGTATTGCAGAGATTGTATTTCAAGAAAGAGAATTGGACCGGGGTCCACAGTTCACTAGAGGTGTCTCTCCCATAAGACAAGCAGCATGTTGGGTGAACAAATTACAGTTGGGCAATTGACAAATAAAGAGAGCATGACAATGCACATACATATTATGATGAGTATAGTGAGATTTAATTGGGCATTACGACAAAGTACATAGACCGCCATCCAATTGCATCTATGCCTAAAAAGTCCACCTTCAGTTATCATCCAACCCCGTGTTAAGTTGCTAACAACAGACAATTGCATTAAGTATTGCGTAATGTAACTAGTGACTACATCCTTGAACATAGCACTAATGTTTTATCCCTAGTGGCAACAGGACATCCATAACCTTAGTGGTTCTTGTCACTCCTCCATTCACGGAGGCATGAACCCACTATCGAGCATAAATACTCCCTCTTGGAGTTACTAGCATCAACTTGGCCAAAGCATCTACTAATAACGGAAAGCATGCAAGATCATAAACAACACATAGACAAAGTCTTGATAATCAACATAACAAGTATTCTCTATTCATCGGATCCCAACAAACGCAACACATAGAATTACAGATAGATGATCTTGATCATGTTAGGCAGCTCACAAGATCCGACAATGATAGCACAATGGGGAGAAGACAACCATCTAGCTACTGCTATGGACCCATAGTCCATGGGTAGACTACTCACACATCACACCGGAGGCGACCATGGCGTAGAGTCCTCCGGAGATGATTCCCTCCTCAGGCGCCGGAGGCGATCTCCGGATCCCGAGATGGGATCGGCGCGTCTCGGGAAGGTTTTCCGTATCGTGGTTCTCGTGACGGGGGTTTCACACGAGACTTTTATAGGCAAGGGCAGGTCAAGAGGCGGCACGGGGCCCCACACCATAGGGCCGCGCGGCCAAGGGGGCCGCGCCGCCCTAGGGTTTGGCTCCCCGTGGCCCCTCTTCGTCTCTCCTTCGGAAGCTTCGTGGAAAAATAGGCCCCCGGGCTTTGATTTCGTCCAATTCCGAGAATATTTCCTTACTAGGATTTCGAAACCAAAAAAAAAACAAGAACGGCATCGGCATCTTGTTAATAGGTTAGTTCCAAAATGCACGAATATGACATAAAGTGTGCATAAAACATGTAGATAACATCAATAATGTGGCATGGAACATAAGAAATTATCGATACGTCGGGGCGTATCGCATCCCCAAGCTTAGTTCTCTCGTCCCAGGTAAAACGATAACACGATAATTTCTGGAGTGACATGCCATCATAATCTTGATCATACTATTTGTAAAGCATATGTAGTGGATGCAGCGATCAAAACAATATGTATGACATGAGTAAACAAGTGAATCATATAGCAAAGACTTTTCATGAATAGCACTTCAAGACAAGCATCAATAAGTCTTGCATAAGAGTTAACTCATAAAGCAATAATTCAAAGTAAAGGTATTGAAGCAACACAAAAGAAGATTAAGTTTCAGCGGTTGCTTTCAACTTGTAACATGTATATCTCATGGATATTGTCAACATAGAGTAATATAATAAGTGCAATAAGCAAGTATGTAGGAATCAATGCACATCACACAAGTGTTTGCTTCTTGAGGTGGATAGAAATAGGTGAACTGACTCAACATTGAAAGTAAAAGAATGGTCCTCATAGAGGAAAAGCATCGATTGCTATATTTGTGCTAGAGCTTTGATTTTGAAAACATGAAACAATTTTGTCAACGGTAGTAATAAAGCATATGCATCATGTAAATTATATCTTATAAGTTGCAAGCCTCATGCATAGTGTACCAATAGTGCCCGCACCTTGTCCTAATTAGCTTGGACTACCTGGATTATCACCGCAATACATATGCTTTAACCAAGTTTCACAAAGGGGTACCTCTATGCCGCCTGTACAAAGGTCTAAGGAGAAAGCTCGCATTGGATTTCTCGCTATTGATTATTCTCAACTTAGACATCCATACCGGGACAACATAGACAATAATGGACTCCTCTTTTAATGCTTTAAGCATTCAACAACAATTAATTCTTTTCTCATTAGAGATTTGAGGATATTTGTCCAAAACTGAAACTTCCACCATGGATCATGGCTTTAGTTAGCGGCCCAATGTTCTTCTCTCACAATATGCATGCTCAAACCATTCAACTCGTGTAGATCGCCCTTACTTCGACAAGACGAACATGCATAGCAACTCACATGAAATTCAACAATGAGTTGATGGCGTTCCCAAGAAACATGGTTATCGCACAACAAGCAACTTAATAAGAGATAAAGTGCATAATTACATATTCAATACCACAATAGTTTTTAAGCTATTTGTCCCATGAGCTATATATTGCAAAGGTGAATGATGGAGTTTTAAAGGTAGCACTCAAGCAATTTACTTTGGAATGGCGGAAAATACCATGTAGTATAGGTAGGTATGGTGGACACAAATGGCATAGTGGTTGGCTCAAGTATTTTGGATGCATGAGAAGTATTCCCTCTCGATACAAGGTTTAGGCTAGCAAAGCTTATTTGAAACAAACACAAGGATGAACCGGTGCAGCAAAACTCACATAAAAGACATATTGAAAACATTATAAGACTCTACACCGTCTTCCTTGTTGTTCAAACTCAATACTAGAAATTATCTAGACCTTAGAGAAACCAAATATGCAAACCAAATTTTAGCATGCTCTATGTATTTCTTCATTAATGGGTGCAAAGCATATGATGCAAGAGCTTAAACATGAGCACAACAATTGCCAAGTATCACATTACCCAAGACTTTTATAGCAATTACTACATGTATCATTTTCCAATTCCAACCATATAACAATTTAACGAAGAAGAAACTTCGCCATGAATACTATGAGTAGAAACCAAGGACATATTTGTCCATATGCTACAGCGGAGCGTGTATCTCTCCCATAAAGTGAATGCTAGGATCCATTTTATTCAAACAAAACAAAAACAAAAACAAACCGACGCTCCAAGAAAAAGCACATAAGATGTGGCAGAATAAAAATATAGTTTTGGGAGGAACCTGATAATTTGTTGATGAAGAAGGATGCCTTGATGCCCCCAAGCTTAGACGCTTGAGTCTTCTTGATATATGCAGGGGTGAACCACCGTGCATCCCCAAGCTTAGAGCTTTCACTCTCCTTAATCATGTTGCATCATACTCCTCTCTTGATCCTTGAAAACTTCCTCCACACCAAACTCGAAACAACTCATTAGAGGGTTAGTGCACAATATAAATTGACATATTCAGAGGTGACACAATCATTCTTAACACTTCTGGACATTGCATAATGCTACTGGACATTAGTGGATCAAAGAAATTCATCCAACATAGCGAAAGAGGCAATGCGAAATAAAAGGCAGAATCTGTCAAAACAGAACAGTTCGTATTGACGAATTTTAAAATGGCACCAGACTTGCTCAAACGAAAATGCTCAAATTGAATGAAAGTTGCGTACATATCTGAGGATCATGCTCGTAAATTGGCGTAATTTTCTGAGCTACCTACAGGAGGTGGACCCAGATTCGTGACAGCAAAGAAATCTGGAACTGCGCAGTAATCCAAATCTAGTACTTACTTTTCTATCAACGGCTTAACTTGGCACAACAAAACTCAAAACTAAGATAAGGAGAGGTTGCTACAGTAGTAAACAACTTCCAAGACACAAAATAAAAACAAAGTACTGTAGGTAAAAACATGGGTTGTCTCCCATAAGCGCTTTTCTTTAACGCCTTTCAGCTAGGCGCAGAAAGTTTGTATCAAGTGACATCAAGAGATGGTGCATCGGCATTCTTACCAGGGGTGTTACTCTTACCTTTCTTACTTTTATTCCTACTCTTTGGTCTAGGAAATACATGACCGCATCCGGGTGTAGAGGTAAGATTTAGAGTGCCTTTCCCAACATCTATGATTGCTCCCATGAGTTTCATCAGGGATCTTCCAAGTGTGATTTGTCCTGTCCCTACACATTCAATAACGAGATAATCAATGGATACCGTCCTTCCAAGAAAGGTTGTGAAAACACCTTCAGCTATGCCCATAGGAAATACAACAGAGTTATCGCAAGAGTTATTTCTTCTACCCCTTCAGAAGTCCCCAAAGTGTCAAAGACTTATAAATTTTTTCAGGCATGAGGCAAAACTCGGACATAATATCACAACGAGCAGGAAAAGTTTCACCACCAATAGTAACTTTAACAGTAGGCACCCACATTGAAGGTTCAAAGCTTAGTGGAACATAATCATAATATTCGCGAATTCGATTATACACTTCTTTTAAACAGGATATATTTGTTTCAATAGTGTCTAATCTATTATTCATACTAGCATGAGATGGATCAAAATTATTATCGGAGCTAAATGATGTAATCAATTTCCTTATAGCATTAAAAGCTTGATCCCCATCACAATGAAGGAAATCTCCTCCCACTACAGCATCTAAGGCATATCTATAGCGAAGAATAAGCCCGAAATAGAAATTACTAAGAAGCAAACTTAAGGTCATTTTAGGTTCAGTTTTACTATAAGCATCAAAAATTCTAGACCATGCTTCTTTAAAATTCTCTTCACCTCCTTGTTTAAAGGTGAAGATCAATTCCTCAGGTGATAGAGTAACAACTACGGGACTAGACATGATAATAAAGTAAATGCGAGTAAACTAATTTTTTTGTGTTTTTGATATAGAGTGCAAGACAGTAAATAAAGTAAAACTAGCAACTAATTTTTTTTGTATTTTGATTTAGTGCAGCAAACAAAGTAGTAAATAAAACTAAGCAAGACAAAAACAAAGTAAAGAGATTGAGAAGTGGAGACTCCCCTTGCAACAGTCTTGATCTCCCGCAACACGCCAGAAAAGGCTGCGCGTAGTTGACGGGAGTTAGAAATTGTGGTGTAGCTTTCTCACTGCAAGAACGGCGCCTAAAAGAGCTTGATGGCGTGTATTTCACACGTTCGTTGGGCAACCCCAAGAGGAAGGTATGATGCGCACAGCAAAGTTTCAAAAGAAACCAAGGTTTATCGAACCAGGAGGAGCCAAGAAGCACGTTGAAGGTTGATGGCGGCGAGATGTAGTGCGGCGCAACACCAGGGATTCGGCGCCAACGTGGAACCCTGCACAACACAACCAAAGTACTTTGCCCCAACGAAAGTGAGGTTGTCAATCTCACCGCTTGCTGTAACAAAGGATTAACCGTATTGTGTGGAAGATGATTGTTTGCAAAACAAGAGAACAGGTATTGCAAGATTGTATTTGAGAATTGGACGGGGTCCACAACACTAGAGGTGTCTCTCCCATAAGACAAGCAGCATGTTGGGTGAACAAATTACAGTTGGGCAATTGACAAATAAAGAGAGCATGACAATGCACATACATATTATGATGAGTATAGTGAGATTTAATTGGGCATTACGACAAAGTACATAGACCGCCATCCAACCGCATCTATGCCTAAAAGTCCACCTTCAGTTATCATCCGAACCCCCTCCAGTATTAAGTTGCTAACAACAGACAATTGCATTAAGTATTGCGCGTAATGTAACTAGTGACTACATCCTTGAACATAGCACTAATGTTTTATCCCTAGTGGCAACAAGACATCCATAACCTTAGTGGTTCTTGTCACTCCTCCAGATTCACGGAGGCATGAACCCACTATCGAGCATAAATACTCCCTCTTGGAGTTACTAGCATCAACTTGGCCAAAGCATCTACTAATAACGGAAAGCATGCAAGATCATAAACAACACATAGACAAAGTCTTGATAATCAACATAACAAGTATTCTCTATTCATCGGATCCCAACAAACGCAACACATAGAATTACGATAGATGATCTTGATCATGTTAGGCAGCTCACAAGATCCGACAATGATAGCACAATGGGGAGAAGACAACCATCTAGCTACCGCTATGGACCCATAGTCCAGGGTAGATACTCACACATCACACCGGAGGCGACCATGGCGGCGTAGAGTCCCAGAGATGATTCCTCTCCCGGGGCCGGAGGCGATCTCCTGGATCCCCCGAGATGGGATCGGCGGCGACGGCGTCTCCGGAAGGTTTTCCGTATCGTGGTTCTCGACCGGGGGTTTCGCCACGGAGACTTTTATAGGCGAAGGGCAGGTCAAGAGGCGGCACGGGGCCCCACACCATAGGGCCGCGGCCAAGGGCCGCGCCGCCCTAGGGTTTGGCTCCCCGTGGCCTCTCGTCTCTCCTTCGACTGAAGCTTCGTGGAAAAATAGGCCCCGGGCTTTGATTTCGTCCAATTCCGAGAATATTTCCTTACTAGGATTTCGAAACCAAAAACAGAAACAAGAACTGGCACTTGGCATCTTGTTAATAGGTTAGTTCTAGAAAATGCACGAATATGACATAAAGTGTGCATAAAACATGTAGATAACATCAATAATGTGGCATGGAACATAAGAAATTATCGATACGTCGGAGGCGTATCACTTCCCCGGGAGAGGAGGTCATCCTTGCTCTCCGCCACCAGTTCCCCGTCGATGAGGAACCGGAGGTCATCCTCCCCATCGGTCAGAGGCAAGTTGCCATCTGACCCGACAATGTGGGCCATCTGGCACATAGCCGAAGTCCCACTCCGGATCTTCCCATTGGCCGGGCTCTGGCATCAGCTCATCTGAAGAGGAAGATTGGAAGGAGAGAGCCGATGCAGCCGAGGAGGAGGATGAGGCCATGGAGGAGGGTTTTTCGATGGCTAGTGTGGAGCAAAAGGGTGAAGAAGCAAACTGCGCGATGCGGTTAAAATAGAGGGGGCATAGTGGAAATTCAATGCTTGAGCAGTTTTCGAGGATGTGGTGCCAAAACTGTCAAATCGTGCAGAGAAGTTGGGAAGGCAAGTCGTCATGATGAAGAATATGGTTCTGCTTTGCCACGACATGACCCTTCGAAGGAAATAGAGTGGTTTTGAAATTATCATTACCAAAACCAGGGGGCATGTGTTATCACGATTTTGGCCAAATCGGAGATAGGCCGTAAGTGAGATGGGCTTGAAGGATATACGCGTGGAGGATCTCTGAAGCGGCCTTGCACGAGAGTTTGGGCTAAATTGCCCGTGTATCTGTATTTTATTAGATCGTGTTTAGAATTAAAAGGTAGAGTTTGGCCCGTGCACGGTTAGGTGCACGGCTCAATTAGAAAGTCCCTTGGACTATAAATATGTATCTAGGGTTTATGAAATAAACAACAATCACGTTCACAACAAACACAAACCAGGCGCATCGCCACCTTGTTTCGAGGGTTTCTTCCGGGTAAAGCATCATGTCGCCTAGATCGCATCTTGCAATCTAGGCACACGTTATTCGTCTACCTTGTGTTACTCGTGCTGAAGCGTTGTTGATGGCGAGTAGCACTACTTATCTTAGGTGTTTTGGGGCTTGCATTGATGCTTTTCTTATGCATATTTGCTTAGCAATACCGTCCCTCGACACCTAGCTGCCCTTACACCTATCTGGTGTAAGGGCAGCATCTTGCTTGTTCGTTGCTTAGTAGATCCGATCTGTTATAGTTGCTCCTTGGTCTTCAAGGATTAGTTTAATATCTGCATGATTAGGCCTTATGCTGGGGTTGGATGATCCGGTAGTGCGTTAGGTGTTGTTTACCGTTCCTATAAGGGATGTTCCGGGAATTGACGTAATGTAGGTTTTTAGACCTCTTCTAGGGATAGTTTTCATCATCTTTCGTATCTGCTAGGCCCAACTACGCGTAGGACGTTCCGGTTATGCGGTGAAAACCCTAAACTATCGTAGATTGGTTTAGCTTTGTTTTGATCAAGCAGGATCCCCATGTCATTGCAAATCCAGCGTGAACCATGGGGGCGATCGGCTCTTTGAGCCGATCCACGGGGCAACCTGAGAGCCGATAGGGCTCGTATTTAATGTTTACGTGTCTACCATGCAGAATAATCAAGCAATCTAACACTTCCCGATCGGGTCTAGGTTAGGTGGCACGCCCTTGCAACCGCCAGACGTGGCTGGAAACTTGCGGACGACGAGGTGCCAGGGTCCACTAAGCGGCCTTGGGAGCCTCCCGGCTCTTCGTGTTGCTTAACCACTGCTCGCCGGTGAGTTTTGGCAGGCAACACATTCTTGTTAAAATATATAGCCTAGCCCTTTCCAACTGTTCGAACTTTTGGAAAACTTGGTTAGTGCATCAATCTAATATGGTATCAGAGCCAGAAGGTCTCAAGTTCAAATCCTACCCAACACACTATTTAATTTACTCCAAATAGTTGTGGCTCCCGATTACCCACGTCTAGTGTCTTCCCGTTTGTCCAGCCTAGACGTGAGGGGGAATGTTAAAATATATAGCCTAGCCCTTTCCAACAGTTCGAACTTTTGAAAAACTTGGTTAGTGCATCAATCTAATATGGTTTTGGGACTGCCACGCGCGCCGACCGGGCAAAAGCCAGATAGCTTTGCGTCTTTTTGGATCAAATAGCTTAATTTGTATCTCTGACCTGATCGCACTAGCCGGCGTTATGAGTCGCGTCCTACGATCGAAACGTGCCTTTGATCAAGCGTGGCGTGCTCAAAATCTTGGTCCCGAACAATGTCGCCTCATAGCTTGGTAAAAAAAAAGCCTGCATTGTCATGCGGCAGTTCCGTGATGGTGACATGGTGTGTGTGATCGCTGTACCTGTATATCAGCAATTACCCCTGCGATACTGAATGTTTAGTTCACCTTCCGGACAGTTATTTGCGATCCAAAGTCATGCCCATCGTGTTCATAAATACTTTTCAATATAGTGAAGTTTGATGGCTGATGTCTGTGGTTTTTCTCCCTCTTTTGGAGGGGTTTTGCACGTTGAAATTTATGTCTTCACTTTGATTTCCTTTTCGCTCTTTGTTATTTGCTTGTCACGTTTATAGCAGCGCCTAGCGCTGCCAATCACGTTGCATAGCATCTAGTAAACATAAACGAAATTAAGGGCACGCGTGTTGCCTGACAACGGGAGATTAGCTGATATCTGCATATGTGGCATTGGAGCCTCCATGCCTCGAATGGTAACTCATAAAGCAAGCAAGGATCTATGGGAATGTGGCATGGACGCATGGTATATAATAGCACCGACGACAAAATGATGGGGCTCGTGGAGGAGATGACGCATGGCTCTAATCATGGTGTTTTGCCCGGCCTAGCTTAACTAGTTCGTGGTCAGGCGCCAAGCCAAATCCTGTGCAAGTTGTGAACTCCCCTTCAGTTCGAGTGTGCTTTGCCCGGCCTAGCAGCTCTCGTCCATGACCGGCCTGCGCGAGAGCTCGATAGATTGGGACCATCATAGAGCGAGCATCGTACCGCTGCCGATTCTGCTGCTATCGCCACCGCAAAGGGGCTCGCAAAAGAGAAGGCTTGTTTCATTGAAGCCTAGCTCGTGATCTTTGGCTATTCATTGCCTTCCGGGGCAGGCGCGCGCATGTTGTGCCGATAGAGTCGCTTTGCGCCATGGCTGGGCTGGTATGCGATACCCCGGGGGCTGAAATCGCATCATGCCATGCCACCCGCCACTACGGGAACCAGTCAAGGCGGCCGTCGGCACAGCTTGCTTTGCCTTCGGCACAGGCTTGTGCCGACGGCAGCCGTCGGCACCTTACCGTCGGCAATAACGCCTCGGCACAGGCAAAGTTGCCGTCGGCACAGGCTGGCCGTCGGCATAGAAATAACGCCGTTTGGTAATTCTGGCTCGAATTTTTTCAAAAAAAAATTCAAAATTTTTCAAATTTTTTTATCCCAATTTTTTATTAATCTCTCACATGCACCATTTTAACTCTAACTACACTTAATATTAGGTCAAATTCCACTCATGGTCAAACTTCCCGGTCAGTCACCCATCCTCACACTACTCCAGCCCTAAGATGCTTAACTTCTCGGTTCCATTTAGACTAGATTCCATGAAAGAAATGATACCTTATTGACAATAATACTATATCAATACTATTAACCCTTATTACTTGATGTTGCACATCATTATTTTTTGAATTCCAAACAATTACCTAAATAAACTACAAGAATAAGTATATTAATCTTGAATTCAAATGGACAATAAAATGATTTATTTTTTCTTTTTTATTTAATATGGAATAATTAATATCTTTAAATGTGTAAATCAAAATTTGACAAATAGTATGTCTAAATCAATTAGAAAAATGAGAGGAATCCAAATATGACATCTATATCATATTTTGAATCTAAAAATAATTTTTCCAAAAATTCATGAGCATTAGATCATGTACCAGTAGTTCAAATCTGGTCGGCCTTCTACCGATTCGGCAGGGATTTTTCTTTTTCATTAGGGATGGACGGAAAAGTTCCAGATACATCGGTTGGGAAATTTTCCATCTTAGGTGGTCTAGTGTTTTTAAAAAATGTGTTGGTACCAATGTGAAACTTTAATTTGGTGGTTGCTTCACAAAACATCGCGTTTTCGGCACCTCAAAAATGGAAAATGGCTTTTTCGCGCGATGAAAAGGAAAACATCCTCGGTAAAACATCTCAAGATACACATGTGTGCATAATATAGGCACATTATCACAAACTATGCCGGCGATTCTATCCATAATATTGGTCGTTTGACCTAAATGTCATGAAACCTCGAACATGATAGCTCATTTTGTGAAGGATTTTCTGTGATGTTCGCAATTTTCCAACTTTAATATTTTATTTGCAACTCTGACACATAATATGATACCACGCGAAGGTTTCACATTGTTTGGATCGTTTTCGAATTTTTTATGCCCGTTTCAAACTATATTCAAAACGGCGGGCATGAAGATCCTTTGCCCGGGCTGAGGCTCACCAAACTTGCACCGGATCTCTGATGAAATATCATGTTGTGAATCTAAAAATGATTTTTACAAAAATCTTGAGCATTATATCATGTACCTGTAGTTCAAATCTGGTCGGCCTCCTACCGATACGGCAGGAATTTGTCTTTTTCATGAGGGGTGGATGGAAAGGTTCCAGATACACCAGTGAATAAATTATCCATCTTATGTGGTCTAGTATTTTTGAAAAATGTGTTGGTACCAATGTGAAACTTTAATTTGGTGGTTGCTTCACAAAACACCCCGTTTTCGACACCTCAAAAATGGAAAATAGTTTTTTCGTGCGATAAAATGGAAAACTTCCTCCTGCAACATCGTAAGACATCCCAAGATGCACATGTATGGACAATATGGGCACATTATCACAAACTATACCGCGATTCATTGGTTGTTCTGTGTGAAAGCCATAAAACATCGGATATGATAGCTCATTTTTGAGAAGGTTCTTTGAGATATTTTAAATATTCCAAGTTTGATATTTTCCAAGATAGAACTTATTTTTCTGAAAATTTTGATATATTATTTGTATTTTTCTGAATTATAATGATTTAGTTATGATTTTTTGAATATTAATGTGGTAAAATGAAAAATGGCTATGCCCACGGCTTTGCCGTCGGCACAGGGCTGAAAATATGTGTTGCCGTCGGCACAGGCCTGACGCTGTTAGCTCGTCGTCATGACGGATAGGCTGTACCGACGGCCAAAACTGTGCCGACGGTTGCCGTCGGCACAAACCTTCATGTGCCGACGGTTTACCTATGCCGACGGCTGACCTGCTGGCCTGGCCGGAACAAGTCCTGTGCCGACGGCCCCGATATTTTGCCGTCGGCACAAGATGTGGCCGTCGGCACCTTGACTGGTTCCCGTAGTGCGCCCCCCGCGCGTTGGTGTTTAGCTAGCTAGCTAGTCCGCCACTGTTGTTAGAATAACACAGTCGTGTCGTGGAACTAGTAGCATAGTCTCATGATGGTAATTTGTACGATGTATTAGCTGTGCTGCAGATGGAAAGGACGGTCAAAAGTATTTAGCTAACCTAACACTGTTGACTGCCAAAACCCACCGGCGGGCAGCGGCCTTGTCAACACCGTAGAGCCGGGAAGAGCCTAGAGCTGCGGCTGACTGAGACCCTCCGAGCGACGGCCCGCAATGCTCTTCTCGTCACACGCGGCGCTGCGGCGTGCAAGGCGTGTACACCTGACCTATACCTGGTCAGAAGGTGATGGTGATGCCTCGCTTAGTTTCTGCAGGGCACACATGTAAACATTAAATACGAGCCTCGATCTTCAAAATCTGTGGATCGGCTCAAAGAGCCGATCCACCCATGATTCGTACGGGTGCACGAATACTTGGTGGTCCTGCTTGATCAAGATGAAGCTAATGAGATCTACGACGATTTAGGGTTTTCACCGCATAATCGGATCATCCTACTGTTGGCCTCGCGGCCACGCACGGTGCTCGTAAGCCGATCCTAAACAAGGCCAAAAACCAACATGAAGTTGATCCTTGGAACATCCCGTTTAGGACTTGCGAACGCTACCCTACTGGATCCTCCCCCTTTGTAAGGCCTAACTATTGCAGATATTAAACTAATCCTTGTAGAACAAGGAACAATCGTAACGGATCAGATCTACTAAATAATGATCAAGCGGGGTGCCGCCCCCACGCCTGAGATAGGCGTGAGGGCGGCTAGATATGCAAGGGTTGCACTACGTAAGCATGCTTAAACGAAGAACAATGCTAACCCTAACACATCTAATGATAACTACGTTGCTCGCCATCAAAGCGCTCACGAGCAACGCATGAACAACATGGTTTGTGCTGCCTAGATCGCAAGATGCGATCTAGGCGATGTCGCTTACCGATAGAAACCCTCGAGACGAAGGAGTTGGGATGCGCCGAGATTGGTTTGTTTTGGGGTTGAACGTGAGTTGTTGTTTATTCCATAAACCCGAGGTACATATTTATAGTCCAGCGGACTTTCTAGAGGCACACTAAACCGTGCACGATACAAACTCTAACTTTTAATCTAGATACAACCTACCACAATTAAAGATACACGGGCAACTTAGCCCAAATTCTCCGTGCAAGGCCGCTTCGTAGATTTTCCATGTATAATCTTCCAAGCCCATCTTGATCGCGGCCCACCTCCTGATTTAGCCAAAATCCGGTGATAACACATGATTTTGGAAATATGCTCCAAAATCATTATGCTTTCCCTCAATGTCATCGTGGCAAGCAAGCGTTGACATCCATCATCATTTGGTCCACTCCGCACATTCTGATAGCTTTAGCATTGACTCCTTGAAAACTGCAAGGACATTACCTCTTCACCAGATTTCTCATTATTTAACCGTGCCGACTGGTTAGCTCTCTTTATCTTCCATTCCATCCCAGCCATCGGCACCAAAAAAACCCCCTTCTCCTGTAGCAATGTCTTCCTCTTCCTCGTCCTTCTCAAGACTCTTCCCCCATCCTTCGCCGAAGAAGAAGAACAAAGACAGCCTCTACCCCGCGGTGAACCCCTTCTCCTCCGACAAGGAGGAGAAAGAAGAAGAAGCAGCGAAGGCCAAGGCCTCCCCCTCCGCAAAACTCCCGCCGAAGAAACGCTTCCGCATGTGGGCGGACAGCGAGGACGAAGACGATGACGAAGAGGAAAAGGAGGAGGAAGACTCCTCCTCCTCCATCGGGTATCCCCCGAACAAGCGCTTCCGTTCCTGGGCGGACAGCGAGGATGATGATGATGACGAGGAGGAAGAGGCTCGGCCAAGGGCTGGGCAGCAGCGACGAGGAGCTCCTCGGGAGCAGCGCCAACGACGTCGATGGCGATGACGTGGACAGCGACGACTAGTAGTATAGGACTAGTAGCAGCAGTGCACTAGGCACCAGATCCCCCTTTTGAGAGCCATCGGCTCTTTCTTGTAAAGCCGCTCCTTGGAATTAATGAAATTGTTCTTTCCATTCATCCTTTAATCGCTCCAATTTCACTCCTTCCGCCGGCCATGCCAAGACCGATAGTAACGCGTCGGACTTCTTTCCCTTTGAACGCCGAGGAAACCGGATTCTAATTAGCTCGTAGGCTAAGAGCTTCTCAATTTAGGCCGCGATTAGATATCTGACCAAAATTCTTCGCAATCCCTTAGCCGATAACAACTCATCGGCTATTCTGAGAATCCCGTCCTTTTCTTTCCTCGAAGCAACGGCACAGTCCAAGCCCTGCACTAGACGACGGCTTTTCCTTCCCAGTTTCTGCCTGAGACGATCATGATGCAGCCGCAGCCAAGGTAACTCTAATCGGCCCTTAAAAACAGGTCTGTTGCCCCCCGAGTCTCAGCCAAGGCACGGCAGAGACGAGGATACGCAAATTAGCTGTATGGACCTGGGCTTGATTATACCTGCACATAAATCGGCTTCCGAAAGCAGAGAGCCTTCCAGGTGAGCTGCCCCCCGAGCTTCTTTAGTTCTTGCTGGTTAGATCGGCTTTTTCCCTCTGGTGGACCTGATGCGCTCCATCCTTGACCTGATCCGCATGTCCGGGCTGCTCTTGGCATTGTTCTTGAAGAGAGGATCTAAGTCCTTGGCCTACGCTCTGATCGTAACAATTACTCCTCTTGAGTCGATGGCCATGCATCGGCTGTTATATCCTTAAGTCGATGCCTGCTGCATCGGCTGTGTTCGAAAATTTTCGAATTTTCGTATATATATATATATATTTTTTTTTATTTGGCCGATTTCCCTTAATCGGCCCCCAATGTCTCCTTGCACGTATGTTCTCACATGTTTATCTGATTATATGCCCCCCCGAGCCGATACCTGCTGGATGACTGCAGATATCGGCTTGTATGGATAGTCGGGCACGCACTTGTACGTCGGTGACTCTCGTCTGCGACGTGGCCACCGCTCGTAGATCGGTGCTGATCGTAAACAACATGTGGTGGAAGTAATTTTGGCCGATTGCTGGAATCGGCCTCCATATTCATTGGAGAGTTGACTGAAGGTCCTGTACTGTCCCTTCATAAATAAATTTTTTGGGGCCGATCACAAGGATCAGCCTCGCCTGGTTTGCTCATTGGTTTCATCTTGCTATTCGGTTAGGCTGGATAAAACCAACCCAACCTCTGACTTGATGCGCTTGCTGTCCACCTTGAGTGCACCGTATAGTCGTGGAGCACTACGCTCTGTTGGCAAGACGAGCACCATGTTTGTGCCAGCCGATGTCTCCTCATCGTCTTTCCTCTGTTTGGGGCGCCACTCCATTTTCCGTGGACGACCCTCTTCATCCAGGGTTCGCTGAACCTTTGCAGCCGATCAGTCGTGCCTTCCTTAGCGTATGCAGTATAACCTCTCGGCCTCTCCATCCCGCGCAATCGCTGAACCCCGCGCTTTTGGGAACGGCTAAGTCCGGGCACCACCTTGGCGGTGGTACTGTCTTCTTCCACTTCTCCTCGTCTTCAATCCTCAAGATCTGCCCAACGAGGTGACTCAGCGCGTTTGCTTTGTGGTGGGAGAGGCCCTAGGCGCTTGAACACAGATACGTTGGCTGCCTCCTTCTTCTTCCGGTTGCATTCTGGGCAATTGCCGATTGTGGGCAGTCGGCTCATTCCCGAATCCCAGAGTGTCGAAGAAGGGGCAGTCCCAGTGTCCGGTGTTGTCATCTTGCTCCCTTGATGCTTTGGCACACCGTGTTCCTCCTCATCGCGATCGTGCCGACGATATCTTCTGGCGTCTCTAGCCGACGATCTCCTCTATCATCGCAATCGGACCGTCGGCGTTGGTCATACTGACTCACATATTTGTTGAGGAGGTGATCGAGAGGGGTCGCCGATATCTTATATTCTTCACCTCTCCCTCGGTGACAGCGCTTGCCATCATGACGGAGCCGATCGCGTGGAGCGGCCTCCTCTTATCCTTGCTATGAGAGCACTGCCCTCATCTCCATCTTTGCCAGGGTGGTTTCCAGGCCCTACCATGTTGATGCTGAACGAGGGACCCGGGGCAACCTTCGTAGGTGATTTCCACCATGTTAACGGGAAGGGTTTGGTGTCGACCTTCATGGCGCATGGTTGAAAATTAACCGCCCCTTCTCTATCGCCGCTTGGATGTGCCGACGCCACCCTGGCAATGGTGGCATGGGAAAGCGAGTTGTGGAATTTGCAGTATGGCTTTCCGTTTAGCCGTGGGGAACTTGAGACCTTCAGAACCACAACTGTTTCTCCTTGAGCAGAGGTCGAAGATTTGCTCGTCTTGGTCACATCAAAATCAAATCCCCGGGCGGCCCGGTGGCTTTACCCATTTGCGGCCACGGGGTTCCCCCGAGTCCACTCGCCCATCGTTATCTCTTGGTCTCCGCAGCACCTCATCTTCCTCTCGCACCGACCATGACTACGCACGCTTGAACTTGTCTTGAGTACAGGTCGGGGTGGCGCCGTTCATACGCTGATAGTTTCGAACCATGTGCGCCCGAGGGATAATCTTGGGAGGCCATGTCCTTGAGCGGTGTTGCAAGGCTCGCCACTCGCCAACTCGATCTTCCTTTTCAGTTATACGAACCGAATAACATCGGTTCCTAAGATTTGAAGCGCTGGATGTATCACCGTTTCCGCGCTTCGACGTAGTTGTGCTAGATCGGCAATGCCAGGAAGCTTCTGAATGGTATTGCATATGGAATGTTCTTCCAATTGCTTCCAAGAGGATGGAGTTTGCTGGCAAGGAGGTGTACCATCCAAAAGCCGATCCCGTGAGGGACCGTGAAAAGAGCCTCACGCGTAGCTGATCCGACACCGAAGCCGGTCCTAGTTGAGCCAGCCGACGTGCTCGATGGAGCCGGAGCCATCCGATCCACCGAACTTGGAGAAGTCGGGAGCCGATATTTAGGTGGCGGCGGGATCATCTCGTAATCGTCGGGTACGGCTTGGAATAGCCGAACGCTTCTTCTTCGGCATCATGTCGAATGGTCTCGCATGGTATCGATCCGATCCGCCGTGGCCGCCGTAGGAGTTGCACTCGAAGATTCGCGGGGTGGCGTACTTGGCCACCATGTTTGCTTTTCCGCCCGAGCCAACCGCAGAGCTGGACCCGGGAGTTTCGTCGGTGTGGCGTACTTAGTTAGCCACGTCCGCTTCTCACGCTCTCGTCGATGTTCCTCCTGTGTTCGCCGGAGTCCCCGATGTGGTGGCCTGGTTTGTGAGTGCCCAATCACCACAATCCGGCACATACATGCACGCGTATCCATGAGGGATCTCCTAGGCGCCTCCATTAAGAACTGGTAGTCACTAGGGTCGCCACCAATCTGTAGACGAGGAATGCCGGTGTAGTCGGCACTTCGCAGGTGCCGCCAACGCATATGGCGGCGGTGGGACGGACCGGAGTGGCAATTCCTTGATGAGTCCCGAGAGCTGGTCCTGACGGCGAGTACCGGTGGCTCATGATCTCCCGGATCACGCGCAGCGACACGCTCCAACACGTTGACCAAGTTCTCGAGTGGCGGGTAGCGAGTGAGCCACTGTAGTTGATCTCCTCGCCGGACCCTGGTGCGTTCCTCCGACGGGGTAGAGAGGTCTATCCCATCGAGCGCACCTTGCGGTGAGAATCCCTTCCATCCGATGCCATGGGAACGGGTTCTTCGAAAGAGCCGATGAGGTCGGCTTCGAGGGTGGCCTTGATCTCGTTGTATTGCTTCTTGAGGTCGTCATCCCCGTAGGTGACTGGCGTGCCGTCCGCCATCTCGATGTAGATGGCGAGGTAGTTGATGCACGTTTGTCCCACCGGGCGTGCTAATGTGTTGATCGCCAAAACCCACCGGCGGGCGCGGCCTTGTCAACACCGTAGAGCCGGGAAGAGCCTAGAGCCGCGGCTGGCCTGGTCCCTCCGAGCGACGGCCCGCAATGCTCTTCCGGTCACACGCGGCGCCGGGCGTAAGGCGTACCCGACCTATACCGGTCGGAAGGTGATGGTGATGCCTCGCTTAGTTTCTGGGGCACACATGTAAACATTAAATACGAGCCTCGATCGGCTCTCAGGTTATCCTGTGGATCGGCTCAAAGAGCCGATCCACCCATGATTCGTACGGGGTGCACGAATACTTGGTGGTCCTGCTGATCAAGATGAAGCTAATGAGATCTACGACGATTTAGGGTTTTCACCGCATAATCGGATCATCCTACTCCAGTTTGGGCCTCGCGGCCACGCACGGTGCTCGTAAGCCGATCCTAAACAAGGCCAAAAAACCAACATGAAGTTGATCCTCGGAACATCCCGTTTAGGACTTGCGAACGCCACCCTACGTGCCGCTGGATCCTCCCCCCTTTGTAAGGCCTAACTATTGCAGATATTAAACTAATCCTTGTAGAACAAGGAACAATCGTAACGGATCAGATCTACTAAATAATGATCAAGCGGGGTGCCGCCCCCACACCGAGATAGGCGTGAGGGCGGCTAGATATGCAAGGGTTGCACTACGTAAGCATGCTTAAACGAAGAACAATGCTAACCCTAACACATCTAATGATAACTACGTTGCTCGCCATCAAAAGCGCTTCAGTACGAGCAACGCATGAACACCATGGGGCTTGTGCTGCCTAGATCGCAAGATGCGATCTAGGCAGCATGTCGCTTACCTGATAGAAACCCTCGAGACGAAGGAGTTGGCGATGCGCCGAGATTGGTTTGTTTTGGGGTTGAACGTGAGTTGTTGTTTATTCCATAAACCCGAGGTAGCGGACTTTCTAAAGGGCGTGCACTAAACCGTGCACGATACAAACTCTAACTTTTAATCTAGATACAACCTACCACAATTAAAGATACACGGGCAACTTAGCCCAAATTCTCCGTGCAAGGCCGCTTCGTAGATTTTCCATGTATAATCTTCCAAGCCCATCTTGATCGCGGCCCACCTCCTGATTTAGCCAAAATCCGGTGATAACAAACACCCATTAAGGATTAGATGTGCTGGAGATGGAAATGATGGTCAAATGTTCGTTGTGAAATGTATATGTCGATTGCCTAGCCCTTTCCATCAGTTCGGACTTTTGGTTCAAGTGGCTAGTGCATGAAGCTTATCATGGTATCAGAGCCCCAGGTCTCGAGTTCAAATCCTGGCTTTCACATGGTTTTCGCAATTAAGCCTAAAAATTGCTGTTGCCCTCCTCTTACATGATTTTCGCAATTAAGCCTAAAAATTGATGTTGCCCTCATCTTTAGCCACCGCTGATGCCCTGTTTCGGTGTGCTCTTCTTCTTTCACGTGTTGACTTTCTCTTCTCCCGTCACACGCGAGTGGGGGTGTTGTGAAATGTATATGTGGATTGCCTAGCCCTTTCCATCAGTTCGGACTTTTGGTTCAAGTGGCTAGTGCATGAAGCTTAACAGTTTCATGTTTCCTATTAGCAACGCACTTCAGATTTCTAGATCGCAAGTGAACGTTTTTTATTACGATTACTAGATTAACTGAATGTGAATAGTGTAATTACATTGTACCATTGTTTGGACGGGCACCAGATAGGAATGCCGCGCTTGGGAAGGAAACCCTAACCCCATGTTACACGGTAAAGAAAGGCGTGACACTTTATGGACTGTGACTGAAGCCTTGTGTTTGGTTAGTGTCAGCTTGGTCGAGTTGTGGAAGGAGGAAATGGCATTTTTCTAAACTGAGAGAATGAGAGGAGATCCCATAAACAACTACCGATTAACACTATATACAATGACATTTGAGGACAAACTAGTTATTGACAGTTTTCACACTCTAGAATTTCTATTTGGTCACACTTGTACTACATAGCCTTGAATTCCAACATCTCCCTTATTAGCTAAATCTATATTTTCTAAATGGGGGGAATGGTGTTTTGGCACATGGGGGCATATGCTTCCTTTATTTTGAAATGCATCTTACTTACATTTTGAAATTTAAAAAATTTGAAACGAAAAATTCGAACGTACATCTTCACGTGCTACGCGCTCACAAAGTTATTTCATAAAAATCCAACATGTCGTGTGACATGTGTAAAAAAGACAAAATTCCATGCTGAAAATAAGGCTTTTCAGGAGATAAGTTTTCTCTTTTTTACACAGACCACAAAACATATTGGTCCCTCGCGAAACTTGACGAACATACGTATATTGTGGAGATGTACATGTAGAATTTTTCAAATTTTTTCGACATTTCGAAATATAATTTTCTGATAGAGGGAGCATATGCACCCGGGAGCCGAATTGAATTTCCGCTGGGCCCCTACTAAGTTTTCTAGATATTTAACGATGACATGGAAAGTAGTACACATACGCACGCATTATAATATAATAAGGGGCATAAGTAAATTGTTGGAATAATATGAATAAGTTGCTTGCTTAGTTTATGGTGAAAACGACTACAATAAAGGAGCCCCCCCCCCCCTAATATACTCACTTTTTAACACAAAATACAATTTCGGTCTAGCAGTAGAAATTATTTCTAATGATATGCGAGAACTGTATTAATTTTTTACCTTAATAAAAAAAGGTGCAGTTTTGAGTTGTAAATGTTGCTAATTATACCTAAAACTTAGTTATTGATATAATACATCGAATAATGTAAAGTAGTAATACGTACGTTAAAGGCTAGCTAAGTTATGACGAGCTAAAAAAAGGTTAGTACAAACATTTGGAAGCGATTAAAGTATTGACGAAGAAGGTTATCCAAAATTTTGTTTAATGCACAACAAAAAAATCGAACAACGGTACCTTGCAGTTGGTGGGAGTAACTGAGACCATCCAATTCTGCCGATCGGGCGGCTGACGCCCCCCGTACTTCACCACCAGGGCTTACAGTACAAGTCAATTTTTGAGGGAAAACTCGGGAAGTACCTCGTCCGGAGGGTCAAAACATAATTTTAATAGTAGGTTCGTCATGGTAGGGGTATTGACATGTATCTTTGTTTGTGTGAGGGCGTTTTTGCATCTTTTGTATTCGTTTGGTCTCAACCTGTCCTGGCCCGCGGGATGAACCCTAGGCGATTTTACTGGCAGCGTCGGGGCGAACGGAGGAGCCGCCGATGGGCGATGGTGAGGCACCGCGCGGTCGTGGCGTGGGGCTGGCGTCGCCGATTCCGCACCGGCCCCAGTACGTCGGCACCGCGCTCGGTTTCGGCCTTGTGTCCCCCACTGCGTCGCCGGTTCGTCGATTCCGCATCCTCGCCGCCCACTGCGCCGCCGCCCGCCGCCACGTCGCCTCGCGCCGTCGACTCCGACGTTTCCGCGGCCCCGACCCCCATTGAGCGGCGCTGCTTCTGGCCTTGTTAGCCGCCTCGCGCCGCCGCGTGGATCCCCAGACGGATGCGCTGGTGAGGAGGCGACGCGCCGCCCGGGCATGGCATCCAGGCCTCCGACGAAGCGACGCACGGCGCGGCCGTGGCGTTCAACCCTCGGGTACGTGGGCGGCGACGTGGAGCAAAGGTACTAGCGAACGTGGCGCCGGCTCCCTGGACCTGGCGCCGGACGTGCTTCCCAATCCAAATCCCTCTTATTTTTCCAAACAATGTATTGCTACCTATCAATTGCTTAGATATGAATTGATGTCCCATCCAAATCCCAATCCAGTCTCTGTTTTGCTTTGGTGGGTGACAGTTTTAGTTTTAGAATTGATGTTCTTGTTAGGGATTTAGAATTGTTCTTATCCCAATGCCCTTACATGAGGTACAATTTGTTTCCGATAAAGTAAGCTTGGAAGTTGGATTTTGTTTGTGGATTCATAGTTGAGTTCAGGACTATTGGATTTGGCGTAATTAAGAAAACACAGAGAATGTACGGTTGGATGTCGGTATTAATATGGATTTATAGGGCATGTCACTGTTCACCTGCAAATACTTCAATCTGAAAGAGCCAACCTGACATGTGTTTCATGATTAGTGTAATAGCGAATACTTTAATCTATATTTTAGGTGACAATGATACAAACAACCAACATAATTGCTTAATATGCGGTTCCAAATATTTTGGCAGGGGCAAAAACTTGAGTTTTGAAGTTATGAACTACCCTCACATCAACGGGAAACGACCAATAAAGCAGTTACCTCTTACTGCTTGTACTTGCATCATGTATAGTAAAGAGGAATTGCGCCATTTCTTAAATGGTCTTAACCTTTTTCAAATTGAAAATGGTGACCACTGAGTTTCTGGTTTTAATCATTCAACATTTTCTAGGAGCAACGGAGTAAGTTTGAAGGTTTATTATGGGTATGTGTAGCATATGTTATGTTAGCTATACAATCCCTTGACCATGATAAATGGGCAATCTGAACATAGTGCATAGGTACGTAATGTTAGAGTAATATGCATGTTGTATTACCAGGGGGCAAAGGCCACAATATATAGTACATGTACAGGTGCACATATGCAGAAAGCCCCCTAACATATGGGAAACTACAATAGACAGATATATACATCTAACACCCCCTCAAACTCATGGTGGATCCACAACACCGAGTTTGGAGAGTAAGAAATCATGCTGCGCTCGAGTCTGTGCCTTCGTAAAGAAATCCGCCAACTGCAAATCAAGGCACATAATGAACCGCAACAACATCATCCCGTACCTGTGCACGTGTAAAAGCATCAACACCAATATGCTTGGTCAGCTCATGCTTGACCGGATCACGTGCACATGATAGCACCTGTACTGTCGACAAAGTGGAGTGTGTGTAAAAGAGACCCCAAAATCTAACCACCGTAACCAAGTCACCTCAGCAATCAACAAAGCCATAGCCCGCAACTCAGCCTCAACACTCGAACGGGAAACTGCGACCTGTTTCTTCGTCTTCCAAGCAACAAGCGAACCACCAAGAAACACACAGAAGCAGAAAGCGAACGACGACGTAGGATCACTCGCCCATGTAGCATCCGAATAGCACTGGAGCTGGAGAGAGCTGGAACGGGAAAGAAAAGGCGACGAGTGATCGTGCCACGAAGGTAACGAAGAACACGAAGGAGATGACTATAGTGAACAATGGTAGGAGCTGAGACAAACTGACTCAGAATATGAACAGGATAAGAAATATCAGGACGAGTGACAGCAAGATAAACAAGACTCCCAACAAGATGGCGATAACGGGTGGGATCAGGAAGAGGATCACCATCAGTACGAAGCTTAACATTAAGCTCCATAGGAGTATCGACCGTGCGCTCATCCCCAAGAGCACACGAGCAAGAAGATCCCGAATGTACTTTTCCTGAGAGATAGAAAAGCCATCAGAAGTGGAGGAAACCTCAATGCCAAGAAAATAGCGAAGAGGACCAAGATCAGTCATAAGAAACCGATCACGAAGACGAGCCTTGACGAAGGCAATATACTCAGGATCATCACCAGTAATGATCATATCATCAACATAGAGAAGAAGAAGAGTACGTCCACGAGAAGAAGTGTGAACGAAAAGTGCTGGATCATGAAGACTAGGAGAGAAACCAGCAGCAGTCACCACAGAGGCGAAGCGCTCAAACCAGGCACGAGGGGCCTGTTTGAGACCATAGAGAGAACGTCGAAGACGACAAACCATCCCATCGGGAACAGAATACCCAGGAGGAGGCAGCATGTAAACCTCCTCACTCAACTCGCCATTAAGAAAAGCATTCCGAACATCAAGCTGGGAGACAGACCAGCGGCAAAGCAACAGCAAGAAGGGTACGCACGTAGTCATATGAGCCACAGGGGCAAAAGTCTCATCATAGTCACGGCCGTGCTCCTGCTGAAAACCACGAGCCACAAGACGCGCTTTATAGCGCTCAAGAGATCCATCGGAGCGAGTCTTAATTTTATAGACCCACTTACACGTGATGGGACGAACACCGAAGGGGAGAAACAAGATCCCAAGTGCCGGTGCGCTCAAGCGCAGCGATCTCCTCACCCATGGCAAGCTGCCATTCGGATGACGCCGGCATCCCGATAAGAAGTCGGTTCGGAACGACAGAGAGACCATACCGACTAGGAGAGTAACGAACTGGAGCACGCACGCGCGACGAACAGGTCGGAAGGGGAAGCTCATCGGCGAAGACAAGTCATCGAAGAAGAGGAAGAAGGACAAGATCGGAAGGAGCCGAAGGAGAACGAGGAGTACTAGGTGGACTAGACGAACGAGAGGATGGCGCCGAATGGGGCGCATCAGAAGTAGGAGGAGGGGAGGAGGGACAGCAGGGGTGCATCCGAAAAAGAAGAAAAGAGATATCATCCACCGGTAAGTACCCGAGGTGGGGGAGGATAGAAGGGACGCGTCTCATCAAACGTGACGTCACGAGAGATGCGCATCCGACGACCAACGGGGTCCCAACAACGATAGCCCTTATGCTCATCACCGTATCCGAGAAAAACACACTCAACAGACCGAGCGGTCAGTTTGGTGCGTTCGCGAGGAAGGACATAGCAGACGCAACCAAAAGAACGAAGAGTCGAGTAGTCTGGAGAAACACCGAGAGACGCTCGAGAGGAATGCCACCCCGTAGAGCAGCGGAAGGCTGAATGTTAATGAGGTGGGCCGACGTAGCGACAACCTCAGCCCAGAAATGTGGCGGAAGAGAAGAGGCAATCATCATAGCACGGGTGGTCTCAAGAAGATGACGATGCTTACGTCGGCGACGCCATTTTGAGCATGCGCGCCGGGACAAGAAAACTGAGCGAGGGTGCCCTCCTCAGCAAGGACACCACGAAGGTGCCGAGAGATATACTCACCCAGAATCAGCACGGAACACGCGAATGGGTGAGGAATACTGAGTACGGACCATGGCCGCAAAACGCTGATAAATAGAGAGCACCTCACTGCGAGAGCGCATGAAAAACACCCAGGTGTACCGTGAAAAATCATCAATGAATAAGATATAGTATCGATGGCCCCCTTCGAAGCGAAGGGAGCCGGACCCCAAACATCCGAATGGACTAAATCGAACGGTCGTTGAGAGACAGACACACTAGTAGGATAGGGAAGCTGAATCTGTTTGCCTAACCGACAACCCCTGAGTGTAACGACCCATCTCCGAGACAGACCCCGAAGGCCACGATGAACCAAAGACGACAAAGAGAGTCACAAAGGTGACCAAGACGATGATGCCACTGCTGAAAAGAGCCGGTGACCGAGGCAACAACCGGAGGAGAACCGGCAGATAAAGTGGCAACAAAGGAACACGAAGCCGCCTAACTCCCAAAGCCCCGGAGATCGACGGCTACGAGGGCGCCCAACCAGGGCTCGTGTGCGACGATCCCGAACCGCACAAGACTCAGCGTCAAGAATGACGCCAAGCTGGCTAGCAGAGAAAAGGTTCATCTCAAGGCGAGGAACATGAGAAACATCGGGGACAGAGAAAGAGGGAGTAGAAAGGGTGCCCGTACTAGAAACAGGAATAGAGGTACCATCGCCGTGACAATACGGGACAGAGAAATAAGAGACCGAAGAGCGGACAGAATAGAAGACTCAGAGGTCATATGAAAGGATGCTCCGTAATCCGATACCACGGGACGTACCGATCGTAGAAAGAGGTGGTCGCGCAGCTGCCGAAGAGTCCCACAGAACCAAAGCGCCCGGCGAGGAAGAGTTTGGAATAGCGAGCAGACCACGAAGACCCCCGAGAATGTCCCGATCGAGAGTGCAACCGCAGAAGATCCCGAAGAGCCCCCCGACGATCCGGAACCGCCGACGTAAACCGGGATCCCGCGTCCGGTGGAGGAAGTGTGGCCAACCTTGCCAAGAGGTGCAATGAGGACGAGGGCGAGACTCGGACCGCGAGGCCGCCGACGTAAACCGGAATCCCAAGCATCAAGCAGCAGTGAAGCCGCGCTATCTCATGCGCAGAGAGGCGCGACCGGAGAGGTCGACGTATAATCAGTGCCGACGAGGAGCCATCATCCACACGCACGCAGGCCACCAAAGGGGCGACGGAGAGCAACACGCCGATGAAGACAGAGTCGGCAAAGCGCGGTCATAACCACATGAAGAGGTCGCGAAAGTCGATGTAGAGCGGCAGGCCGACGTAGACGAAGTCGGCGAAGCACGGGCAGAGCCGCGTGAAGAGGCCGCGAAAGTCGATATAGCCGTCATACACGGAGGCAACGGACAAATACCAAGTACCGAAGGTGGGCCCAAAGAAAAGGCGAGATCAGCGGAAGAAGACATCAGGCAGCCGACGACAGTATTTTTTTTTCTTGTTTTTTTTTTTTTGCTTTTTTTTTTGCTTGCTTTTTTTTTGTTTTGCTTTTTTTTTTTGCTTTTTTTTTTACCTCAGAAGAAACTCAACTGGAAAGCAGGGAGATAGGCCAGGGAGCACGGCCACGCACGGAGCGGGCCAGCACGGGGCGGGCCAGGGAGCAAGCGGACAGCACGGATCAGCAGAAGATCGATCCGATCGATCCGGGCTGGGGTCGGGCGGCCTGGCGCTGGAGCGAGAGCGGACAGCACGGATCAGCAGGAGATCGATCCGATCGATAGCGGCCTGGCGTCGGGCGGCGAGCCAGCTCCCAGATCGAGCGGGAGCAGTGATATCCGGCCTCCCCAAGAGCAGCCAATCGGGTAGGGCGCGCCGCGGGGCGATCGGGCAGGGCGCGCCGCGGGGCAATCGGCCAGGCGACGGGACGGGCGATGAGGCTCGGGGCGAGCGAGGAGATCGAGGACGGCGGAATCGGGAGGAGCAGGGAGATGTCGCCGGGGGAGAGAAGAAACAGCGGCCAGATCGGAACCGGCAAGACCGGGGCGAGGTGGCGGCTGCGACGAGGAGAAAAGAGGAGCTAAACCTTCAGCTCTGATACCATGTTAGAGTAATATGCATGTTGTATTACCAGGGGGCAAAGGCCACAATATATAGTACATGTACAGGTGCACATATGCAGAAAGCCCCCTAACATATGGGGAAACTACAATAGACAGATATATACATCTAACACGTAAAAGAGATGCAAATAAAAGGTCACTCTTTGAGAGTTTCTTCTGCCATCCTTAAATACGCAGCTATACCTTCTAGCTGAAAGTGTTTGTTCGAGTCAATAATTAATATAACCAAAAACAATTATTATCCGGAGGATAGAGTGTAATCTGACCGTGTGTTGGAGTTCATCGCCTGGTTCCATAGATGGAATTGAGTTGAGAATCTGGATATCTCTTTCCTCTGGAATTATTACTGCTACGTACCAGTGTAGTCCACGGTTGAAGGCTAAGAAAATCTGCACTGCCATAGATGTAAGATTTAGGACAAAATAATTGGTATTTGAGTACGTTTGAAATTTAGTTAGGTACCATGTCATGCTTAAGATATGGAAGTACTTTAATCGCCCAACGCAATTTCTCCATTTCAGATACCCCCCTCTGTATATATTTGTTTGATATGTCGCTTGCATACTTGCGAGCAACATGTGTGAACTCAACGAAGACGCGTTTGCCATCCCTTGTTTCCAATATTCCTTTAAAAGAGCGGTGAAGATGGATGGCCGCATCAAGTATTCTCCGTTTTGAGAAAAAACACTCACTGTTTATACTTCATCCTGTAGTACAGAATAATTGAGATATTCACAAATGGCCATAATTGGTACCCTTTAAAAAAATTAGCTATGCATGCCGCAAGGTAGTTGCTTCCTGTAAATGTCTACTTCTTTCTGCATATGAATGAATGGTGGAAAGTTAAAATGAATGCATGGACGATATTTTGAAGTACATGTAAGTATTGCACACGTGTGTAAGTTTTTGGAATTTTTCCCCGTCCAGTACTCTTTGAACCTAAGCACAACCAGGCCACAAAAGCTCCTGCAACAAGTAGGAAAATTTTATTAGGATTGCATTAGTTGATGCGCTGAAATGAGATTACACTCTGCTGATGAATGTGCATCCTGATCTTTCTGCTTTTCCAGATTCTTAATAGTAGTTCTCTTCGAAGGATGCACATCATAGTCAGGCCACTTGTGTGTCTTAAAAACTTCTTTCAGTGTCAAGACTTTCCAAATAAGCTTGTAGATTGCTGTTTGACAGCATACCATTGTTTCCTGCGGATTAGTGAAGATATTAGGTAGTTATCATTTTTTGTTTGCTTTTTGAGAGGCCAAGAATTTGTGCTGTTGTCCTTTCTGGAATTCCAGATATGTACCTTATCTGCTCCTGTTGCATTTATGACTTTCTGGTCTCCGGATATTTCAGTGGAATCCTTTGGTGCTGTTGGAACATGATGTATTTTCGCTTTGCTCTTGACAGATTTGGATGAGGATGGATCCTGATAGAAGGAACAACAGGACGTGTTGTTAGCATATTGACAGATCTACTAACCTTGTTTGTCAATGCAGATTCTGCCATACATCCTTGGTGGTCAAGGTAGATTGCGGCGATGACTTCTTGGCTGAAGGGGTAGAACGCTGTGATGGCTTCTATGTTGCAGGTTTAGATTGCGGGATGAATTCATTGCTATAGGGCTATATTGCAGCAGCACTTTCATCGGTTTTTACTGCGGAGGGTAATAGTTTGGCTCTGCCGGATTCTTCATCTGGGACAATCGGTTGATGAAGAGAAGGCTCATGCTTGATGGGGTGGCTATGGTTTATGGAAGAAACACAGAACATCTATAAATACTGTCGTCAGTTGCCCTAGAATTGTTGCCGTGTATTTTTTTTTATTTTTTTGTTATGATCTAAAATGATATACAATAATATCTCCTCCCATTTTTTAGATCTTCTTGTAACGTAAGACTAGAAATTAACCAAATTATCTCTCTATATGAATGGAAGAACCTTACGTGTTTATTGATAGGGTCGCGCTGAGCGTCCCCCGGGGGATCAAATCCCCGATCCCCCGGGTCGCCAGCCACCCGATGCTACAGGAAGTAACCGTCAGATTTGAGTCAAAGCTCCTGTGCTGTGCGGGGAAAAAAATCATAGACGAAATTCCCCTCCTCCACTTTCACGCACGACAGGCTTGAGACACCGCCGGTGTTATCGCATCCGGCTTGCAACACCGTCGCCCGCGCCGTCAGCAACGCCGTCCCGGCGCCAGCAGCACCGCCGCCCGCGCCGATAGCACCGCCGTCCCGGCGCCGGCAGCACCTCCTCCCCTCGCACGCAGCACCACACCGCCCGCGCCGGCAGCACCTCCGCGTCTCCGCCCCTCGCACACAGTACTATCACCCCAGGCTAGCGGCATCGCCGCCGCACTTACGTAGCTCTGCCGCCGGCCTCGCCGGACTCCTTCAAGCACGGTGGCGCCCCGTTTGTCGCAAAACCCGTCGCCCCTTGTAGCAATGTCCGCCGTGGCTTGTAGCAAATCGCCCCCGCTTGTAGCACCCGTCACCAACCTATGTAGCAGCCGGAGACGCGCATGGTAGCAGCCACCGCTGTCTAAAGTAGCAGCAGCCACCGCTGCCTAAAGTAGCAGCAGGCGCCGCCGCCCAAAGTAGCAGCAGCCGCCGCGACATGTAGCAGAGATCGACGCTGTATGTCGCAGATGCCGACGCTGCTTGTAGCAGCCATCGCCGACCTATGTAGCAGTCGCCGACACACATTGTAGCGGCGGCCGCCGCCTAAAGTAGCAGCTACCGATGGGACATGCAGCAGAGGCCGACACCGCTTGTAGAAGCCGCCGGTGCTCGCAGCATCATCTGCCGCCCCTCGCGGCTGCAACAACGCCGGTCGCGCCCTGGCAGCTTCTGTGCCGCCCCAGCATCGGCGGCGGCGTGGCCTGATTTCGCCGGCGTCCATGGAGGCTCCAAACTCGCAGCCCCCCGTCGCATGGCTCGTGTCGCCGTAAGAGAAGGCGACGAGCTCGAGCTCGAGCTCGCGGCGATGGAGCCATGGCGCGGTCGGGCGCGGCAGGACGACAAAGGATGCAGGAGATAGAGACCTTCGGGCGACGCGGCGCAAAGCGATGTGCCTAGCAGCGGCGGCGCATCAACACTGGTCTGCGCGCGGCGGCGCATCACCATGCTCTGTGTGTTCTGTGGATAGGGAGTGGTGATGGAGGAAAGGAACGGGCGGACGGATAAGAGAGAGGAGCAGGAAGCGTCCAGAAAACGACGCACGTGTGTGGGCCCCCAAAGGGACACGCGTCGGTAGCTGGAGGAGGAGGAGGATGGGAGCGTTTGTTCCCCCGGGGGTAGATCAGCATTTTCCTTATTGATATACCTACTGTGAGATCAGCAAAAGGAACGCATGCACCAAATTTAGCGGAACTTATTAAAATCTGGCTGAATAAATACATGCACCAAGGCAACCAAATGCATGTATATACAGCAAATATCAAGGTTACAGATTTTCAATCACACGAATATCAATGTTACACGCAGACTGAATGTTCAACTACTTCAAGCTTTTCTACTTTTTGAGAATTCAACTATTTCGAACTGAAACATGTCTCACTGCCAAGACAATGAATGGCTGGTATCTAACATCTTTGCCCATTAGGTTGACTGAATGAAAACACACAGGCTGAAGGAACAAGATATTGGAACTGAAACAAGCAGGAAGTATGTAGATCATCTTTTTTCTCCATAAACTTGACTCAATGAAAACACACAGGCTTATCAACCTCTCCTGTACAGTCTTCTCCCCCTTCTTCTCCATCTTTTAACGCAACTAAATACCGGACAAAGCCATATACTTCCAACTGCTCCTCAATCACCCATGTACATGATCTTCATATAGAGTCTCTTACCCTCTTGAACATCTCTGGTGTATAAATACGTGAAGCACTCTTCTATAACGGGTGATCATTTTTTCCAGTGAAAGGGACTGATTGCGAACACTTTGCATCCAATTCGCATATCTTAACCTTGTTCTTCGCTATCAAATATCTGACTGGCTATCATGAAATATTCTTCTCTCGCCTCTGTTTCATCGTTAGTACCATCCATCATCCAAACCTGCTATTATCAAACCATCATGCTTAGGTGCATCTGTATGTCATATCTGCCCAAATTATTATAAGCAAAGCAACTATCCATGAGTTAATTCCATAGAATTTGTATCCCACAAAATTCATTTGGTTCAAAACTATATATATACATGATACCATAGATGCATAACAAATAACAAATAACTGAACTCATAAATAACAAAGTCTATGGTATATTGTCTAAAATCGGAATGCAATACTCCTAATTCTGAAGGCAGCGACACTACATGACGTGTGTGACTGAAGAAAGGATATATTTTCACAAATCTGGGCAAAGGAAGTACTACTGTATGACCACTACTAATGTAGTTTTAGTGCACAAAGCACCAGCGAGCTAACCAGCTCACGTCGCCTGCACCAACGAAGAGCGCACAGGCGATCGGGACGAAGGCGGAGATGACCGATCGGGTCAGCCCTCATCCGTGCGTTGGGGAAGAACGAGCCTTCTACCCCAAGGCGCAGGAGGCAGCGGCCAACACGGGCAGAACCGGGCGGCGGCGCACAGTGGGGGGCAGGGCCGCGGAATCGAGCGAGACGCCGAGTCAGGCGGCGGCGCACTTTGGGTCGCGTGGACGCGGAATCAGCAATCCAAAGGTGCTCTAGCTCCACCGGAAATCACCATGAGGGTTAAAGTGTAAATTGATGCAAATTGCTTTTGGTCCTCTCAAAAAATAAAATTAGAACTAGTCCTACAGCACGAACGGTCAGATCGGCCTGGTACTCCACCACATAATTCTGGAGTATCAGGGTACTGTAAAAATTATCAAAACTTAGTTATCGATATAATACATCGAATAATGTAAAGTAGTAATACATACGTTAAAGGCTAGCTAAGTTATGACGAGCTAAAAAAAGGTAGCTAAGTTATGACGAGCTAAAAAAAGGTTAGTACAAACATTTGGAAGCGATTAAAGTATTGGCGAAGAAGGTTATCCAAAATTGTTTAATGCTCAACAAAAAAATCGAACAACGGTACCTTGCAGTTGTTGGGAGTAACTGTATATAAATTGTTCAGTGTGCAGCTTTCATGTTTCCGATTAGCAGACGCACTTCAGTTTTTTTTTATCTTTTTCCAAAATGTTCAATTATCTATTAATTATTCCGATGATGAGTTTAACTGAGTGCGAATAGTGGAATCACATTATATATGGTTGTTTCGACAAGGAAAACGAAAAGAATATCTGAATATGTTCATTGCAAAAGATGCATGGTTGGAGCATGAGTACCTGGGTTCACTGAATATCTGAATACGCACTTCTTCTTTTTTTGCCACCAAAAGGTTCACCGATCTTTTTTTTTTGTTCAGTTTTTATTTTGCAGCAGTAGTGTGGAGTATCAGTGGCATGCCTGTAAGTGGTCATTGCAGTTTTGAGTGCTGCTTTGTATGCAAATATCAGTACCTGGCCGGGTGCCTTTGGTTCTAAGCTACTCAATGCTCATCCTGCGGCTTTATTGTGCTACCCAAAACACTCATCAGACAACATGCGTTGTTTCACTGACAGTTGAATTTCATTTGTCTAATCCCTGGAAAAAGGGCCATAACTATAAGAAAAGATGTGCATGTGCAGTGACTAAAAGCAGTCCTAATCGCTGTGCAGCTTTATCATGCCACTCCAGGATCGACGACACTCTTCAGACAAGATGGCTTCTATATACAAGCGTGCCACAGCACAATCCACCAAACCAGGGACACCATGCCTGTCATGTTCGTGTCAAGAGCTGCTCGCTCGGCCATGGTGCGGTTCAGATATTAGAGTGCAATGTACTTTGCACACGTAAAAAAGCATCTTCGTATTTGCCTCATCTGCATACCATACATGCACTCATAGTGAATATAAGCAGCATTCGATACGGAATGTACTCATGGCAGAGACAACCCGGAACATGTGAACGAGAAAGAAAGAGTTCCTAATCGATTGCAACTCGACAGCTTTTCAAATACGCAGATGAGACAATACCTCATACTCCTTTGGAAAAGATTGTGGGAACAAAGTGGCTCTGTCGACAAACCAGATGAGAATATGTTGTATCGCATTTGCTTTTACTCGATTGTTTTCATCAGACGATATGCTGTATCGCACTTGCTTTCAGTCAATTTGTTTTCGTCAGAGCTTCGAGGTGCACACCTGAGCCTGAAAGATTTTGAAAGATGGTAGACATGCCGCCACTTTTCCCTGTCTCATTGCATAGTTTACGGTTCTGGAGTTCGGAGATCTTGCTATGAAACCATTGACACAAGAGTTCTCCAAGATCTTGGGTTTCAATAAGACTTCTAGATGTGCTCTTTTACATTGTTTCCCAGTCTTTGTTCTTAAGTTCGCGATCCTTTCGGAGGAGCATTGTTAATTGTGATGCCAATCGATCAATCTGTCTTTCTCTTCTTCGGGCGAGAGCGAGTGCATAAGTTAGATATCCAGCTATGATGCCGTCCGTGCGACCGTGGATGGCATCATAGACAGAGACAGATACAGATTCGATTTTGTAATTATACAGCTTCAGACTTTAGAGATACATTTGGCTTCGTATTTGTTACTAAACTGCATGGGTATTACTTGCAGGTTTGAGTCTTTGCATGATAATACTATATCGTACATCGCCTAGCTCACTGGTTGTCCACACAAATAATGCCTTCATCAAGCACTTGGATGGCCAGCGGGCCGATCCAGCGGGTCCTTGCATGTCCAATTAGATCCGCGAGGACACGTGGACAGGCTGCACATGCTACAGCAGGGCGGCGTAAACGGACCGACCCATTTGTCCTGACCCATCCGTTCACTAAATTTGGAAAACCGATCCATCGACACGCACATCAAGCATGTTCTCCCATGTTCGCCCGGGTGCACCTAGGGCCCGCATAGAAGCGACCCAATGGTCTTCTACCTCTGGCGCCCAATAGAAGTAGAATGACTCCTGCTCTGGTCGCGCCGTCCGACACCTGCGCTCTTACTCTGGCCGCGCTGTCTGACGCTTGCGCTTCTGCTCTGGCCGTGCCGCCTGCCGTCCATCAATGCTGGCGTTTTGTTCTATGCTCCGGCATCCAATGCTCCAGCCCTTTATAATTAGGCCAATGCCGGCCATTTTTTACCATAATCTCTCATCTTCCATTTCCACTACTAGAAAATAGGCAATTAGTAGCGCACCACTATTCCCCATCAGTGGCGCACTGCTGGTGCGCCACTATAATCACGCCACTACTAACTTTTAGTAGTGGCGCACTAGTAGTGCGCCACAACTAGCCTAAGTAACAGTGGCGCACTACACTGTGCGCCATTGAAAAGTCCAGTGGTGCGCCACTATTGCTCCAAAGGGGTGCGCCACTGTTGTTATGCAGCAGTGCGCCACTACTGTCTACTGTCGGTGCGCCACTGCTGCCTCCTGGGGTGCGCCACTGTTACCGCGAGCTGGTGCGCAATTGCTGCCTGTCAAGGTGCGCCACTGTTGTATCTCAGACGTGCACCATTGCTGGCAGCTTTGGTGCGCCACTGCTAGTTTCGAAGGGGATCAGAGAGTAGTGCGCCACAGGGTACACACTAGTGCGCCACTCCTACTTGGTTGTCGTGCGCCACTCATGTTCCACTAGTGCGCCACTACTAGTATTTTGTTTTTATATTTTGTATTTTTGGCTTGTATTTGTACAGGTTGTATAGCACAGTATAACATCACAAATACAGGATATATAACACATATAAACAACAACACGGTATATTAATACATAGTTCTTCACATTAGCCTCCATGATTCACAACATTTCAAATATTAGACAAGTTACGGGGTTACAAAGTTACAAATGAGCTAGTGGTTACACAAGGTCGATCACCTAAACTACCATCACATAGAAGAGAGCTAGAGTCACTACTAGCACCATCCCGATGAAAGTGGTCTTCATCCGGTTCCTCCTCCGCTCCCTCCTCTCTCCCGCCAGATAGCGTGTGTATCTGTCTTCGGCCTCCGCTCTAGTACGTGGTGTACCCTTTGTAGCTGTTACCGCTAAAACGGTGAACCTGTCTCCGACCCTCCTCCCAGTCGTTGTAGACTCCGGGAACCTTGCCCTTGTACACGACATACCACGTCATATCTGCATATATGCACAAGCCAATGAAACATTAGTGCACACTCATAGATGTTTGCAACAAATAAGATCAAACTAAAAAACGATCCAAGTAGTATGAACTAAAAGGCATGCCTCATACATTATTAGTCGAAACAAATATTAACATTCGGGACGGAGTAAGTGAGACCAAGTAGGATGCACAAGAGATTGATATTTGTGTCATCGCACCAGGTTCACTAGCCCCTCCCCCGAGTGTACAGGTGATCAAACATTCTAATCATCGGTATTTTGAGATACAAAAGCAAATGGAATGACAAGAGCCTCATACATTGTTGGTCCAAACAAATATTAACATTTAGGGAAGGCGTTACCAAGTAGGATGCACAAGAGATTGATATTTGTGCCATCGCACCAGGCTCGCTAGCGCCTCCCCCAAGTGTAGTGACCACAAAATTTAATCATCGGCACTAAAATGGAAGAAAAGGCCAATGCAATTAAGAAGTGCCAACTCAAATAAGAGATAAGTAGCTAGTATGAACTAAATGGAATGCCTCATACTTTGTTGGTCGAAACAAATATTAACATCAGGGATTGGACCAGTGAGGCCAGGTAAGATGCACAAGAGATTGATATTTGTGCCATCACACCAGGCTCGCTTGCCCCACCCCAGAGTGTACAAGTGATCAAACATTCTAATCATCGGCATTTTGAAATACCAAAGCAAATGGAATGACAAGGGCCTAATACATTGTTCGTCGGAACAAATATTAACATTTAGGGAAGGCGTAAGTGAAACCAAGTAGGATGCACAAGAGATTGATATTTGTGTCATTGCACCAGGTTCACTTGCGCCTCCCTATTGCGGTCAGAAAACCACCGGCGGGTAGCGACGAGCAACACCGTAGAGCCGGGAATCTCCCAGGACTGCGGCTGGCCCTGGTCCCTCCGAGCGACGGCCCGCAAAGCCTTCGCGCACACGTCCGATGCCGATGCATGCCACCCGACCTATACCCTCGTGAAGGTGTTGGATGATGCCTCGCTTAGTTTCCCGCATGGTATACACGTAAACGTTAAATACGAGCCTCGATCGGCTCTCAGGTTATCCTGTGAATCGGCTCAAAGAGCCGATCCACCCATGATTCGTACAAGGTGTACGAATATATGGTGGTCCTACTTGATCAAATGAAGCTAAAGCGATCTACGACGATTTAGGGTTTTCACCGCATAATCGGATCATCCTACTCACGATTGGGCCTCGCGGCCACGCACGGTGATCGTGAGCCGGTCCTAGACAAGGCCTAAAAACCAACACGAGGTTGATCCCTGAACATCCTGTCCAGGACTAGCAAACGACACCCTACGCGCCGCTGGATCCTCCAACCCTTTGTAAGGCCTAACTATTGCAGATATTAAACTAATCCTTGAAGAACAAGGAGCAATCGTAACGGATCGGATCTACTAAACGATGATCAAGCGGGGTGCCGCCCTTACACCCGTGACAGGCGTAAAGATGCCTAAGGGTTGCACGACGATAGCATATGATACGAAGAACAATGCTAACCCTAAAACATCTATGATAACTACGTTGCTCGCCATCAAAAAGGCTTCAGCACGAGCAACGCATGGGGAACGTGCGCTACCTAGATCGCAAGATGCGATCTAGGCAGCATGGTGCTTACCCGGAAGAAACCCTCGAGACGGGGTAGTTGGCGATGCGCCGAGATTTGTTGTGGTGAACGTTGGTTCTTGTTTATTTCATAAACCCTAGATACATATTTATAGTCCGGGGGACTTTCTAATTTAGGCGTGCACCTAACCGTGCACGGGTAAAACTCTAACTTCTAAATTTAGATACGATCTACTATAATACAGATACACGGGCAATTTAGCCCAACTTCTTCGTATCAGACCGCTTCAGAGATCCTCCACGCGTATATCCTTCAAGTCCATCTCACTTACGGCCCATCTCCTGATTTGGCCAAAATCTGGTGATAACACATGCCTCCCTGGTTTTGGTAATGATAATTTCAAAACCACTTTGTTTTTTCCTCCGAGGGGTCATGGCGTGGCAGAGCAGAACCGTCGCAGCATTTTTCATCATGACGACTTGCCTTCCCAACTTCTCTGCACGATTTGACAGCTTTTTGGCACCACCTTCTCGAAAAACTGTTCGAACATTAAACTCCATCTTCTTTATTTAACCGCATCGAACAGTTCTCCTCCTCATCCTCTCCGCATTAGCACTCCAAAAGCCCTCCGGCGCCACCATGTCTTCTTCTTCCTCCGCCTCATCGGGACTTTCCATCGAGTCCTCTTCCTCCCACGAGCCGACGCCGAACCCACAGAGGTCCACGCGGCCAACATCCGCCGCGCCATAGAAGCCGGGGAGGAGCCCGGCCATGACTTCTTCGTCCGGTCCGAGACGACAAGTCTCGACGGACGGGGAGAGCGACCTCCGCTTCCTTGCCGACGGGGAATCGGAGGAGGAGAGCGATGACGTGCCACCTCCTAGCAGTGGCGCACCACCACTCAGTGCGCCATAGGTAGGCATGGTAGCAGTGGCGCACCCCATCGACGTGCGCCACTACTAGGTTGAGGCATGGGTTGGGCTCCTGTCGGCATTTAGTGATGGCGCACCACATATCAGGTGCGCCACTACTACATTGGTAACAGTGGCCCACCACTTTCTGGTGCGCCACTGATGACAATCTTACGGCTAGGCCTCTTCCTAGTAGTGTTCCCACCACCACCACCACCAGCACATGCTTCAACGCAGCAATGGCCGGCGGCATTGGCTCGAGGGGGGGGGGCACCTAGGACAGCCTCCGGGGCGTGGCCGTAGCCGAGGCCGACCAGGAAGGAGCAGCGGGAGATGCCAAAGTCAGCCACCAGCGTCGCCGTCTCCATCGCCACCATCGTCGCCCAAGCGCGTCGCCAATGACATCTCCAACTTCGAGTTTGTCGTGACCATCCACCAGGACATGAGCTGGGACAGGCTACACCTGCCCTAGAGGTTCACCTCGGTCGTTGAAGGGAAGGAGCCCCACCATGTCCTCATGTGCGTGTCCGGCGGCGTGACCGGCCTGTGGCCGGCGGAGGTGATGTTTGACGACGAAGGCAGATGTTCCTCCATAACGGCTGGAGGCTCTTCGCCCGCTCGCACGACATTGAGTCCGTGCACTTTGTTGTCTTCAAGTATGACAGCCACGATGACTTCAGCGTCAAGGTCTTCAACGAGAACACAGTGCCGCCGCCACTACCACTCTGACGAGGACAACTAGGAGACACTAAGATGAAGACAATGTAGTCTTCTACTATGCTTTTACTCAAGTTCGATTAATTTCATTTAAGCAAATCTGCCAATATGTATGCAACATTTGAGAAATAAGGGCATCTCCAACGGGGCGACTGAGCGACCATTTGCGTCCTTGCGGTCAAAAGATGCGTCTACACCCTGTCTCAACGGGGCGACACATAGTGACTGGGGCGTCTGCGGAGATGCAAACGTCGCCCAAGTATGGAGTACGTTCGCTTCTATGCGGACGCTGTGCGTTCGCGCCAAGTGACCGCGTTGGTTGCACCCGGGCCCACTAGGAGGTAAGTAAAATATATCCTCATTACTATTGATTGGCCAAAAGGACCAACTTTACAAAGATGGTTAGTCGAGTTAACCTAAAACTACAACGGCCGTACCTACTCTCCCTCGCGCGGCCTACCACGGTCGGGGTTACTCGTAGTCGCGCGGCCTACTACTGGCAGCCAGAGGCGCCGGCGCTGTCGCTGAAGCGCGACCGCCTGATGCACTCCTTGTGCCGCGCACGCCGCTGATCGGACATCTCGTCCTGCCGCCTGCGGTGTTCCAGGGCCTCGGCGGGAGAGGAGTCCCAGTAGACTCTCTTCACCATCTTCTCCACCGTCGCCTCCTCCGCCGCCATGTTGGCATGGTAGCAGGCCCTGTACCTAGACGGTGGCGCCACCGCTTCATATGTGGCGGCGATGGCGTCCGCCAGCTCGCGGTACTCCTTCTCAACCCGCACGGGCCAGCACTGGTCCCCATCCCGCAACTGAATCTAGTCGGAGCACAGGTACGCCCGAATCATGGAGATCACATTGCTGCGAGCTTCCTCCTCCGCTGCGCGAGCCTGACGGCGAGATCGGCGTCCCCTGGTAGGCTCTCGAACGACGCGAGCAGAGCCCGCTGGTCGCTGCCGAACTCGAAGAGGATGTGGTCGTCCTCGTCATTGTCGGCGATGTCGTGGATGACGACGTCCGCGGATGGGGCCGCCGGCAACGGAGGAGCCGTAGCAAGGGCGGCACTAGCCACCGCCATCTCCGTCCGCACCTCGGCGAGCTCCGCCCTAGCCTCGGCGAGCTCCGCCCTAGCCTCGACGAGCTCGGTCTGGAGTTCCTTGATGACCCACAAGTATAGGGGGTGTATCGTAGTACTTTCGATAAAGAAGAGTGTCGAACCCAACGAAGGTGTTGACAAGCAGTTTCGATGAAGGATTCACTGTAAATGCTCACAGACAAGTATTCAGGGGTTTTTGATATAGCAGATAAATAAAATACAAGTAAGTAAAATGCGAGACTAATAATTTCAGCGAGTGGCCCAATCCTTTTTAGCACAAGGACAAGCCGGTTTGTTTACTTATGATGACCAAACGTTCTTGAGGACACACGGGAATTCAGTCTAGTGCTTTCGCTTCATATAGTTGATTAATCTTTATTGTTTTGATAAGTGTTGTGTGGGTGAACCTATGCTAATGCACCGCCCTTCCTAGGACTAATACATACTTGTGATTAAACTCCTTGCAAGCTTACGCAAATACAAGAAACTAATTAAGATAAATCTAACCACAGCCTTAAACTCTGAGATCCTGCTATCCCTCCTGCATCGATATACCAACGGGGGTTTAGGTTGTTGTCACTCCGGCAACCCCACAATTAGCAAATGAATACAAGATGCATCCCCTAGGCCCATAAAGGTGAAGTATCATGTAGTCGACGTTCGCATGACACCACTAGAAGAATAACACCACAATTTAAATATCAAACCATTGAATATTACTCAACATAGTTCACTACTAACATTTAGACTTCACCCATGTCCTCAAGAACTAAACTAACTACTCACAAGACATCATATGGAACATGATCAGAGGTGATATGATGATGAATAATGATGGCGTGTATTTCACACGTTCGTTGGGCAACCCCAAGAGGAAGGTATGATGCGCACAGCAACAAGTTTTCCCTCAGAAAGAAACCAAGGTTTATCGAACCAGGAGGAGCCAAGAAGCACGTTGAAGGTTGATGGCAGCGGGATGTAGTGCGGCAACTGTGGATTCCGGCGCCAACGTGGAACCCGCACAACACAACCAAAGTACTTTGCCCCAACGAAACAGGAGGTTGTCAATCTCACCGGCTTGCTGTAACAAAGGATTAACCGTATTGTGTGGAAGATGATTGTTTGCAGAGAAAACAAATAAACAAGTATTGCAGCAGATTTGTATTTCAAGTATTAAAGAATGGACCTGGGTCCACAGGTTCACTAGAGGTGTCTCTCCCATAAGATAAAAGCATGTTGGGTGAACAAATTACAGTGGGCAATTGACAAATAGAGAGGGCATAACAATGCACATACATGTCATGATAAGTACAATGAGATTTAATTGGGCATTACGACAAAGTACATAGACCGCCATCCAACTCGCATCTATGCCTAAAAAGTCCACCTTCAGTTATCATCCGAACCCCTTCCGATTAAGTTGCAAAGCAACAGACAATTGCATTAAGTATGGTGCGTAATGTAATCAACAACTACATCCTCTGACATAGCGCCAATGTTTTATCCCTAGTGGCAACAAGACAACACAACCTTAGAACTTTCGTCACTGTCCCAGGTGTCAATGGCATGAACCCACTATCGAGCATAAATACTCCCTCTTGGAGTTAAAAGCAAAAACTTGGCCAGAGCCTCTACTAGTAACGAGAGCATGCAAGATCATAAACAACACATATGTAATAACTTGATAATTAACATAACATGGTATTCTCTATCCATCGGATCCCGACAAACACAACATAGAGTATTACAGATAGATGATCTTGATCATGTTAGGCAGCTCACAAGATCCAACAATGAAGCACAATGAGGAGAAGACAACCATCTAGCTACCGCTATGGACCCATAGTCCAGTGGGTTAACTACTCACTCATCACTCCCGAGGCGACCATGGCGTGTAGAGTCCTCCCGGAGATGAATCCCCTCTCCGCAGGGTGCCGAGGAGATCTCCGTAATCCCCCGAGATGGGATCGGCGGCGGCCTCAGCAAGGTTTTCCGTATCGTGGTTTTTCGCCTCGTGGGTTTCGCGACGAAGGCTTTAAGTAGGCGGAAGGGCAACGTGGGGCCACACGGGGCCCCACACCACAGTCGGCGCCAAGGGCGGGCCGTGCCGCCCATGGTGGCAGCCCTCGTGGCCCCACTTCGTATGCTCTTCGGTCTTCTGGAAGGTTCGTGGCAAAATAGGACCCCGGGACTTGATTTCGTCCACCCGAGAATATTTCGTTACTAGGATTTCTGAAACCAAAAACAGCAGAAAAAAATCGGCACTTCGCATCTTGTTAATAGGTTAGTTCCGTAAAATGCACGAATATGACATAAAGTGTGCATAAAACATGTAGGTATCATCAATAATATGGCATAGAACATAAGAAATTATCGATACGTCAGAGACGTATCAAGCATCCCCAAGCTTAGTTCTGCTCGTCCCGAGCAGGTAAAACGATAACAAAGATAATTTCTGAAGTGACATGCCATCATAACCTTGATCATACTATTTGTAAACATATGTAGTGGATGCAACGATCAAAACAATGGTAATGATATGAGTAAACAAGTGAATCATAAAGCAAAGACTTTTCATGAATAGTACTTCAAGACAAGCATTAATAAGTCTTGCATAAGAGTTAACTCATAAAGCAATAAATCGAAGTAAAGGTATTGAAGCAACACAAAGGAAGATTAAGTTTCAGCGGTTGCTTTCAACTTATAACATGTATATCTCATGGATAATTGTCAACATAGAGTAATATAACAAGTACAATATGCAAGTATGTAGGAATCAATGCACAGTTCACACAAGTGTTTGCTTCTTGAGGTGGAGAGAGATAGGTGAACTGACTCAACATAAAAGTAAAAAGAATGGTCCTTCAAAGAGGAAAGCATTGATTGCTATATTTGTGCTAGAGCTTTTATTTTTAAAACATGAAACAATTTTGTCAACGGTAGTAATAAAGCATATGAGTTATGAAAATTATATCTTACAAGTTGCAAGCCTCATGCATGGTATACTAATAGTGCCCGCACCTTGTCCTAATTAGCTTGGACTACCGGATCTTTGCAATGCACATGTTTTAACCAAGTGTCACAATGGGGTACCTCCATGCCGCCTGTACAAAGGTCTAAGGAGAAAGCTCGCATTTTGGATTTCTCGCTTTTGATTATTCTCAACTTAGACATCCATACCGGACAACATGGACAACAGATAATGGACTCCTCTTTAATGCATAAGCATGTGGCAACAATTATTATTCTCATATGAGATTGAGGATATATGTCCAAAACTCGAAACTTCCACCATGATTCATGGTTTTAGTTAGCGGCCCAATGTTCTTCTCTAAGAATATGCATGCTCCAACCATTAAGGTGGTAGATCTCTCTTACTTCAGACAAGACGGACATGCATAGCAACTCACATGATATTCAACAAAGAATAGTTGATGGCGTCCCGCAGAAACATGGTTATCGCACAACAAGCAACTTAATAAGAGATAAAGTTCAAAAGTACATATTCAATACCACAATAGTTTTTAAGCTATTTGTCCCATGAGCTATATATTGCAAAGGTGAATGATGGAATTTTAAAGGTAGCATTCAAGCAACTTACTTTGGAATGGCGGAGAAATACCATGTAGTAGGTAGGTATGGTGGACACAAATGGCATAGTGGTTGGCTCAAGTATTTGGGATGCATGAGAAGTATTCCTCTCGATACAAGGTTTAGGCTAGCAAGGTTATTTGAAACAAACACAAGGATGAACGGTGCAGCAAAACTCACATAAAAGACATATTGTAAACATCATAAGACTCCACACCGTCTTCCTTGTTGTTCAAAACTCAATACTAGATGTTATCTAGACTCTAGAGAAACCAAATATGCAAACCAAATTAGCAAGCTCTAAGTATTTCTTCATTAATGGGTGCAAAGTATATGATGCAAGAGCTTAAACATGAGCACAACAATTGCCAAGTATCAAATTATCCAAGACATTTTAGAGTTACTACATGTAGCATTTTCCAATTCCAACCATATAACAATTTAACGAAGAAGAAACTTCGCCATGAATACTATGAGTAGAGCCTAAGGACATACTTGTCCATATGCTACAGCGAGCGTGTCTCTCTCCCATAAAGTGAATGCTACAATCCATTTTATTCAAACAAAACAAAAACAAAAACAAACCGACGCTCCAAGCAAAGTGCATAAGATGTTACGGAATAAAAATATAGTTTCAGGGGAGGAACCTGATAATGTTGTCGATGAAGAAGGGGATGCCTTGGGCATCCCCAAGCTTAGACGCTGAGTCTTCTTATAATATGCAGGGGTGAACCACCGGGGCATCCCCAAGCTTAGAGCTTTCACTCTCCTTGATCATATTGCATCATACTCCTCTCTTGATCCTTGAAAACTTCCTCCACACCAAACTCGAAACAACTCATTAGAGGGTTAGTGCATAATAAAAATTCACTTGTTCAGAGGTGACACAAGCATTCTTAACACTTCTGGACGTTGCATAAAGCTACTGGACATTAATGGATCAAAGAAATTCATCCAACATAGCAAAAGAGGCAATGCGAAATAAAAGACAGAATCTGTCAAAACAGAACAGTCCGTAAAGATGGATTTTATTAGGCCACCAGACTTGCTCAAACGAAAATTCCCAAATTGAATGAAAGTTGCGTACATATCTGAGGATCATGCTCGTAAATTGGCTTAATTTTCTGAGCTACCTACAGGGAGATAGACCCAGATTCGTGACAGCAAAGAAATCTGGAACTGCGCAGTAATCCAAATCTAGTACTTACTTTTCTATCAAAGACTTTACTTGGCACAACAAAACATAAAACTAAGATAAGGAGAGGTTGCTACAGTAGTAAACAACTTCCAAGACACAAATATAAAACAAAATACTGTAGCAAAATAACACATGGGTTATCTCCCAAGAAGTTCTTTCTTTATAGCCGTTAAGATGGGCTCAGCAGTTTTAATGATGCTCGCGCAAGAAATAGTAGTTGAAGCAAAAGAGAGCACCAAGAGGCAAATTCAAAACAAATTTAAGTCTAACATGCTTCCTATGCATAGGAATCTTGTAAATAAACAAGTTCATGAAGAGCAAAGTAACAAGCATAGGAAGATAGAACAAGTGTAGCTTCAAAAATTTCAGCACATAGAGAGGTGTTTTAGTAACATGAAAATTTCTACAACCATATTTTCCTCTCTCATAATAATTTTCAGTAGCATCATGAGCAAACTCAACAATGTAACTATCACATAAAGCATTCTTATCATGAGTCTCATGCATAAAATTATTACTCCACGTAAGCATAATCAATTTTATTAGTTGTAGTGGGAGCAAATTCAACAAAGTGGCTATCATCACATATAGGAGGCATATTGTAATCATAAAAGAAAATTTTCTCCTCAATGCTTGGGGTACTAAAAAGATCATGCTCATCAGAGCCAGCTTCCCCAAGCTTAGAATTTTTCATAGCATTAGCAACAATGGTGTTCAAAGCATCCATAGTAATAACATTCCCATTAGCATGCATATAAAGTTCCATGGGTTTTTTAATTCTCTCTTCAAACACATCATGTCCTAATTCAAGATAAAGTTCATAAAGATCTCTCATATTTTTTTTGTTTTCCATTATGCTTAACTAGTGAAATAAAAACATGCATAATATTAAGTAAAGTAAAAAAAGTAACTATTTTTTTTGTGTTTTTGATATAGCAAACAAGATAGCGAATAAAGTAAAACTAGCAACTAATTTTTTTGTGTTTTGATATAAGTGCAGCAAACAAAGTAGTAAATAAAATAAAGCAAGACAAAACAAAGTAAAGAGATTGAGAAGTGGAGACTCCCCTTGCAGCGTGTCTTGATCTCCCGGCAACGGCGCCAGAAAATATGCTTGATGGCGTGTATTTCACACGTTCGTTGGGCAACCCCAAGAGGAAGGTATGATGCGCACAGCAGCAAGTTTTCCCTCATAAAGAAACCAAGGTTTATCGAACCAGGAGGAGCCAAGAAGCACGTTGAAGGTTGATGGCAGCGGATGTAGTGCGGCGCAACACCAGGGATTCCGGCGCCAACGGGAACCTGCACAACACAACCAAAGTACTTTGCCCCAACGAAACAGTGAGGTTGTCAATCTCACCGGCTTGCTGTAACAAAGGATTAACCGTATTGTGTGGAAGATGATTGTTTGCAGAGAAAACAAATAAACAAGTATTGCAGCAGATTTGTATTTCAGTATTAAAGAATGGACCGGGGTCCACAGTTCACTAGAGGTGTCTCTCCCATAAGATAAAAGCATGTTGGGTGAACAAATTACAATGGGCAATTGACAAATAGAGAGGGCATAACAATGCACATACATGTCATGATAAGTACGTGAGATTTAATTGGGCATTACGACAAAGTACATAGACCGCCATCCAACTGCATCTATGCCTAAAAAGTCCACCTTCAGGTTATCATCCGAACCCCTTCCAGTATTAAGTTGCAAAGCAACAGACAATTTCATTAAGTATGGTGCGTAATGTAATCAACAACTACATCCTCGAACATAGCGCCAATGTTTTATCCCTAGTGGCAACAGCACAACACAACCTTAGAACTTTCTGTCACTGTCCCTGTCAATGTGCATGAACCCACTATCGAGCATAAATACTCCTCTTGGAGTTAAAAGCAAAAACTTGGCCAGAGCCTCTACTAGTAACGAGAGCATGCAAGATCATAAACAACACATATGTAATAACTTGATAATTAACATAACATGGTATTCTCTATCCATCGGATCCCGACAAACACAACATAGAGTATTACAGATAGATGATCTTGATCATGTTAGGCAGCTCACAAGATCCAACAATGAAGCACAATGAGGAGAAGACAACCATCTAGCTACTGCTATGGACCCATAGTCCAGGGGTGAACTACTCACTCATCACCCGGAGGCGACCATGGCGGTGTAGAGTCCTCCCGGAGATGAACTCTCTCCCGGCAGGTGCTGAGGAGATCTCCGAATCCCCGAGATGGGATCGCGCGGCGTCTCGCAAGGTTTTCCGTATCGTGGTTTTTCGCCTCAGGGGTTTCGCGATGAAGGCTTTAAGTAGGCGGCGGCGACGGGGGCCACACGGGGCCCCACACCACAGGCCGGCGGCTATGGGTCGGCCGCGCCGCCTATGGTGGCAGCCCTCGTGGCCCCACTTCGTATGCTCTTCGGTCTTCTGGAAGGTTCGTGGCAAAATAGGACCCCGGGACTTGATTTCGTCCAATTCCGAGAATATTTCGTTACTAGGATTTCTGAAACCAAAAACAGCAAAACAGAACTGGCACTTCGCATCTTGTTAATAGGTTAGTTCCAAAATGCACGAATATGACATAAAGTGTGCATAAAACATGTAGGTATCATCAATAATATGGCACCGAACATAAGAAATTATTGATACGTCGGAGACGTATCAAATAACAATCTGAACATAAACCTTGGTCCAATGGTTTCACTCAATAGCATCAATAACAAGGAGTAATCAATAGCGGGAGAGTTTCCCCTATGAAATAATCAAGATTCAACCCTAGATGTTACAGCGGAGACGAGGTGCAGCGGTGGAGATGATGGTGTGGGAGATGATGGTGATGATGATCCCAATGAAGTCTAGCTCGATGGCGGTGACGATGGCGACGATTTCCCTCCGGGAGGGAATTTCCATTTCAGCTCCGAGAGCTCTTTTCTCTCTCGTTGTTTTCCGCACGCAGAGGCGGCTGTGTCTATTCTCGATGATCCCCGCAGCTTAGGGTTTTCGGGAGATGAAGTACGCGAAAGAGAGATGGCCGAGGGGGTTGTGGGCCCCCTCCCCACATGGCGGCGCGGCCAGGGTGGAGCCCGCGCCGGCCTATGGGGGAGCCCATGGCGGCCCTCCTCGGCCTCCCCTTTTGGCTGGCTCCGTCTTGGAAAAATAAGAGCTTCGGTATATTTTCCGTAAATTGTTGATCTTCAAATATTGTATCCGACGGTGTTGTTTCAAAGCAGACTCACCCTGAGTGACTCTCCAACAATCATGAAACATGCAAAATAGGTGAAATAACATAAGTATCATCTCTAAATATGAAATATATCAATGAATAACAGTAAATTATGATATAAAATACATATGCAAAATGGACGTATCAACTCCCCCAAGCTTAGACCTCGCTTGTCCCAAGCGAAACTGAACCTGTAAACAAGACCACATGTTTATGGAGTGAAGAGTCGATAAATGAAATACGGACAAGAAGCATCACATTAATTCACACAAGACATTCTAGTGAACAACTTCCTCATATAACTCAACTTGAAACAAGTAAAGTAAAATCACAAATAAAGGTGCATAGGAAATCATAATTGGTAATGGCAAACTTCGTTCTTGGTCAAAGAACAATTAACAAATTGTACTTTATCTTTCGAGCATAGATAACCTTCAAAGTCATATTCATTCAGATAAAATTTGTGCTAAACAAGGAAGAATAAAAGACATGATTACATAGATCACAATATAAATGGTTGGATCACAACAACTCAATTGCTTGCTTGAGATAGAGGGAAATAGGTTTACTGACTCAACATGAAAGTAAAAGATAGGCCCTTCGCAGAGGGAAGCAGGGATTAAATGATGTGCTAGAGCTTTTTAAGTTTTGAAATCATAAAGAGGGCACAAAAGTAAAGTTTTGAGAGGTGTTTGTTGTTGTCAACGAATGGTAGTGGGCACTCTAACCCCTTGCCAAACAGACTTCAAAGAGCGGCTCCCATGAAGGACGTTATCTCTACTAGCAAGGTAGATCATCCCTCTTCTCTTTGTTTACACATGTACTTTAGTTTTATTTATGGGTGACACTCCTCCCAACCTTTGCTTTCACAAGCCACGGCTAACCGAATCCTCGGGTGCCTTCCAACATTTCGCATACCATGGAAGAGTATCTATTTGCAAAATTAAGTTGCTTACTGATGAATCAGGGCAAAACATGTGAAGAGAATTATTAATGAAAGTTAATTAATTGGGGCTGGGAACCCCGTTCTCTTTTTGCAAGATCATTGGATAAGCGGATGTGCCACTAGTCCATTGGTGAAAGTCTGCCCAACAAGATTGAAAGACAAAACACCACATACTTCCTCATGAGCTATAAAACGTTGACACAAATAAGGGGTAATAACTTTTGAATTGTTTAAAGGTAGCACATGAAGTATTTACTTGGAATGGCATAGAAATACCACATAGTAGGTAGTTATGGTGGACACAAATGGCATAGGTTTGGTTTAAAGTTTTGGATGCACGAGAAGCATTCCCTCTCAGCACAGGTCTTTGGCTAGCAAGGTTGGGTAGCAAGTATAAGAGTTGAGGGAAACAAACAAATATACATGTAATAGAAACAATCATGCATCTTCCTTGTAAGAACAAACAATTTAACTGCAGAATACTAAGCTCATAGCTAACAAGAAGAAAGATAATGAAATAATATATCTACATGTATTTCCCTCTTTTCTACTTAAACCTCAAAGTATTGTTACTGTTGACCAATGCTAAGTTTGCCAAAACCAAATAGATTTACTTAATGCTCCCAAAGTGATACCAATACTAACAACAAGATCAATCATATAACAGAAATTGCAAGCTAAAATAAGGTGTGCAAAAAGTAAATGATAGAACTTCTCATTAATATTCCATAACGATAACTCATACCAAGGGATACATAGATAACCAACTAAAAGAGAGATACTTCCACAGCGCAAACTATCTTATATGATAACTTCCCTACTCATGATATGGCACTACTTGATAGTAAAAAGGTAAAAGATAGTGATGATGTGATACCGCGGCACTCCCCCAAGCTTGGAACAAACCAAGGGGATGCCAATACCAATGATGAATTACTCCTTCGGTGGTGATGGTGAATTCTTGATAAGCTTCTTAACAAGCTCCTTTAGCTCATCAATCTCGTAAGTGAGGTTGCGGATCAGCTCCGAATTGTGCTCGACGCGGTTAAGAAGTATGTCGACGGTGAGTCCCAACTCTTAGAGTTGTTTCCCCACTCCTCAGCTTCAGGTTTCATCCTTCCTGCAGTGTTAGAACGATCCATATCCCAACTGCTAGGCAATACGCCTTGGGAATCCTTTCAATTTGAATATTATGAATTAGAGTGTGGAAGGGGTTGTCGATGCCTGGAGGAGATGTCCTTGGAGCTAGGAAGCGACGTGGGACTTTTCCTCCGGTGCTAATTCGTGCGCTTCTCTTGGGGTTGAAACGATTTGCCACCACCCCGACGCTTGCGACGGTGGCACGCGGGTAGGGTCTTCCTCCACTTCTCCTACATCTTCACTCTCGACTTCTTCTTTCAACTCGGGGTCTTGAATATCTTCCTCAAAACGCCCCTTGTCCTTGTTGTTGGAGACCATGGTGCTTCTAGATCAAAAACAGATCCTGGCAGAAAACAGCTCGAAACAAAACACAACGAGAAAACGATATACGGACTTCTGGGATCCGGGGATTATATAGCAAAATTTCACGACAAGGAAAGTACCGCGAACCGGAGGAGTGGGACTCGAGGAGCCGTCCCCATATGGCGCGATGTGGGCCCGCGCCGCCTATGGGGACACGCCCTCGTGCGTCTCCTCCGCTCCGATTCGATCTCGTAATTTTTCATATTTCCTAAAAATAGCAAAAACATTGTTCGGAAAGTTAAACGTGGACTTTTTATTACCAATACTGTTACCTATTCAAAGTCGAACTCTAACTATCAATTTGATCTTTGATGAAAGTTTCCGGAGTCACCACTCGAATAACATCAACATCTTCATTATAAGAATCTCCAGAGATATAATGTTTGAGTCTTTATCCATTCACCACTTGTGTGGCATCACCTTTCAGAGAACCAATTTTTATTGCCCCTGAACGATACACCTCCACAATGACATATGGTCCTTCCCATTTTGAGAGTAATTTCCCTGCAAAAAATCTGAGACGAGACCGATACAATAGGACTTTATCTCCAACATTAAATTCTCTTTTAATAATTCTTCTATCATGCCACTTCTTAACTTTCTCCAACATTAAAAGTTTAGCATTTTCATAAGCTTCACTTCTCCACTCATCTAGAGAGCTCAATTGTAACAACCTTTTCTTACCGGCAAGTTTAAAATCTTTATTAAGTTCTCTTACAGCCCAATAAGCTTTGTGCTCTAGTTCTAAAGGTAAATGACAAGCTTTTCCATAAACCATTTTATAAGGAGACATTCCCATAGGATTTTTATAAGCAGTTCTATAAGCCCACAACGCTTCCTTCAACTTACTAGCCCAATTTTTTCTAGATTTATTAACAGTCTTTTACAAGATAGATTTAATTTCTCTATTTGATAATTCTACTTGCCCACTAGTTTGAGGATGATAAGCGGAAGCAATCCTATGATTAATACCATATTTAGCAAGAGTTTTTCTAAAACCACCATGAATAAAATGAGAACCTCCATCAGTCATAAGATATCTAGGTACTCCAAACCTAGGAAAAATAACATCTAAAAGCATTCTTAAAGAGGTCTCACCATCAGCACTTTTTGTGGGTATGGCTTCCACCCATTTAGTAACATAATCAACAACGACAAGTATATGAGTGTTACCTTCTGAAGAAGGGAAAGGACCCATGAAGTCAAATCCCCAACAATCAAATGGTTCAATAAAAAGAGTATAATTCATATGCATTTCATTGCGTCTGGAGATATTACCAACTCTTTGACATTCATCACAAGATAAAATAAACTTCCTTGCATCTTTAAAGAGAGTTGGCCAATAAAAGCCTGACTGTAGAACCTTTTGTGCAGTTCTATCTCCGGCGTGATGTCCTCCATAAACACTACCATGACACTTACTCAATATCTCTTGTTGTTCATACTCGGGGACGCATCTTCGCATAATACCATCCACTCCTTCTTTATAAAGTGTGGGTCATCCCAAAAATAATGCCTCAAGTCATAAAAGAATTTCCTCCTTTGCTGAGCTGAAAAGGTTGGAGGCAAGTGACAAGGGATTAACTTGTCAATGCCTACGGGTTATAGGCTAGGGTTTAGTTAGAAGTAGAGGGCAAGTAGATCTCGAAGGTTTCAGCCGAAAAGTACTCGACGATTATGAAAACTAGGGTTTGTGAACAATGATTCGATGATCTCTTCCCTCGACTCCCCCTTTATATAAGAGGTGGAGCCGAGGGTTTCGCTTCGTACAAGTTACAGAGTTTGGGACGGTTTCTAACTCATCCCGCCAGATTACAAATAACACTTCCTATTACAACTCTATCTTTTCCTTAAATATATCTTGGGCTTCCGAATCTTCTTATTCTTCGAGTAGTGGGCCTTCAATAAACCCCGGGTACTATATCCGGCAGGCCCATTTGGGATGCCTATGTCAGTAGCCCCCGAGATTTTGCTTGAATCATAGAATCAGGGAAAATCTCCACCGTTTATTTTTACTCGAAAGCTCTAACTTCCATACTTCTTCTCATAAAATTCTATATTGTATAGGGATATTGGTAGTTGGGGCTAGTTCATCTGACGGATCAGGTACTAGTTAACTGCTCTAGTGGCAATCCGCAAAACCTACTTCAAAATCACGTCCCCGGACATGATCTCGGATACTGGTAAACTTCGGGTGCCGCTTAAGGTCTTACCATTCTGTCGAGTCCCAGTCAAATTTATCGAGTACCTAACGCGTCCGTTAGGATTTTTCTTCGTATCTGTTGATACGGATAAAAGTAGCAGAGCGCAGTCTTTGGCGATGCCACGCCCAGCAGAATGGATCTGTCTACCTTCGCAAATTTGCGCATTCAGAAATTGATCGCAACTTTGGCGTTCTGAGAATATATTGTCGAGTGCTTTTCCGGCTGTTGGAATGGCACATTTTATCGAGTCAAATATGACTTATATTATTTTCCCGATGGGAGTATATGTAGAGTTAATTATAACTCGAAATATACTCTCTTGCTTTTCTATCTTTCTTTCTTCTTCCTTTTTTAAATTTCATCAGCTCCCGATGGGAGTAGGCCCCGAGGCTACAGCCAAGAACTTGTGCTTGGTTGTAGGCTCAACATTTTAGTCCTCCTTGTCGCTATATTGCCATTATCTCCCGATATTCTTTCTCTCCCTTTTTTTCTCTCGCTAAACAGGTCCGATGGGAGTAGCCCCCGAGGCTACAGCCAAGAACTTGTGCTTGGTTGTAGGCTCTCACAATTTCTATATTTGCCATAGTCGAAACTTTACTTTTTTCGAAGTAGCCCCCGAGCATTTGGGCAAAAACTTGTTTCTGACCAAAGGCTCTCGAAATATGCAAATGACTCATCCTGTCGCCATTCTCCTTTTGTTTTTCTTGTCGACATATTTTTCCTTGGCAAATTTTTCTTCAACTCTATTAATGGCCGAGTTTTTCCTGCCTTGTGGGTCCATCGTTTCTACCATGTTGACACGTCGTGTAAGTGGGGGACACACGTCCTCCGCTTTTCCTGGCGCACGTTCTGTAACCTCGTCAATGTTGAAATACTATGTTACCCTTGTTGCCACGTGGTGATCATCTGCTGCATTCTTTTTTCATCCAACGGTTCCGTCGCTTCACCGCACCTCTATATAAGATCATCTTCTTCCTCCTCGAGCACTTCCGCTCGCGCCGCTCTCCTTATCTCCTCTGCAAAAACCTCCTCTTGCGCTCTCGATTCCCTGAGCTTTTCTCCTCCAAGCTACACTTCCGCGCCATTGTTGATGCCACCGCGTCGTTTGACGAGGCACAGTACGCCGGAATCCTCCATGGCCGCCGCGGATCTTGGGACGGCGGAGTGGGAAAGGTCAAAGATTTCCAATCAAGACCTCAACCTTTTGAAGAAACTTGGGATTAGCAAGAAGCCCAAAGCGCTCTGCTTCCCAAGCGAAGAAAGCTACCCAGCCCCTCCAATGGGGTACCGGGTAAGTTTTGTCGACCATCTCATCCGCGGTTTGTCCGCCCCCATTCATCCTTTCCTCCGTGGATTACTGTTTGTCTACGGTCTTCAACTTCACCACCTCACGCCAAACTCAATCCTCCACATTTCCATTTTCATTACTCTTTGTGAAGCCTTCCTTGGCGTCTCGCCCAATTGGGCGCTATGGAAGCGCATTTTCTTCTGTCGCCGCAATGGTTCTCCCAATGTCGCCTATAATATAGGCGGCGTTGTTATCTCTGTTCGCTCCACCGTCGACTACTTCGATGTGAAACTCCCTGACTCCGTTCAAGGGTGGCGCAAGAAGTGGTTGTACATTCGAGAAGAAAACCACGGGTGCGCAGAGGACAACATTCCTCCGTTCGATGGTGCCGAGAAGATTCTCCGTCGCCGTTCCTGGGATGCAGAGGCTACCGAAGAAGAAAGATCTTCGACTGAGGCCCTGATGACTCGCATCCGTGAATTACAGAACACTCGCGGCAAAGAATTGTCAGGTACCCAGATTACTGTGTATTTCCTTAAGAGTAGAGTGCAACCTCTTCAAGCTCGCAAATTTCCTCTCTGGAAATATACTGGCGACGAAGACGTAGATCGACTATCAGCGGATTTGGAGGTTAAGGACTTGGAAAAGCTCGTCCGAAAAATCTCTTCTCTTAGCAAAAAAGATCCTATCCCTTCTTCTTGTCGCGTAAAACCTTACAGTGCCGACAATGCGCTTCCCAAGGTAGACTTTGTCTAGTTGTTTTATTGCTATCTTACTATCTTTTTTGTAACTCCTTTGCTGACAGCTTCCCCTGTTTTTATATAGAATCATCCGAATCTTGTTTCTCTTCCTCCCCTTCCTGAAGGTGGAGATGTCGAAGAAAGGGCTGTTGTCACTGATGATAACCAAGAGGCCCCCTCTTTTGTGAATGAACCCGCAGATTCTCGAAAATCTGCGGGATCTGTTGAAAAGGATGCTGCTTCTGAAGGTACCACCTCTGCACAATCTCCTCCTCCTGCTGTTTCTCCAAAGAACAAAAGGAAGAGGGATGATGTCGAAGATTCCGGGACTTCTAAACCCGAAGAAACTGTTCCTTCACCGCAAAAGGCAGCTTACGATCCATATCTCGCGAGTCTCATCAGTTCGTAAGTTCCCTGTCTTTTTTTGTTTTTATCTTCAAATTTTTTTGCTTGCCTTGCTTTTTATGCTGTCACCCTTTTTCGATAGTGATGATGACGAAGAAACACCAACTTTGGATGTGGCTGCTCGAACGAGTACGTCACGTACCCTAGTTATTTCAGAGCCGCGAGTTGAAGGGGAGGAATCCTCGCCTCCTCAACAAAACGTCGGCGTGTCTACTCCTCCTTCGAGCCCCCGAGCCCCTTCACCAAAAAGGGCAAGGGCGGAGATCAACCCGGAGCCTACTCTCCAATCGAGTAGCTCCTCTAACCCTCTTTTGGAGGATGTAAGTTTTTCACTTTCTTGTCATTGTCTATGTTTTCTTTGCTTATTTCGATGTACCATCGTATGTTTCTCATACCACCATTTTCTCCTTTCCTTTGTTTAACAGCCTATGATCAAGGATCTTCTTCGCATCGGTGCCCAATTTGTTGGGTACCGTGAATATGCTAATAAAACTGAAGGTAATGTTTTGCTTTTTGCCTCTACCTTTTTGCTCCTTTGCTGTCGAAATTCTTAACTATATTTATCTTCTTTGCCAGAAAAACTGGCGGAAGCCAATGAGCGTGCCAACACACTTGCTCAACAATTGGAGCATAGTAAAGAGGCTCTCAAAAAGGCTGAATTGGACGCTATTGAAGCTAGAGCAGAGGCTGACAAGGCCAAGGCTGACGCTGCTGGTGTCGAAGATCTTAAAAAGAAACTTCACACTGCCGAAACTTCACTAAGCGATCACATAGCTGCCCAATCTGCCCGCGAGGAGGCGCTTCTTAAGCGTATAAGGACGCAAAGTCGCCGCTTCGTTAGTAAGTATCTGTACCACTTCGTATCTTTTGTATTTTCTTCTCTGCACTCGTTTGTTGCTCAATAAGTTTCTTTCTTGACAGTGAGAACAGCTCAAGAGTTTGAACTTGAAGATCCCGCCAATGATCCTCTACTTGACGCCTTTTCATTCCTCGAGTTTCATGGATCAGAGGCACGCGAAGGCATTGATCAGGCTAAAGCAGGGCTGTCGCGGCTCTTTCCTTATTTCTTCCCAAAGAAAGAGGAACCCGCAACTTTCCTTAATCTCGCCAAGTGCTTCAATCCCTCTGAAGATCTTGGGCTGAGAGTGCGTCATGAGAATATGAAGGTTGCCGTGGAAAATACTGTTGCCTTGGTTGCTGATAGCCAGCAAACTATCGACTGGGCGAAAGTTGGAGATACTGAACAGATAGAACAGTCGAGGTGGAAATCTTTGATGAAGGCAGCTAAACCCAACACGAAGAAAATCCTGGCTTATCTCGGCATCCAGCCGTCTGCAACTCCTAGCTCATCAAAGCCGGAGGTCTAGTTGAATGCCTCTTTGCTTTTTCTTTTTAGCGTACCTCTTTCTTTTGGCTTTGTCGCCGTAGTGTTTTTGGCGATAACTGCTTCAGTAGGTCTCTAGAAGGTCCTTCTTTTGTAATAGACATGTATATATTTTGGAGATGAATGGAAATCTATCTTTGCTCAGTGATTGATGTCGAAATATTTCTTTTTTCCAGTTAATTTTTGACAATTATACATCAGCTCCTGGTCCCTCCAATATTTCGACTTCTTCTCACTTAAGGAGAACTGCTGACGCTTCACCTGTCAAAGATTCCTTACCGCAAGAATTGGATGAACTTCGGCACCAACTTCAGTACGTGAAGAAGCAATCACTTGTAATGATGGAAAAGTGTCGTAAGTCATCTGAAGCCGAAGAAATTGCGCTACAGCAAGCTCGCGAGGCCGTAGCAGCTAGGGAAATTGCTGCATCTGAAGCGGAAAAGGCGACTACCCGAGAAAATTTCATGCTCGAGTTAATGAATGAGGCCAGTGCGGATATGTCGGGTATGTCTATTTCGTCTTCAATATCTTCCGTCTTCATGCTACGTCTTCTTAAAGTTTGCCGCTCTTTTGTTTTAATAGGTCCCTTTACTGATGCTGTTGCCGAAGAAGAGAGGGTAAATACTAGGACAAACCTCCTTGTTAACCTTTCTCTTGATCATGGTTCTCTGTTCTGGGCTACCCCAGAAAGGACCCGCCAAATTGTCAGATTTCAAGATCGCGCCTCCCAAACTCGCGACTTCCTTGACTTCTGTACCAAGACCTTGTCTATGGTTTATAATTCCATGTTTCCTCGAAACGCTCAACCAAAGACTCTTCTCGAGCTAATGGAAAAGTTTAAGGATGCCCACAAGATCCATGACTTTGTCAAAGCTCAACTGGTAGCTGGCGCCAGATTTGCTCTCATCATGCTTCAGATCTGCCATTCAAAACTTGATCTGACTCAGGTTGTTGCGAAAGTCCATGAGAAGGTGCGGCGCCGAAGAGTTGGTGTCGACCGTATTAACACGAAGGTTTCACCCATAGCTGAGGAAATGATTGAAGACCTTCTTCGTATGGATGCCGACTTTTTTGCAGATGGACATTATGCTGATTTTCTTGGTGCCGCTCCCGAAGAAGACAGGATTACCCTTGACAATATATTGAACCATGACTAACTTTTTCCTTTGGTAACTAATTCTTCCTTATAAGTCGTGATTGTGATTATATTGTAAAGTGAATATCACATTTCTATATTTGTCTAGCCCTCAAGTATTTTCGGTGACTATTTGCTGTATTTATATAGTGCGAGGTTTATAAACCAAGGCAATAATATGTAATCTTTGGCAAGTATCAGCCCCCGAGCTTCTTTATTTAGCACTATTTTGTATTTTTATTGACTCACGAGGTATTTGAGTACCAAGGCGAGACTTTACTCTAGGCGAGTCTTCGAGTATCTTTGATGTCGAAGTTCTATATTTATTTTGCGAGGTTTTTAGACCAAGGCACTTACGATTTTTGATGTGTACACTGTATTTATGATTGCTGGCTTCTGATTTTGTTATATTTGGCGAGGTATTAATGTACCAAGGCGAAATATTTCAGTGCATCTATGTTGTATATATTTTGAGACTTGGGCGTTGAGCCTCCGAGCATGTCGAAAAATAAGAAGTATATCTCCACTGTCTTTATTATATTGCAGCACCACGAGCCCGCCTCATTAAAAACCTTCCCGGCCCCACTCGGTGCCCCGAAAAGGAAAAGAGTGCGTCTGAAAACTCGTGGGCGTTTCAGTACATTTGAAGTTTTACAAGGACTATGTTTTAGCACTTAGGCGTAGAACCGCCTAAGTTGCGCCACGTTCCAGGGGTTTGACTCCTCCACCCCTGTCTTCTTGTCCTTTATTCTGTATGCTCCTCCTCCGATCACTTCCGTGATAATGTAAGGGCCAAGCCATGGTGACTCGAGTTTTTCATGACTTTTTTGCGTGAGCCGAAGAACTAGGTCGCCCACTTGAAAAGATCTTGGCCGCAAACGTCGACTGTGATAATTTTTCAAGTCCTGTTGATATTTGGTGACCCTTGATAATACTTCGTCTCGAGCTTCGTCGAGTGCATCTACATCGTCTTCCAATGCTGTTTTTGACGCTTCTTCATCATATGCTGTGACTCTAGGGGAGTCGTGCTCTATTTCTATTGGAAGTACTGCTTCCGCGCCATGGACTAGAAAAAACGGGGTTTCTTGTGTCGCCGTATTTGGTGTTGTTCGGATGCTCCACAGCACACTTGGTAGTTCTTCAGGCCAGGTATGTCGAGCTTTTTCTAAAGGTCCCAACAGACGCTTCTTGATGCCGTTGCAGATGATGCCATTGGCTTTCTCGACTTGCCCATTGGTTTGAGGATGTGCAACTGACGCGAAGTTCAGCTTGATACCCACCTCTTTGCAATAGTCTTTGAATTCATTGGATGTGAAATTGCTGCCGTTGTCTGTGACGATGCTGTGGGGCACTCCAAATCTGAAGACGAGGCCTTTTATGAATTTTACTACAGATGCTCCGTCTGGTGAATTTATCGGCTTCGCTTCTATCCACTTTGTAAATTTGTCGACAGCTACTAGCATGTATTCCTTTCCTCCTGGCCATGATTTATGTAACTTGCCCACCATATCGAGTCCCCATTGTGCGAAGGGCCACGACAAAGGTATTGGTGCTAGCTCTGCTGCTGGAGAGTGAGGTTTTGCGGCAAACCTTTGACACGCGTCACAAGTTCGTACTATGTCCTTAGCGTCCTCAATTGCTGTTATCCAGTAAAATCCTGCCCGAAAAACCTTGGCTGCGATAGCTCGACTACTTGCGTGGTGGCCACATGTCCCTTCGTGTACATCCTTCAGAATTATTCTTCCTTCTTCAGGTGTGACGCACCTTTGCAAGACGCCTGAAATACTTCTCTTATATAATTCTCCCTTAACCACTGTGAAAGCTTTGGAGCGTCGAATTACTCGCCTTGCCTCAACTGGATCGTTGGGTATTTCTTTCCTGAGTATATATGATATGTATGGCTGCATCCACGGTATCTGTATTACCATGACCAGGTCTTGCTCTTCTTCTTCTTCCTCTTGCTTCTCCTTGGTAGCCCCCGAGGGTTTCTTCTCCTTCTTTTTTGATTTTGTCGACTCAGTGGATCTCTCTGTTATCTCTTCCCAGAATACACCTGGTGGGACTGCAAGGCACTGCGACCCGATGTTTGCAAGAACGTCGGCTTCGTCGTTGCTCAATCTACTAATATGATTTACTTCGCATCCATCGAATAACTTCTCGAGCTCATTGTACACCTCCTTGTATGCCATCATGCTATCATTGATTGCGTCACATTGGTTCATAACTTGCTGAGCTACCAACTGTGAATCGCCAAAGATTTTTAATCGAGTTGCTCCGCAGCTTTCGCCATCTTCATCCCGTGTATGAGAGCCTCATATTCTGCTTCGTTGTTAGATGCATTAGGGAACGTCATCCGAAGGATGTACTTCAACTTGTCGCCTTCAGGTGATATGAGTACTACTCCTGCACCAGCCCCTTCTAGTCTCTTGGACCCATCAAAGTTCATAGTCCAGGTTCTCGACAAATGGAGGTCCTGTATTTTGCAACTCCATCCACTCTGCGATGAAGTCCGGCATATTTGCGACTTTATTGCTTTTCTTTTTTCGTACGTGATGTCCCGAGGGAAAGTTCTATTCCCCAAAGGGAGACACGACCCGTAGCTTCTGGATTGTTCAGTATATTTGACAGGAGCTTCGTTGACCACTATGATCGGGTGTGCCGAAAAATAGTGGCGCAATTTCCGTGCTGTCGTGAATACTCCATATGCTAGTTTTTGGTACTGAGGGTACCTTTGTTTTGAGGGCGACAAGACTTCGCTTACGAAGTATACTGGCCGTTGCACTCCATGGATTTTCCCTTCTTCTTCTCTTTCGACAGCTAAAACCGTGCTAACCACTTGAGGTGTGGCCGCAATATACAACAAGAGAGGTTCCTTTTCCTTTGGAGCCACCAGGACTGGTGGTGTCGAGATTTTTCGCTTCAGATCTTCGAAAGCTCTATCGGCCTCTTCGTTCCACTGGAATTTATCTCCTTGTTTTATCAGCGCATAAAATGGTAACGCTTTTTCTCCTAACCTGGCGACGAATCTGCTCAAAGCTGCGACTCGCCCAGTTAGCTGCTGTATTTCTTTCAACTTTGTTGGCTTTCTCATTGTTACTATGGCTTGTATTTTGTCTGGATTTGCTTCAATCCCTCTTGCTGAAACTAGAAACCCCAGAAGTTCTCCTGCTGGAACGCCAAAAGAACACTTTGTCGGGTTCAGCTTGAGGCAGAATTTGTCGAGGTTGTCAAAAGTTTCTTTGAGATCCTCGATCAGCGTTGCCCCCTTCTTTGACGTTATGACGACATCATCAATGTATACTTGCACGTTTTTCCCGATCTGTGTTGCTAAACACTTCTGCATCATCCTCTGATATGTTGCTCCCGCATTTTTTAGACCAAAAGGCATTGTCTTGTAGCAAAACACGCCGTAAGGTGTAATAAACGCTGTTTTGGCTTCATCATCTTCTTTTAATCTGATCTGGTTATAACCAGAGTATGCATCCAAAAAGGAAAGACGTTCACAACCTGCCGTGGAGTCGATGATTTGATCGATCCTTGGGAGGGGAAAGTGATCCTTAGGGCAATGTTTGTTGAGACACGTGAAGTCGACGCACATGCGAAGGACTGTCGTGTTTTCTTCGGCACCATCACTGGGTTAGCTACCCATGTGGCTTCTGTAGATATCTCTCTGATAAAACCAGCTTCCTCTAGTCGATTTATTTCTGAAAGCATGGCTCTGCGGTTTGGTTCCGAAAAACGCCGCAAAGGTTGTCTGATTGGTTTCGCTGTTGGATCCAAATTTAGGTGGTGCTCGGCAAGTTCCCTGGGTACTCCTGGCATGTCAGCTGGACACCATGCGAAGATTTTCCAGTTCTCGGAGGAACTCGACGAGCGCGCTTTCCTATGCGATATCCATGTTGTTTGCAATGGATGTCGTCTTTTTTGGATCTGTCGGGTGAATCTGCACCTCCTTAGAATTTTTCTCTGTGTTGAAAGTTGATTCTTTGTTTGGCCTTCCAACGTCTGGCAGTACGTCGTAATCAGTCATGCTTTTCGATGCCAAGTACTCAGCTTGCATCCCGAAGGTTTCTGATAACCGATGGAAATCCTTGTCGCACTTATCGGCTAAGGCAAAACTCCCTTTGACCGTGATTGGTCCCTTGGGTCCAGGCAATCTCCATAATAGGTATGTATAGTGTGGTACTGCCATAAATCGAGCGTATGCTGGTCGTCCCAACAAAGCGTGGTTCTGCGATGGGAAATCCACGACTTCAAACTCTAGTTTCTCGATTCTATAATTTTCTCGGGTTCCAAACTGAACGTCAAGGTTGATCTTTCCCAATGGGTAACTTGGTTTCTCTGGTGTGATGCCGTGGAACCTTGTGTCCGTTGGCTTCAAGTTTGCTAAGGATATGTTCATCTTCCTCAATGTATCCGCATACATAAGGTTTAAGCTGCTACCGCCATCTATGAATACTCGAGAAACGTCAAATCCCGCGATAATCGCTGGCAGAATAAGTGCTGACGCCCGGTCGAGGAACTTGCCGCGGGTGGTCCGCTATGGTGAAGCCGATGTCTTGCCCCGACCATTGAGGTACTCCACTGTTGGTGGAGGCATTTTTTCTGCCATGAACACCTGTCGTGAGATTACTTTTTGAGCTCTATTGGACGGCCTTCCCTTCTGAATCATCGACACTGCTCCGTTGGAATTAGGATCAACGTAGGGTGGTGGTGTGCTGCCGCTATTCTAAGCTGGTGTTGATTGTTCTCTGTAATCGCGGGAGGTGGCGGTAGGTGAACTTCGCTCCTGGGCTCCCGAGGATTTCTCTGTGCTGCTCGAGCGTGAGCATTTTCTGCGTATCTGAACATTGCCTGAAAATTTCGACGTCTTTCTGCAGTGCCCGACTGTCTTTTCCCGTTGCTGTCGAGGAAAAAGTGCATCTGGCACGGTCCGTTCAGCATTTCTTCGGGGGACACGAAAGGTCTTGGAAACCTTGGTCCGCTATTTTGTCTATTGCGGGAGTCGTCTCTGTTGTCGCTTCTCTGCTCATTACTTCTCTGATAATCATCTCTATTGTTTCCTCCTGCGCTGGCTCGGAATCCAGCCGAAATTTGCCCTGGAGCATCGTAGTTCTGGTACTGTCGAGGAAATCGTCGCCTCGATTGATAATTTCGACCACGGTCCTCCTCTGGCGACCTGTGTCGTTTATTGTGGACAGCGTCTTCTCCGTCTGCCCATCTATTTGCTATCTCCATCAACGCGGATACTGTTTTTGGATTGGTCCTTCCCAAGTCCTCGACGAAATCTCCACGCCTAATTCCTGCGACAAACGCATCTATTGCTCTCTCGTCAGATATATTTTCTGCCGAGTTTTTTATGATGTTCCACCTTTGGATATATTTTCTCATTGACTCGTCTGGCTTTTGTCGACACGCTCTCAGTTCTTCTAACGACGCAGGTTTTTTGCATGTGGACCTGAAATTCTTGACGAATACGTCCTCGAAACTTTCCCAGCTGTCGATGGATCCTGGCGGAAGTTTTTTGATCCAAGATCGTGCGGCTCCACTTAAGTGCACCTGAATACTTTGCATGGCTGTTGCCCTAGTTCCTCCAGTTAGCTTTACCGTCTCGAGGTAATCAATTAGCCAATCTTCTGGATCTTGCAAACCGTCGAATTTTTTGAAGTGATCGGGTAACTTGAATCCTGAGGGGACTCGAGTTTTTCGGACTCTTCTCGTGAAGCACGGTAGACCGCACATATCCTCGTCATTAAGCTCCGGGGACTGCCGATGATCCCTTCTGCTTTGCCTCGCTCTATCAACCCTTGCTTGTGCTCCTGTATCTCTTGCTCCACTTGGTCCTTCAGGAGCTGCCGCTGTTGCTGCCGCAGGTCGTGGACTATTTTGCCTTGCCGCTCTTTCGGGAGGTGTTGCTACGAACGCTGTCCCCATAGCTCCAACCCCTGCTAACGCCATGTTGTATAATGTTTCCCTTGGATCTCCTGGGGGTGGCCTGGATGCAAGGATGTAAGCTTGTGTCGCCATATACCCAGCTTCTGGTGTCTTAGGGATAATATTTCCTCTTGTATCTATCGACATAAAGGACATGTCGAGGTTTTGAATCAAGTGCTCTCTTTCTGCTTCGGGTATGTGTTGTAACCTTGATCTTCCTCTGTTCCGAGCCTCCCTGTGGCTATCACCCGAAACTCTAGATTGTCCACTTAGATCTGCCCTTCTCCTGCTCGATGCAGAAGCTGCCTCCTTTCTCCTGTTCAACTCAGCTGTCTGTTTTTCTATTTCTCGGGCAGTTCGTGCGAGCCTATATTGATAAGCTTGCAGTTCTTGAGCTGTGGCTGTCGTCGTCATTGGTTCCGAACCATCTAGAGCTTTTGCTGCTCTATCCCAAGCTGCTTGTGGAAGTTGAACGCTGACACGTGGCGTGGGCCCGACATATTTAGTGCCCATACCTCTCCTTAGATCTGAGGGATCGACGAAAGGATTGCCCAAATCGTCGAAAGCCTCCGATGTTTCCTCTTGATTGTCGATAGCATAAATCTGATGATATTTTGTACTCCGATCTATATTGGGTTTGGTGACATCATTGTTGAGATTGATGAAGACCTTGCCCACTGTGATAGATTTGTCGATGAAGTCGTAACTGTCGACATCGCTTGAGCCATCGCTTATATATGAGTCCGCAGATGACTCAAACGATGTGTCGCTGAAGATCTTGGCGAGTTTCTCTCTTGCTCTGATGCTGACGTAACGTGTTGACGAAGTTTCTTCTTCTGACTCAGTTGACGATGCATAGCTTGAAAAATCAGAATCGACCGCCGACGATCCCGACGAAATCGGAATTTCGACACGATACGATCCTTCTTTCTCGACGCGAAAGTGAAACCTTCCGAACGTCATCTCCATGGGCTCCGCCAGATACGCATATGCATCCAAACGGGAGGGTGGGTGAGGAACAAAATCAACAAGACCAGCAGCGATCTGTTTACCTCGATCCATAGTGTTGCTTCCGGTTGACGATGTCGAAGACTTTGAACGTGCCATCGAGATCAGATCCTTACGCCTCTAATCCCCACGGTCGGCGCCAATTGACAAGGGATTAACTTGTCAATGCCTACGGGTTATAGGCTAGGGTTTAGTTAGAAGTAGAGGGCAAGTAGATCTCGAAGGTTTCAGCCGAAAAGTACTCGACAATTATGAAAAATAGGGTTTGTGAACAATGATTCGATGATCTCTTCGTCCCTCGACTCCCCCTTTATATAAGAGGTGGAGCCGAGGGTTTCGTCGTGTACAAGTTACAGAGTTCGGGACGGTTTCTAACTCATCCCGCCAGATTACAAATAACACTTCCTATTACAACTCTATCTTTTCCTTAAATATATCTTGGGCTTCCGAATCTTCTTATTCTTCGAGTAGTGGGCCTTCAATAAACCCCGGGTACTATATCCGGCAGGCCCATTTGGGATGCCTATGTCAGCAAGTACTTGGAAACAATAAAGTTAGCATAATCAGCATACCAAGGGCTATCTCGCGAGCTCACCTTTATTACAGCCAATTGTTCATTTGGAAAACTATCATGAACAGGAACAGGATCATAAGCAATATTTTCCAATCTGGACAAATTATCAGCAACAGGATTATAAACACCTTTCCTATCTACAATATGTAAATCAAATTTTTGCAAAAGAAGCACCCATCTAATAAGCCTTGGCTTAGGATCTTTCTTTTCATAAGGTACCTAATTGCAGCATGATCAGTATGAATTGTGACTTTTGAATCAACAATATAAGGTCTAAACTTATCACAAGCAAAAACTACAGCTAATAATTCTTTTTCAGTTGTAGCATAATTTCTTTGAGCAGCATCAAGAGTTTTACTAGCATAATGAATAACATTCAATTTTTATCTACTCGCTGTCCAAGAACAGCAGCAACAGCAAAATCACTAGCATCACACATAATTTCGAAAGGTAAATTACAATCAGGAGGTTCAACTATGGGAGAAGTTGTTAAGGCTTTCTTTAGAGTTTCAAAGGCTTCCTTACAATCATCATCAAAAAACAAAAGGTACATCTTTTTTAAGAAGATTAGTAAGAGGCTTTGAAATTTTAGAGAAATCTTTAATAAATCTCCTATAAAACCAGCATGACCAAGAACACTACGAATACCTTTAACATCCCTAGGATAGGGCATCTTCTCAATTGCTTCAACTTTAGCTCTATCAACTTCAATACCTCTCTCGGAAATTTTATGTCCCAATACAATTCCTTCATTAACCATAAAGTGGCATTTCTCCCAATTAAGAATAAGGTTAGTTTCTTCACATCTCTGCAAAACTTTATCAAGGTTTCGCAAACAATTATCAAAAGAATTCCCATAGACAGAAAAATCATCCATGAATACCTCTACAATCTTTTCACAAAATCCATGAAAAATAGCAGACATGCATCTTTGAAAATTAGCAGGAGCATTACATAAACCAAAAGGCATACACCTATAAGCATAAGTTCCATAGGGACAAGTGAAAGTGGTTTTCTCTTGATCTTTAGTTCTAACAGCAATTTGTGAAAACCCAGAATAACCATCAAGAAAGCAGAAATGAGTATTTTTAGATAACCTTTCTAGCATTTGATCAATAAAAGGTAAAGGGTAATGATCTTTCTTAGTAACTTTATTAACTTTTCGATAATCAATGCACATTCTATACCCTACAACTACTCTTTGAGGGATGAGCTCATCATTATCATTAGGTACAACAGTTATTCCTCCTTTCTTAGGAACACAATGCACAAGACTAACCCATCTACTATCAGCAATAGGATATATAATACCAGCTTCAAGAAGTTTTAATACCTCATTTCTTACCACATCCTTCATCTTAGGAATTAGACGACGCTGATGTTCAACAACAGGCTTTGCATCATCTTCCATGTTGATGGCATGTTGGCAAATAGAGGGAGAAATCCCCTTCAAGTCATCAAGAGTGTAACCAATAGCTCCTCGGTGTTTCTTCAATATTTCCAATAATCTTTCTTCCTCAAAATCTGAAAGCTTAGCACTAATAATAACAGGATATGTTTTCTTACCATCAATATAAGCATACTTAAGATTATCAGGCAACGGTTTCAAATCAAAAACAGGATCTTCCTTTGGCGGTGGTGTTGTACCTAGATCTTCAACCGGTAAGTCATGTTTAAGAATAGGTTGACGAAGGAAAATTTCATCAAGCTCATTCCTTTCTTCCCTAAAGACTTCACTCTCATGATCCTCCAAATGTTGCTGCAAAGGATTATTAGGAGCAAGAGCAATAGATGCACACTGTTCAACTCTAAAATCATCATTAGGCAATTCAGCTTTATAAGGAACTTTGGCAAATTTAGAGAAATTAAACACATAAGATTCACCAGCAAATTTAGTCACAATTTTCTCCTTCTTGCAATCTATAATAGCTCCACAAGTATTTAGAAAAGGTCTACCAAAAATGATAGGACAAGTCTTACTAGCAACAGAACCAAGTACCAAAAAGTCAGCAGGATATTTAATCTTACCACATAGAACTTCCACATCTCGAACAATACCAATAGGAGAGATAGTTTCTCTATTAGCTAGCCGAATAACCACATCAATATCTTCAAGTTCACAAGAACCAATTTCATGCATGATTTCTTGTAAAGCTCATAAGGAATGGCACTAATACTTGCACCAATATCGCATAAACCATAATAACAATGATCACCAATTCTAACAGAGAGCATAGGAACACTGGCTTTCCTAGACTTATTAGGATGTGAAACAATATTAGAAGCATCTTCACAGAAAATGATGTGACCATCTTCTACATTTTCAGTCACAAGATCTTTAACTATTGCAATAGCACGTTCAACATTTATTTTCTCCTCAGGTTCTATAGGTTTCTGTTGCCTGCCAAAACTCACCGGCGAGCAGTGGTTAAGCAACACGAAGAGCCGGGAGGCTCCCAAGGCCGCTTAGTGGACCCTAGCACCTCGCGTCGTCCCGCAAGTTTCTGCACACGTCCTGGCGGTGGTGGGCGTGCCACCTGACCTAGACCCGATCAGGAAGGTGTTAGATTGCTTCGATTGTTCCTGCATGGTAGACACGTAAACATTAAATACGAGCCCTATCGGCTCTCAGGTTGCCCTGTGGATCGGCTCAAAGAGCCGATCGCGCCATGGTTCACGTTGGATTTGCAATGACATGGGGATCCTGCTTGATCAAAACAAAGCTAAACCAATCTACGACAGTTTAGGGTTTTCACCGCATAACCGGAACGTCCTACGCGTAGTTGGGCCTAGCAGATACGAAAGATGATGAAAACTACCCCTAGAAGAGGCCTAAAAACCAACATTACGTCAATTCCCGGAACATCCCTTATAGGAACGGTAAACAACACCTAGCGCACTACCGGATCCTCCAACCCCAGCATAAGGCCTAATCATGCAGATATTAAACTAATCCTTGAAGAACAAGGAGCAACTATAACAGATCGGATCTACTAAGTAACGAACAAGCAAGATGCTGCCCTTACACCCGATAGGTGTAAGGGCAGCTAGGTGTCGAGGGATGGCATTGCCAGCAGATATGCATAAGAAAAGCATCAATGCAAGCCCCAAAACACCTAAGATAGGTAGTGCTACTCGCCATCAACAACGCTTCAGACGAGTAACACAAGGTAGACGAATAATGTACTGCCTAGATCGCGAGATGCGATCTAGGCAGCATGATGCTTACCCGGAAGGAAACCCTCGAAAGAAGGGGTGGCGATGCGCCTGGTTTGTGTTTGTTGTGAACGTGATTGTTGTTTATTTCATAAACCCTAGATACATATTTATAGTCCAAGGGACTTTCTAATTCAGCGTGCACCTAACCGTGCACGGGCCAAACTCTACCTTTTAATTCTAATCACGATCTAATAAAATACATATACATGGGCAATTTAGCCCAAATTCTCGTGCAAGGCCGCTCGTATATCTCCACGTGTATATCCTCCAAGCCCATCTCACTTACGGCCTATCTCCCGATTTGGCCAAAATCGGTGATAACACATGCCCCCGGTTTTGGTAATGATAATTTCAAAACCACTCTGTTTTTCCTTCGAAGGTTCATGTCGTGGCAAAGCAGAACCGTCGTAGTATTCTTCATCATGACGACTTGCCTTCCCAACTTCTCTGCACGATCGACAACTTTTAGCACCGTATCCTCGAAAACTGCTCAAGCATTGAATTTCCACTATACCCCCTCTATTTTAACCGCATCGCGTAGTTTACTTCTTCACCCTTTTGATCCACACTAGCCATCAAAAAACCCTCCTCCTTCATGGCCTCATCCTCCTCCTCGGCTGCATCGGCTCTCTCCTTCCAATCTTCCTCTTCAGATGAGCTGATGCCAGAGCCCGGCCAATGGGAAGAGCCGGAGTGGGACTTCGGTTATGTGCCAGACGGCCCACCCGAGGCCCTCGTCGGGTCAGATGGCGACTTGCCTCTGACCGATGGAGAAGATGACCTCCGGTTCCTCATCGACGGGGAACTGGTGGCGGAGAGCGAGGATGACCTCCTCTCCTGGGGAAGCTTCACCTCCTCCGACGAAGAGGAAGAAGAGGAGGATGAGGAGGACGACGTCCCCTCCAACGAGGAAGAGGAAGAGGACGACACCTCCTCCGACGAGCCGCCAGCGAAGCGATTCCGCGGCTGGGCATGGTCGGACGACGATGAAAACGACGATGATGAAGAAGAAGACGCCCCCATTGAGGGCTACGACAGTAGCGACGAGGAGTCCGCCAGCAGCAGCACCGGCGGCGGCTATGGCGGCGATGACGAGGACAGCGACGGCTTTTAGAGTAGGGACGCTTAGCATAGGGCTAGTGGTAGCAATCTGTCCTCCTTTTGCTCTTCCTCCTCCGAGCGATCGCTCCCCTTTGTAAGAAATCCCTTTCTAATGAAGAAAATTTTCCCCAATCACTTTTGCTTTCTTGTTAATCACTGTTCAAAGAGCCGATGGCAAGGCCGATCCAATGGGATATTCATCCCAGATATCATGGTCTCTAATCTGAACGTGATCTGTTAACCTGCTCAATTGAGTTTATTCCTCTAGAGTCGATAGCAATGTATCGGCTTTATTATTCTGAAGTCGATGTCCGTGCATCGGCTGTATTAGTATACTGTTGTCTTGCATGTCTTCTCGAGTCGATGTTTGTACATCGGCTGTGATGATTTTTTCTACCATTTAAAATCGGCCTCCATACCTCACTGCCCATCATCCCACATGCTTGGGAAATACTTCTTGAGGTGCTTGCCATTGACGGCCACTGGGAACTTCACACCATCCAACTGCTCGAGCATGTATGCATTTCCCTTTAAAACTTGGACTACTTTGTATGGGCCATGCCAATTTGGAGACCATTTACCATACATTTTATCCTTTGTCCCCAACGGCAATACAACTTCCCATACCAGATCACCAACTTGGAACTCTTTTGGCTTCACTTTCTTATTATATGCACGAGCCACCTTGGCTTTATTCTCCTTGATTTTCTCAAGTGACCATAGTCTAAGTTCCGTTGCGTCCTCAATGCTGTCGCTCATCAGGGCTGCATATTCTTCAGCAGTTAAATCATTCTGAAACGTGATCCGTCTTGACCCCGCCTTAATTTCCCAAGGTAACACAGCTTTCCTCTTAATCAGCTTGATCAAGCTCTTGTTGGACGCTTCAGCCTGCCCGTTTGCTTGAGCATAATATGGAGACGATCGGATTAACTTGATCCCCATGTCATCACAGAACTTTTTCATCTCTTTCGAAACGAAGACCGAACCTCCATCGGTCGTAATAGTCTGGGGAATCCCGAATCTATGAATGACATGTTCCAACACGAAACTGATAACATCTTTCGATGCTACTGCCTTCATAGGGACCGCCTCCACCCATTTAGTGAAGTAATCTGTAATGGCCAGAACCCATTCATGGCCTTTGCTTGACGCAGGATGAATTTTGCCGATCATATCCATACCCCAACCTCGGAATGGCCAAGGTTTGATGATAGGATTCATTGCTGATGCGGGTACCATCTGAATGCTCCCAAACTTCTGACATGCTTGACACCCTTTATAATACTGGAAACAATCTTCAAGCATGGTGGGCCAATAAAATCCCGAGCGCCTGATCAGCCACTTCATCTTATGAGCCGACTGGTGAGTTCCACAAGCACCTTCATGCACCTCGTGCAAGAGCCGATTGGACTCGGCTGGTCCCAAACATTTGAGAAGTAATCCTTCCAATGTTCTGTAGAACATGTCATCGCCAATCAGTACGTACTTCATGGCCCTGTATCTTACCCGTTTAGGTGCCCCCGAGCCGGATCTTTCAAGTAATTGAAGATATCGGCTCTCCAATCATCTGGTTCCATGAACTGCACCTGAAAATCGGCTCCATCTGCTACATCCTTGTATCCTGACGCCGTCTGTGCGAGGTCGTTTGCCTCGGTATTTTGCGACCTTGGGATCCAATTGAAGCTTATATACCTGAATTGTGCCATCAGCTCACGGCATTGTATCCATAATGGGAAGAGTGACTCGCTCTCGCACTTATATTCCTCTGTGAGTTGAGAGATCACCAATTTGGAGTCCCCAAAGATCTCCACTGCTTCTGCCCCAGCTTCCAATAGCAACTCCATTCCCTTGCATCGCTTCATACTCAGCCACATTGTTGGTGCAAGGGGTAGACAACCTGATGGAGAAGGAAAATGTTGCCCCCCGAGGCGACACGAGTAGCACGCCGATGCCGCAACCATCCTCACAGACCGATACATCGAAGAACATGGCCCATGTACGCACAGATAGCGCTGATATGTCCGTGTTTATTCTTTCAGCTATAAGATCGGCTAACGCTTGTCCCTTAACTGCTTTCGCAGGTTGATACCGGATCTCAAATTTCGATAATGCAAACATCCACTTACCAAGTCGGCCTTTTAATACAGGAGCCGACAACATATGCTTGATGACATCCGATTTGCATATGACGATGATTTCTACGGACAGCAGGATGTGCTGGATCTTGGTGTGTAAAAAATAGACAAAGGCATAACTTCTCAATTTCAGTTACCTTGTTTCGCATCCAACATCCTTCTCGTCGAGGTAGAAAACCACTTTTTCCAGACCATCATAAACCTGCACCACCACTGATGCGATGGACGTGTCAGCCACTGATAAGTAAATGTAGAACGGCCTGTCTTGCTGCGGCGGAACTAATACAGGTGGCTTTGTTAGGTACTCCTTAATATCGTCAAATGCCTGTTGTTGCTCTGCCCCCCAGCGAAACTCCTCATCACACTTGATCTTAACCAATCCCATGAATGGCTCAATTCGTCCTGACAAGTTGGAGATAAACCTTCTGACGAAATTAATTTTGCCGATGAGACATTGGAGCTCCTTCTTCGTGGTGGGTGGCTTCATCGTTCGCACTGCCTCTTGACTTTTCAGGCTGATCTCAATTCCACGTTCATGAACCAAGAAACCTAGGAACTGACCGGCCGTCACACCAAAGGCACACTTTTTTGGATTCATTCTTAGCCGAACTTCCTCGTTCGGTCCAGGACGTGTCGCAAATCTTCCAAGTGTCCGCTCGTTGAAACAGACTTTACCACCACGTCGTCGATGTAAATTTCTACCAATTTGCCGATTAAATCATGAAAGATGTAATTCATGGCTCTTTGATATGTGGCGCCGGCATTCTTCAGCCCAAACGTCATGACTACATATTCAAACAAGCCCACCGAGCCTGGCACTCTGAATGCAGTCTTGTGTATATCTTCTGGAGCCATGAAAATTTGGTTGTAGCCGGCATTGCCATCCATGAAGCTTAAAATTTTATGACCAGCAGCTGCATTGATCGGGGTCTCTGCTACTGGCATCGGATATTCATCCTTTGAGTGGCGCCGTTGAGGCTCCGAAAATCTATGGCAACTCGCCATCGGCCATCCTTTTTCTCCATAGGTACAACATTGGAAATCCATTCAGCGTACCTGCATGGCCTGATGAATCCGGCGTCCAACATCTTCTGGATCTTCTTCTTGACTTCTACCAAGATTTCAGCCTTCATCTGTCGCACTCGCTGCTGGAAAGGCCGAAATCCTTTCTTCAGGGGGAGCCGATGCTCAATGATGCTCCTGTCTAACCCTGCATCTCCGTATAATCCCATGCAAAACAATCTGGGTACTCTTTTAACAAGGCTATCATCAGGCCCCTCAGATGCGGATCTAACTTTTTGCTGATAAAGGTTGGTGGTGGTTTATCCCCAGGACCAATATCAATCTCTTCTAGCTCGTCAGCCTGATGTAAACCCATACCCCAGCCTTTCCATCTCCTGCTAGGTCAACGCCAACACAGGCAAAGCATATGTTGGGGACAATATTGGCCAATTGCGAATCGGCCTCCTTTTTCATTGCAATGCTCAATGAGGGTTTACCACTTCTTGGTCTCTATTATGGCTACGTGACTCGCTCGAGGTATGCTCACCATGTCTTGGACCATAAATCTCGACGGGATCATGGACACTATGTTTATATCAGCCGATGCCTCGCATCGGCTTTTGTCCGTTTAGGGCGCCACACTTTCTTCGGTGGGCGCGCCTCCGTCTCCAATGTTTGCTGAATTTTCACGGCCAGATCGGGCCGTGCTTTTCTCAACGTGCACAGTGCACCGTGCTTCGCTTCCTCCGGTTTCGTAGCCGCGCACCCTACGCTTCCGAGAATGGCTGAGTCCATCGTTACCACCTTGGCCGGTGATACCTATCTTCTTCACCATCCGACTCCTCAAAGTCTTCTTCTTGAGATGACTCAGCTCGTTTGTTCTGAGGTGGGAGAGGCCCTAGACGCTCGAACACTGAAACCTCGTTTGTCCTTTTCCTTTGCTGTCTGCATTCTGGGCAGTTCTCAATTGTTGGCAATCGGCTCATTCCTGAGTCCCAGCAATGTTTAAAGAAAGGACAGTCCCAATGCCTATCCATGTCATCTTGCTCCCTTGACCTCCCTCTAGCGTGACGCTCGTACCCGTCGTTGTTTCTATCATGCCGACGATACCTCCTGTCCTCTACATCAGACCGACGATATCCTCATCATCTACGTCGTAGCGCCGACGTCGGTCATACTGCTGTCCATATTTGTTAAGGAGATGCGCGGAGAGTGGACGTTGATACCGCACGCTTCTCACTTCTTCCTCGGTTAGGTACCGTCTATCATCATCATGGGGCCGGTCGCGTGGATCGACCTCCTCTTTATCCTGGCCATGGGAGTGGCTGCTCTCTGCTTTATCTTTGCCATGGCGGCTCACAAGCCCTGCCATGTTGACACTAAAAGAGAACTCTGGCTCGCACCTTATGGAGTGGCTAAGATCCACCATGTTGACGCCAGGAAACGGACGTGTGTCAACTTTGACCCTGATGCCGTGCGAACGGGTCTTCAAAGGAGCCGATGAGTTCGGCTTCACGATGGCCTTCACTCATCGTATATCTTCTTGTGCTTGCAGGAGATCCTCGTACTTGATCGGTTCGTCCGCCATCTCGAATGCAGGTGTTGACGTGGATATTGTCGAAGATAGTCCCACCGGGCGTGCCAGAATGTGTTGCCTGCCAAAACTCACCGGCGAGCAGTGGTTAAGCAACACGAAGAGCCGGGAGGCTCCCAAGGCCGCTTAGTGGACCCTGGCACTTCGCGTCGTCCCGCAAGTTTCTGCACATGTCCTGGCGGTTGCAAGGGCGTGCCACCTGACCTAGACCCGATCAGGAAGGTGTTAGATTGCTTCGATTGTTCCTGCATGGTAGACACGTAAACATTAAATACGAGCCCTATCGGCTCTCAGGTTGCCCTGTGGATCGGCTCAAAGAGTCGATCGCCCCATGGTTCACGTTGGATTTGCAATGACATGGGGATCCTGCTTGATCAAAACAAAGCTAAACCAATCTACGACAGTTTAGGGTTTTCACCGCATAACCGGAACGTCCTACGCGTAGTTGGGCCTAGCAGATACGAAAGATGATGAAAACTAACCCTAGAAGAGGCCTAAAAACCAACATTACGTCAATTCCCGGAACATCCCTTATAGGAACGGTAAACAACACCTAGCGCACTACCGGATCCTCCAACCCCAGCATAAGGCCTAATCATGCAGATATTAAACTAATCCTTGAAGAACAAGGAGCAACTATAACAGATCGGATCTACTAAGCAACGAACAAGCAAGATGCTGCCCTTACACCCAGATAGGTGTAAGGGCAGCTAGGTGTCGAGGGACGGCATTGCTAAGCAGATATGCATAAGAAAAGCATCAATGCAAGCCCCAAAACACCTAAGATAGGTAGTGCTACTCGCCATCAACAACGCTTCAGCATGAGTAACACAAGGTAGACGAATAAACGTGTACTGCCTAGATCGCGAGATGCGATCTAGGCAGCATGATGCTTACCCGGAAGGAAACCCTCGAAAGAAGGGGTGGCGATGCGCCTGGTTTGTGTTTGTTGTGAACGTGATTGTTGTTTATTTCATAAACCCTAGATACATATTTATAGTCCAAGAGACTTTCTAATTCAGGCGTGCACCTAACCGTGCACGGGCCAAACTCTACCTTTTAATTCTAAACACGATCTAATAAAATACAGATACACGGGCAATTTAGCCCAAATTCTCGTGCAAGGCCGCTTCAGAGATCCTCCACGCGTATATCCTTCAAGCCCATCTCACTTACGGCCTTTATTTGCTCCTCAGGTTCTATAGGTTTCTTTGCACTTTTATTAACCACACTAGTTATAACAGAATACTCCTTCATTTTAGCAGGAAAAGGAGTTTTTTCAATATAAGCTTCAGGAAGAATATGATCCACAATTTTAATTTCAATACATTTACCTATAGGTGAATCAGTTTTATCTTTGTAAGGTTCATGATACTTATTAAAATTCTTCCTAGGCAATTCAAAATGAGAGGCAAGAGCTTTATAAAAATTTGCAACAACTTGAGAGTCAAGACCATAAGTAGCACTCATATTACGAAAATTATTAGTATCCATAAAAGTTTCAATGCATTCATAATCATAATTTATACCTGACTCTCTACCTTAGTCGTTCTCCCATCCTTCAGTATTCTCCTGAATCCGATCAAGAAGGTCTGATGGCGTGTATTTCACACGTTCGTTGGGCAACCCCAAGAGGAAGGTATGATGCGCACAGCAGCAAGTTTTCCCTCGAAAGAAACCAAGGTTTATCGAACCAGGAGGAGCCAAGAAGCACGTTGAAGGTTGATGGCGGCGAGATGTAGTGCGGCGCAACACCAGGGATTCCGGCGCCAACGTGAACCTGCACAACACAACCAAAGTACTTTGCCCCAACGAAACAGTGAGGTTGTCAATCTCACCGGCTTGTGTAACAAAGGATTAACCGTATTGTGTGGAAGATGATTGTTTGCGTAGAAAACAGTAGAACAAGTATTGCAGTAGATTGTATTTCAGTAAGAGAATTGGACCGGGTCCACAGCTCACTAGAGGTGTCTCTCCCATAAGACAAGCAGCATGTTGGGTGAACAAATTACAGTTGGGCAATTGACAAATAAAGAGAGCATGACAATGCACATACATATTATGATGAGTATAGTGAGATTTAATTGGGCATTACGACAAAGTACATAGACCGCCATCCAACCGCATCTATGCCTAAAAAGTCCACCTTCAAGTTATCATCCGAACCCCTCCAGTATTAAGTTGCTAACAACAGACAATTGCATTAAGTATTGCGCGTAATGTAACTAGTGACTACATCCTTGAACATAGCACTAATGTTTTATCCCTAGTGGCAACAGCACATCCATAACCTTAGTGGTTCTTGTCACTCCTCCAGATTCACGAGGCATGAACCCACTATCGAGCATAAATACTCCCTCTTGGAGTTACTAGCATCAACTTGGCCAAAGCATCTACTAATAACGGAAAGCATGCAAGATCATAAACAACACATAGACAAAGTCTTGATAATCAACATAACAAGTATTCTCTATTCATCGGATCCCAACAAACGCAACATATAGAATTACAGATAGATGATCTTGATCATGTTAGGCAGCTCACAAGATCCGACAATGATAGCACAATGGGGAGAAGACAACCATCTAGCTACCGCTATGGACCCATAGTCCAGGGGTAGACTACTCACACATCACACCGGAGGCGACCATGGCGGCGTAGAGTCCTCCGGAGATGATTCCCCTCCGGCAGGGTGCCGGAGGCGATCTCCCGGATCCCCCGAGATGGGATCGGCGCGGCGGCGTCTCTCGGGAAGGTTTTCCGTATCGTGGTTCTCGGTACTGGGGGTTTCGTCACGGAGACTTTTTATAGGCGAAGGGCAGGTCAAGAGGCGGCACGGGGCCCCACACCATAGGGCCGCGCGGCCAAGGGGGGCCGCGCCGCCCTAGGGTTTGGCTCCCCCGTGGCCCCTCTTCGTCTCTCCTTCGGACTTCGGAAGCTTCGTGGAAAAATAGGCCCCTGGGCTTTGATTTTGTCCAATTCCGAGAATATTTCCTTACTAGGATTTCTGAAACCAAAAACAGCAGAAAACAGGAACTGGCACTTCGGCATCTTGTTAATAGGTTAGTTCCAAAATGCACGAATATGACATAAAGTGTGCATAAAACATGTAGATAACATCAATAATGTGGCATGGAACATAAGAAATTATCGATACGTCTGAGGCGTATCAGCATCCCCAAGCTTAGTTCTCTCGTCCCGAGCAGGTAAAACGATAACAAGATAATTTCTGGAGTGACATGCCATCATAATCTTGATCATACTATTTGTAAAGCATATGTAGTGGATGCAGCGATCAAAACAATATGTATGACATGAGTAAACAAGTGAATCATATAGCAAAGACTTTTCATGAATAGCACTTCAAGACAAGCATCAATAAGTCTTGCATAAGAGTTAACTCATAAAGCAATAATTCAAAGTAAAGGTATTGAAGCAACACAAAGAAGATTAAGTTTCAGCGGTTGCTTTCAACTTGTAACATGTATATCTCATGGATATTGTCAACATAGAGTAATATAATAAGTACAATAAGCAAGTATGTAGGAATCAATGCACAGTTCACACAAGTGTTTGCTTCTTGAGGTGGATAGAAATAGGTGAACTGACTCAACATTGAAAGTAAAAGAATGGTCCTCATAGAGGAAAAGCATCGATTCCTATATTTGTGCTAGAGCTTTGATTTTGAAAACATGAAACAATTTTGTCAACGGTAGTAATAAAGCATATGCATCATGTAAATTATATCTTATAAGTTGCAAGCCTCATGCATAGTGTACCAATAGTGCCCGCACCTTGTCCTAATTAGCTTGGACTACCTGGATTATCACCGCAATACATATGCTTTAACCAAGTTTCACAAAGGGGTACCTCTATGCCGCCTGTACAAAGGTCTAAGGAGAAAGCTCGCATTGGATTTCTCGCTATTGATTATTCTCAACTTAGACATCCATACCGGGACAACATAGACAACAGATAATGGACTCCTCTTTTAATGCTTTAAGCATTCAACAACAATTAATTCTTTTCTCATTAGAGATTTGAGGATATTTGTCCAAAACTGAAACTTCCACCATGGATCATGGCTTTAGTTAGCGGCCCAATGTTCTTCTCTCACAATATGCATGCTCAAACCATTCAACTCAGTGTAGATCGCCCTTACTTCAGACAAGACGAACATGCATAGCAACTCACATGAAATTCAACAATGAGTTGATGGCGTTCCCCAGAAACATGGTTATCGCACAACAAGCAACTTAATAAGAGATAAAGTGCATAATTACATATTCAATACCACAATAGTTTTTAAGCTATTTGTCCCATGAGCTATATATTGCAAAGGTGAATGATGGAATTTTAAAGATAGCACTCAAGCAATTTACTTTGGAATGGCGGAAAATACCATGTAGTATAGGTAGGTATGGTGGACACAAATGGCATAGTGGTTGGCTCAAGTATTTTGGATGCATGAGAAGTATTCCCTCTCGATACAAGGTTTAGGCTAGCAAGGCTTATTTGAAACAAACACAAGGATGAACCGGTGCAGCAAAACTCACATAAAAGACATATTGAAAACATTATAAGACTCTACACCGTCTTCCTTGTTGTTCAAACTCAATACTAGAAATTATCTAGACCTTAGAAAAACCAAATATGCAAACCAAATTTTAGCATGCTCTATGTATTTCTTCATTAATGGGTGCAAAGCATATGATGCAAGAGCTTAAACATGAGCACAACAATTGCCAAGTATCACATTACCCAAGACTTTTATAGCAATTACTACATGTATCATTTTCCAATTCCAACCATATAACAATTTAACGAAGAAGAAACTTCGCCATGAATACTATGAGTAGAAACCAAGGACATATTTGTCCATATGCTACAGCGGAGCGTGTATCTCTCCCATAAAGTGAATGCTAGGATCCATTTTATTCAAACAAAACAAAAAAAAACAAAAACAAACCGACGCTCCAAGAAAAAGCACATAAGATGTGGCCGAATAAAAATATAGTTTCAGGGGAGGAACCTGATAATTTGTCGATGAAGAAGGGGATGCCTTGGGCATCCCCAAGCTTAGACGCTTGAGTCTTCTTGATATATGCAGGGGTGAACCACCGGGTGCATCCCCAAGCTTAGAGCTTTCACTCTCCTTAATCATGTTGCATCATACTCCTCTCTTGATCCTTGAAAACTTCCTCCACACCAAACTCGAAACAACTCATTAGAGGGTTAGTGCACAATATAAATTGACATATTCAGAGGTGACACAATCATTCTTAACACTTCTGGACATTGCATAATGCTACTGGACATTAGTGGATCAAAGAAATTCATCCAACATAGCGAAAGAGGCAATGCGAAATAAAAGGCAGAATCTGTCAAAACAGAACAGTTCGTATTGACGAATTTTAAAATGGCACCAGACTTGCTCAAACTAAAATGCTCAAATTGAATGAAAGTTGCGTACATATCTGAGGATCATGCTCGTAAATTGGCGTAATTTTCTGAGCTACCTACAGGGAGATAGACCCAGATTCGTGACAGCAAAGAAATCTGAAACTGTGCAGTAATCCAAATCTAGTACTTACTTTTCTATCAACGGCTTAACTTGGCACAACAAAACTCAAAACTAAGATAAGGAGAGGTTGCTACAGTAGTAAACAACTTCCAAGACACAAAATAAAAACAAAGTACTGTAGGTAAAAACATGGGTTGTCTCCCATAAGCGCTTTTCTTTAACGCCTTTCAGCTAGGCGCAGAAAGTGTGTATCAAGTATTATCGAAGGGTGGTACTTCTACAGCGGGGTGTGGGCTCTTCTCAACCAGGCATATTATATTAGATACATAAGTTTTAGCATCTCCTTTTCATTAGTCTTAGGCGTGCTACTCTCATCAAACAAATTTTCAGGAACAAGCCAAGCATAATTATTTTCTAGTGCATCATTCATAGCTAGGAGCTTGCATGGTATTGGTGCTTTGATCTCCCCACCATCATCAATATTATTAGTGTATCTTATTCTATCCATATCCATCTTTTCAAGGAGACTAACAAAATTAGTAGGAGAACCAAGCATATTAAATTTAGCAAAGACCTTTCTAGCTTCTCTTGCTAGACCACCAAATTCTCTAAGAAGGGTTTCTAAAACAAAATCTTTCTTTTCCCCTTCTTCCATATCACCAAGTGTGAAAAACATGTGTTGGATTATAGGATTGAGATTAACAAATTTGGTTTCCAACAAGCGGACTAAATGCGCAGCAGCAATTTCATAAGTAGGCGCAAGGTCTATCAAGTGTCTATCTTCAAAATTTTCAATGGTACTAACATGGTTGAAGAATTCTTCTATATTATTTCTCCCAACTATAGACCCACGTCCTACCGGTATGTTCTTTGTGGTAAAATTAAAAGGAAACATGATGAAATAAGTAAAGTAAATGCTAGTAACTAATTTTTTTGTGTTTTCGATATAGCAAACAAGATAACAAATAAAGTAAAACTAGCAACTAATTTTTTTGTATTTTGATTTAGTGCAGCAAACAAAGTAGTAAATAAAACTAAGCAAGACAAAAACAAAGTAAAGAGATTGAGAAGTGGAGACTCCCCTTGCAGCGTGTCTTGATCTCCCCGGCAACGGCGCCAGAAAAAGAGCTGTTGACGTGGGAGTTGAAAATGGTGTTTTCTTCGTTAAGGCAACGGCGCCAGAAAAAGAGCTTGATGGCTGATGACCCACAAGTATAGGGGGTGTATCGTAGTATCTTCGATAAGTAAGAATGTCGATCCCAACGAGGAGCAGAAGGTGTTGACAAGCAGTTTCGATGAAGGTTTCACTGTAAATGCTCACGGACAAGTGTTCAGGGGGTTTTGATGTAACAGATGAAATAAATACGAGTAAGTAAAATGCGAGAGAAATAATTGCAGCGAGTGGCCCAATCCTTTTTAGCACAAAGGACAAGCCGGTTTGTTTACTTATAATGACCAAACGTTCTCGAGGACACACGGGATTTTAGTCTAGTGCTTTCGCTACATACGGCTAAATAATCTTCATTGTTATGATAAGTGTTGTGTGGGTGAACCTATGCTAATGTACCGCCCTTCCTAGGACTAAATACATACTTGTGATTATACCCCTTGCAAGCATCCGCAACTACAAGAAAGTAATTAAGAATAAATCTAACCACAGCCTTAAACTCTGAGATCCTGCGATCCCTCCTGCATCGATATACCAACGGGGGTTTAGGTTTCTGTCACTCCGGCAACCCCGCAATTAGCAAACGAATACAAGATGCATTCCCCTAGGCCCATAAATGGTGAAGTGTCATGTAGTCGACGTTCACATGACACCACTAGAAGAATAACACCACAACTTAAATATCACACCATTGAATATTACTCAACCATAGTTCACTACTAACATTTAGACTTCACCCATGTCCTCAAGAACTAAACGAACTACTCACGAGACATCATATGGAACATGATCAGAGGTGATATGATGATGAATAACAATCTGAACATGAACTTGGTTCAATGGTTTCACTCAATAGCATCAACAACAAGTATGAATAGATACCGGGAGAGTTTCCCCTATCAAACAATCAAGATCAAACCCAAATTGCTACGGCGGTGACGAGGTGCTGCGGAGGAGATGGCGGTGATGATGGTGGAGATGATGGTGATGGTGATGGAGATGATGTCCAGCTCGATGACGATGACGATGGCGTCGATTTCCCCTCCCGGAGGGAATTTCCCCGGCGGATTCCTGCCCGCCGGAGAGCTCTTTCTCTCTGGTGTTCTCCGCCCCGCGAGGCGGCTGTAACTCTTCGCGAGGTACCCCTTCTGGCTTAGGTTTTCGGGACGAAGGATTTCGCGAAGAAAAGGAGGCGAAAGGGGTCGTGGGCCCTCCACACCACGTGGCGGCGCGGCCCAGGCCTGGCCGCGCCGCCCTAGGGTGTGGGCCCACCCTGGCTCCTCCTGGCCCCTCCTTCTGGCTTCCTTCGTCATCTTGAAAAATAGGATTTTTGGTATAATTTCCTTCCGAGTTGATCTTCCGAAATATTGCGTTCTGACGGTGCTTTTTCCAGCAGAATCCTGGCTCCGGTGTTCGATCCTCCAATAATGATGAAACATGCAAAATAGATGAAATAACATAAGTATTGTGTCCCAATATGAAATATATCGATGAATAACAGCAATTTATGATATAAAATAGTGATGCAATTTGGACGTATCAACTCCCCCCAAGCTTAGACTTCGCTTGTCCCCAAGCGAAACTGAACTCGATAGACATGACCACATGTTTATGGAGTGAAGAGTCGATAAATAAAATACGGACAAGAGGCATCATATTCATTCACACAGGACATTATAGTAAACAATCTCTTATAACTCATATTGAAACAAGTATAAGGTAATCACAAGTAAAGGTGCATAAGAAATCATCATTGGTGATGGCAAACTTCGTTCTTGGTCAGAGAACAATTAACAGATTATATTTATCTCATTGAGCAGCGCTCTCATGTTAAAGTTTATAAGGCACAACTTGCATACTCAATCATAATGGTCTCTTCATAATCATTGATAACTTGCAAAGCTATATTCATTCAGATAAAACTTGTACTAAACAAGGAAGAATAAAAGACATGATGTAGCAAATCACAATATAATGGTTTGATCACAACTACTCAAATGCTTGCTTGAGATGGAGAGAAATAGGTTTACTGACTCAACATAAAGTAAAAGACAGGCCCTTCGCAGAGGGAAGCAGGGATTAAATCATGTGCTAGAGCTTTTTCAGTTTTGAAATCATATAGAGATAATAAAAGTAACATTTTGAGAGGTGTTTGTTGTTGTCAACGACTGGTAGCGGGTACTCTAACCCCCTTGCCAAACAACCTCCTAAGAGCGGCTCCCATATTATTTTCATTTTGTGTGGCACTCCTTCCAACCTTTCTTTCACAAACCATGGCTAACCGAATCCTCGGGTGCCTGCCATCAATCTCATACCATGAAGGAGTGCCTTTTTATTTTAGCTTTATGATGATGATGACACTCCCCCCAACCTTTGCTTACACAATCCATGGCTAACCGAATCCTTCGGGTGCCGTCCATCAATCACATACCATGGAGGAGTGTCTATTTAGTTTAATTAATTTGGGACTGGGAATCCCATTGCCAGCTCTTTTTGCAAAATTATTGGATAAGCGGATGAAGCCACTAGTCCATTAGTGGAGGCTGCCTAACAAGACTGAAAGATAAAACACCACATACTTCCTCATGAGCTATAAAACATTGACACAAATAAGAAGTAATAAGTTTTGAATTGTTTAAAGGTAGCACATGAAGTATTTACTTGGAATGGCAAACAATACCATGCAGTAGGTAGGTATGGTGGACACAAATGGCATAGGTTTGGGTTAAGGTTTGGATGCACGAGAAGTATTCCCTCTCACAGGTCTTTGGCTAGCAAGGTTAATTAGCAAGCATAAGAGTCGAGGGAAACAAACAAATATACATATGATAGAAACAATCATGTATCTTCCTTGTAAGCACAAACAATTTTAACTTCAAATGAACTATAAGCTAACAAGAAAGATAATGAAACATCTACATGTATTTCTCTTTTCTATTTAAACCTCAAAGTGTTGTTGCTATTGACCAATGCTAAGTTTGCCAAAACCAAATAGATTTATTCAATGTTCCCAAAGTGATACCTATACTAACAACAAGACGAATCATATAGAAGAGAATGCAAACTAAAATAAGATGTGCAATATGTAAATGATAAGACTTCTCATTAATATTCCATATCGATAACTCACACCAAGGGATACATAGACAACTAAAGGAGAGATACTTCCAAACGCAACCCATCTCATATGATAACTTCCCTATTCATGATATGACACTACTTGACAATAAAAGTAAAAGATAGTGATAATGTGATACCGCGGCACTCCCCAAGCTTGGAACAAACCAAGGGGATGCCAATACCGATGATGAATTACTCCTTCGGCGATGGTGGTGATGAATTCCCGTCATCAGACTTCCAAGGAAGAGGCTCTCCATCAAGAAACGACATCTTGGTCTCGGGAATCCTGAAACTAGCAGCACGGCTTATGTATTTAAACCTGTTTTCATACTCACAGTTTTGATTCTGAACGTCATAGAGTTGTGCTTGGAGCTTGTTGGTGGTGTCGTGAAGTGAGAGGATGTCGCTCCAAAGCTTTCCAGTTTCCTTCTCATGTTCAGCAATGAGTTCGGACACAATCTTGTGGAAGATATCCACCTCACGCTCAGCCATCTTCTTGTACTTGAAAACCTCTTGTTCTAGCTTCTCCATCCTGTCTTCCAGGCTTCCTTCTCCTTTAGGACCCTGGACATCCTTGACCTGCAGTTCTCCTTCAACGAGCAGCAACTCCTTGGGGTGCATCTTCAGCTCCTCCATGTACAAGTTGCCAACATCCTTGCTGGAGCTGTCCTTCGGAGCTTCCGACGAAGACATGGTGGCTCTAGATCCGAAGCAAATCCTGGCAGAAACAACTCGAAACAAAACACGTCGAGAAAACGATATACGGACCTCCAGGGGTCCGGGGGATTATATAGCAAAAATTTTCAGAACAAACGGAAAGTACCAGATCGAACCAGAGTCGGAAAGGGGCGACGGGGCGGCCAAACCATAGGGCGGCGCGGGCCCAGGTCAGGCCGCGCCGGCCTGTGGTTTCGCCCCCTCGTGCGTCTTTTCCACTCCGTTTCGAACTCGTAATTTTTCTTATTTTCCAAAAACAGCAAAAATAATGTTCGGAAAGTAAATCGCGAACTTTTCATTACCAGTACTGTTACCTATTCAAAGTCGAGTTCTGGCGGACTGCCAATTTGTCCTTTGATGAAAGCTTCCGGTGTTTCCACTCGAATAATATCAACATCAACATTATAAGAATCACCGAGATATAATGTTTGAGTCTTTGTCCATTCACCACTTGCGTGGCATTACCTTGGAGAGAGCTAATCTTGATTGCTCCTGAGCGATACACCTCCTCGACAACATATGGTCCTTCCCATTTCGAGAGTAATTTCCCTGCAAAGAATCTGAGACGAGACCGATACAATAGGACTTTATCCCCAATATTAAACTCTCTTTTGATGATCCTCCTATCATGCCATTTTTTAACTTTTTCTTTAAAGAGTTTAGCATTTTCATAAGCTTCACTTCTCCATTCATCTAGAGAACTTAATTGTAACAACCTCTTATCACCGGCAAGTTTAGGATCTTTATTTAATTCTCTAACAGCCCTATAAGCTTTGTGTTCTAGCTCTAAAGGTAAATGACAAGCTTTTCCGTAAACCATTTTATAAGGTGACATTCCCATGGGGTTTTTATAAGCAGTTCTATAAGCCCATAGTGCATCTCTCAATTTACTAGTCCAATTCTTTCTAGATTTATTAACAGTCTTTCCCAAAATAGATTTAATTTCTCTATTTGATAATTCTACTTGACCACTAGTTTGAGGATGATAAGCGGAAGCAATTCTATGATTAATACCATACTTAGCGAGAGTTTTTCTAAAACCTCCATGAATAAAATGAGAACCTCCATCAGTCATAATATATCTAGGAACTCCAAATCTAGGAAAAATAATATCTAAAAGCATTCTTAAAGAGGTCTCACCATCAGCACTTTTTGTAGGTATAGCTTCCACCCATTTAGTAACATAATCAACAGCAACAAGTATATGAGTGTTACCTTCCGAAGAGGGAAAAGGTCCCATGAAGTCAAATCCCCAACAATCAAACGGTTCAATAACAAGAGTATAATTCATTGGCATTTCATTGCGTCTGGAGATATTACCAACCCTTTGACATTCATCACAGGATAAAATAAACTTCCTTGCATCTTTGAAGAGAGTTGGCCAATAAAAACCTGATTGTAGAACCTTTTGCGCGGTTCTATCTCCGGCGTGATGTCCTCCATAAGCACTGCCATGACATTTACTCAATATCTCTTGTTGTTCATATTCGGGAACACATCTTCGCATAATACCATCCACTCCTTCTTTATATAAGTGTGGGTCATCCCAGAAATAATGCCTCAAATCATAAAAGAATTTCCTCCTTTGCTGAGCTGAAAAGGTTGGAGGCAAGTACTTGGAAACAATAAAGTTAGCATAATCAGCATACCAAGGACTGTCTCGCGAGCTCACCTTTATTACAGCCAATTGTTCATTTGGAAAACTATCATTAACAGGAACAGGATCATAAGAAATATTTTCCAATCTAGACAAATTATCAGCAACAGGATTATCAGCACCTTTCCTATCTACAATATGTAAATCAAATTCTTGCAAAAGAAGTACCCATCTAATAAGCCTGGCTTAGCATCTTTCTTTGTCATAAGGTATCTAATTGCAGCATGATCAGTATGAATAGTAACTTTTGAATCAACAATATAAGATCTGAATTTATCACAAGCAAAGACTACAGCTAATAATTCTTTTTCAGTTGTAGCATAATTTCTTTGAGCAGCATCAAGGGTTTTACTAGCTGATACGTCTCCGACGTATCGATAATTTCTTGTGTTCCATGCCACATTATTGATGTTATCTACATGTTTTATGCACACTTTATGTCATATTCGTGCATTTTCTGGAACTAACCTATTAACAAGATGCCGAAGTGCCAGTTCCTGTTTTCTGCTGTTTTTGGTTTCAGAAATCCTAGTAACGAAATATTCTCGGAATCGGACGAAATCAACGCCAAAGTTCCTATTTTTCCCGGAACCATCCAGAACACAGAGCTGCCGAGATGGGCGGGGGGCCCCACACCACACCGGCGCGGGCCAGGCCCTGGCCGCGCCACCAGGTGGTGAGGGCACCCTGGTGACCCCCCTGCGCCGCCTCTTCGCCTATAAAGAGCCCCTGGATCAGAAAACCCGATACCAATTGACGAAACCCACAGAAACCTGCCAGAGCCGCCGCCATCGCGGCCAAGATCGGGGACAGATCTCTCGCCCGGCACCGCCGGAGGGAAGTGCCCCGAAGGCTTCTCCATCGACACCGCTGCCATCTCCATCGCCATCTTCATCACCGCTGCTGCTCCCATGAGGAGGAGTAGTTCTCCATCGAGGCTCGGGGCTGTACCGGTAGCTATGTGGTTCATCTCTCTTCCATGTACTTCAATACAATGATCTCATTGAGATTCATATGAGTTTGTATCACTACTATCTATGTGCTACTCTAGTGATGTGTTATTAAAGTAGTTTTATTCCTCCTACACGTGTGTAAAGGTGACAGTGCGTGCACCGTGTTAGTACTTGGTTTATGCTATGATCATGATCTCTTGAAGATTGCGAAGTTAACTATTGCTATGATAATATTGATGTGATCTATTCCTCCTACATATGCATGAAGGTGACAGTGTGCATGCTATGCTAGTACTTGGTTTAGTAGCGTTGATCTATCTTACACTAAAGGTTACTAAAACATGAGCACTATTGTGGAGCTTGTTAACTCCGGCATTGAGGGTTCGTGTAATCCTACGCAATGTGTTCATCATCCAACAAAAGTGTAGAGTATGCATTTATCTATTCTGTTATGTGATCAATGTTGAGAGTGTCCACTAGTGAAAGTCTAATCCCTAGGCCTTGTTCCTAAATACTGAGTTACTACTGCTTGTTTCTGTTTTACTGTGTTACTTTGCTGCAATATTACCACCATCAACTACACGCCAAGCAATTTTCTGGCACCGTTACTACTGCTCATACTTATTTATACCACCTGTATTTCACTATCTCTTCGCCGAACTAGTGCACCTATTAGGTGTGTTGGGGACACAAGAGACTTCTTGCTTTGTGGTTGCAGGGTTGCATGAGAGGGATATCTTTGACCTCTTCCTCCCCGAGTTCGATAAACCTTGGGTATCCACTTAAGGGAAACTTGCTGCTGTTCTACAAACCTCTGCACTTGGAGGCCCAACACTGTCTACAAGAATAGAAGCTCCCGTAGACATCAAGCACTTTTCTGGCGCCGTTGCCGGGGAGGAAAGGTAAAAGGCACTCATACTACGGTCCCAGGTAAAGTATTTTTCTGGCGCCGTTGTGTGTGTGCTCAAAGCTATTTCCTTTAGATCCTGCAATTGCAACTTTTTGTTTCTTGTTTACACTAGTTTGGCATAATGTATAAGAGTGAGCTTCTTGTTCTATTTCCTGATTTAAAACTTGGATTGTTTGATGCGAAAATTAAAAAACCTATAAAATCTTCTTTGCATGCTGGTAGTAATATTAGTATGAACGCTTTGAACACCATTGTTGACAATGATATAGAAAGTTCTAAGCTTGGGGAAGCTGGTTTTCATGATATTTTTAGTCCCCCAAGCATTGAGGAGAAAATTTTCTTTGATGATACTTTGCCTCCTATTTATGATGATTATAATGATAGTGGTCTTTTGGTGCCACCTACTATGGAGAGTGAATTTGATTATGATTACAATATGCCTCCTATATTTGATGATGAGAATAATAATGATAGCTACTTTGTTGAATTTGCTCCCACTACAACTAATAAAATTGACTATGCCTATGTGGAGAGTAATTATTTTATGCATGAGACTCATGATAAGAATGCTTTATGTGATAGTTATATTGTTGAGTTTGCTCATGATACCACTGGATATTATTATGAGAGAGGAAAATATGGTTGTAGAAATTTTCATGTTACTAAAATGCCTCTCTATGTGCTGAAATTTTTGAAGCTACACTTGTTTTATCTTCCTATACTTGTTACTTTGCTCTTCATGAACTTGTTTATTTACAAGATTCCTATGCATAGGAAGCATGTTAGACTTAAATGTGTTTTTAATTTGCCTCTTGATGCTCTCTTTTGCTTCAAATACTATTTCTTGCGAGTGCATCATTAAAACTGCTGAGCCCATCTTAATGGCTAAAAAGAAAGAACTTCTTGGGAGATAACCCATGTGTTATTTTGCTACAGTACTTTGTTTTATATTTGTGTCTTGGAAGTTGTTTACTACTGTAGCAACCTCTCCTTATCTTAGTTTTGTGTTTTGTTGTGCCAAGTAAAGTCTTTGATAGTAAAGTAAGTACTAGATTTGGATTACTGCGCAGAAACAGATTTCTTTGCTGTCACGAATCTGGGTCTAATTCTCTGTAGGTAACTCAGAAAATTATGCCAATTTACGTGAGTGATCCTCAGATATGTACGCAACTTTCATTCAATTTGAGCATTTTCGTTTGAGCAAGTCTGGTGGCCTAATAAAATCCATCTTTACGGACTGTTCTGTTTTGACAGATTCTGCCTTTTATTTCGCATTGCCTCTTTTGCTATGTTGGATGAATTTCTTTGATCCACTAATGTCCAGTAGCATTATGCAATGTTCAGAAGTGTTAAGAATGATTGTGTCACCTCTGAACATGTTAATTTTTATTGTCCACTAACCCTCTAATGAGTTGTTTCGAGTTTGGTGTGGAGGAAGTTTTCAAGGGTCAAGAGAGGAGGATGATATACTACGATCAAGGAGAGTGAAAGCTCTAAGCTTGGGGATGCCCCGGTGGTTCACCCCTGCATATATCAAGAAGACTCAAGCGTCTAAGCTTGGGGATGCCCAAGGCATCCCCTTCTTCATCGACAACATTATCAGGTTCCTCCCCTGAAACTATATTTTTATTCCATCACATCTTATGTGCTTTTTCTTGGAGCGTCTGTGTGCTTTTGTTTTTGTTTTCGTTTGAATAAATTGGATTACATCATACTTGTGTGGGAGAGAGACACGCTCCGCTGGTTCATATGAACACATGTGTTCTTAGCTCATAATATTCATGGCGAAGTTTCTCCTTCGTTAAATTGTTATATGGTTGGAATTGGAAAATGATACATGTAGTAATTGCTAAAAATGTCTTGGGTAATGTGATACTTGGAAATTGTTGTGCTCATGTTTAAGCTCTTGCATCATATACTTTGCACCTATTAGTGAAGAATACATAGAGCATGCTAAAATTTGGTTTGCATAATTGGTCTCTCTAAGGTCTAGATAATTTCTAGTATTGAGTTTGAACAACAAGGAAGACGGTGTAGAGTCTTATAATGTTTTCAATATGTCTTTTATGTGAGTTTTGCTGCACCGGTTCATCCTTGTGTTTGTTTCAAATAAGCCTTGCTAGCCTAAACCTTGTATCGAGAGGGAATACTTCTCATGCATCCAAAATACTTGAGCCAACCACTATGCCATTTGTGTCCACCATACCTACCTATACTACATGGTATTTTCCCGCCATTCCAAAGTAAATTGCTTGAGTGCTACCTTTAAAATTCCATCATTCACCTTTGCAATATATAGCTCATGGGACAAATAGCTTAAAAACTATTGTGGTATTGAATATGTAATTATGCACTTTATCTCTTATTAAGTTGCTTGTTGTGCGATAACCATGTTTCTGGGGAACGCCATCAACTCATTGTTGAATATCATGTGAGTTGCTATGCATGTTCGTCTTGTCTGAAGTAAGGGCGATCTACACTGAGTTGAATGGTTTGAGCATGCATATTGTGAGAGAAGAACATTGGGCCGCTAACTAAAGCCATGATTCATGGTGGAAGTTTCAGTTTTGGACAAATATCCTCAAATCTCTAATGAGAAAAGAATTAATTGTTGTTACATGCTTATGCATAAAAGAGGAGTCCATTATCTGTTGTCTATGTTGTCCCGGTATGGATGTCTAAGTTGAGAATAATCAATAGCGAGAAATCCAAATGCGAGCTTTCTCCTTAGACCTTTGTACAGGCGGCATAGAGGTACCCCTTTGTGAAACTTGGTTAAAGCATATGTATTGCGGTGATAATCCAGGTAGTCCAAGCTAATTAGGACAAGGTGCGGGCACTATTAGTACACTATGCATGAGGCTTGCAACTTATAAGATATAATTTACATGATGCATATGCTTTATTACTACCGTTGACAAAATTGTTTCATGTTTTCAAAATCAAAGCTCTAGCACAAATATAGCAATCGATGCTTTTCCTCTATGAGGACCATTCTTTTACTTTTATGTTGAGTCAGTTCACCTATTTCTCTCCACCTCAAGAAGCAAACACTTGTGTGAACTTTGCATTGATTCTTACATATTTGCATATTGCATTTGTTATATTGCTTTGCATTGACAATTATCCATGAGATATACATGTTACAAGTTGAAAGCAACCGCTGAAACTTAATCTTCCATTATGTTGCTTCAATACCTTTTACTAAGAATTTATTGCTTTATGAGTAACTCTTATGCAAGACTTATTGATGCTTGTCTTGAAGTGCTATTCATGAAAAGTCTTTGCTTTATGATTCACTTGTTTACTCATGTCATACACATTGTTTTGATCGCTGCATTCTCTACATATGCTTTACAAATAGTATGATCAAGATTATGATGGCATGTCACTCCAGAAATTATCTGTGTTATCGTTTTACCTGCTCGGGACGAGCAGAACTAAGCTTGGGGATGCTGATACGTCTCCGACGTATCGATAATTTCTTGTGTTCCATGCCACATTATTGATGTTATCTACATGTTTTATGCACACTTTATGTCATATTCGTGCATTTTTCTGGAACTAACCTATTAACAAGATGCCGAAGTGCCAGTTCGCTGTTTTTGGTTTCAGAAATCCTAGTAACGAAATATTCTCGGAATCGGACGAAATCAACGCCAAAGTTCCTATTTTTCCGGAACCATCCAGAACACTCGAGAGCTGCCAGAGATGGGCCAGGGGCCCCACACACACCTGGCGGCCAGGCCCGGCCGCGCCACCTGTGGTGAGGGCCCCCTGGTGACCCCCCCGCGCCGCCTCTTCGCCTATAAAGAGCCCCTGGATCAGAAAACCCGATACCAATTGACGAAACCCACGAAACGGCCGCCGCCATCGCGAAGCCAAGATCCGGGGGACAGGATCTCTCCGCACCCTGCCGGAAAGGGAAGTGCCCCCGAAGGCTTCTCCATCGACACCGCTGCCATCTCCATCGCCATCTTCATCACCGCGCTGCTCCCATGAGGAGGGAGTAGTTCTCCATCGAGGCTCGGGCTGTACCGGTAGCTATGTGGTTCATCTCTCTTCCATGTACTTCAATACAATGATCTCATTGAGATTCATATGAGTTTGTATCACTACTATCTATGTGCTACTCTAGTGATGTGTTATTAAAGTAGTTTTATTCCTCCTACACGTGTGTAAAGGTGACAGTGCGTGCACCGTGTTAGTACTTGGTTTATGCTATGATCATGATCTCTTGAAGATTGCGAAGTTAACTATTGCTATGATAATATTGATGTGATCTATTCCTCCTACATATGCATGAAGGTGACAGTGTGCATGCTATGCTAGTACTTGGTTTAGTAGCGTTGATCTATCTTACACTAAAGGTTACTAAAACATGAGCATTATTGTGGAGCTTGTTAACTCCGGCATTGAGGGTTCGTGTAATCCTACGCAATGTGTTCATCATCCAACAAAAGTGTAGAGTATGCATTTATCTATTCTGTTATGTGATCAATGTTGAGAGTGTCCACTAGTGAAAGTCTAATCCCTAGGCCTTGTTCCTAAATACTGCTGAGTTACTACTGCTTGTTTACTGTTTTACTGTGTTACTACTGCTGCAATATTACCACCATCAACTACACGCCAGCAAGCACTTTTCTGGCACCGTTACTACTGCTCATACTTATTTATACCACCTATATTTCACTATCTCTTCGCCGAACTAGTGCACCTATTAGGTGTGTTGGGGACACAAGAGACTTCTTGCTTTGTGGTTTGGGTTGCATGAGAGGGATATCTTTGACCTCTTCCTCCCTGAGTTCGATAAACCTTGGGTATCCACTTAAGGGAAACTTGCTGCTGTTCTACAAACCTCTGCACTTGGAGGCCCAACACTGTCTACAAGAATAGAAGCTCCCGTAGACATCACTAGCATAATGAATAACATTCAGTTTTTTATCTACTCGCTGTCCAAGAACAGCGCCTACAGCAAAATCACTAGCATCACACATAATTTCAAATGGTAAATTCCAGTCAGGGGTTCAACTATAGGAGCAGTTGTTAAGGCTTTCTTAAGAGTTTCAAAAGCTTCCTTACAATCATCATCAAAAACAAATGGTACATCTTTTTGAAGAAGATTAGTAAGAGGCTTTGCAATCTTGGAGAAATCTTTAATAAATCTCCTATAAAACCCAGCATGACCAAGAACACTACGAATACCTTTAACATCCCTTGGATAGGGCATCTTCTCAATTGCTTCAACTTTAGCTCTATCAACTTCAATACCTCTCTCGGAAATTTTATGTCCCAATACAATTCCTTCATTAACCATAAAGTGGCATTTCTCCCAATTAAGAACAAGGTTAGTCTCTTCACATCTCTGCAAAACTTTATCAAGGTTTCGCAAGCAACTATCAAAAGAATTCCCATAAACGGAAAAATCATCCATGAATACCTCTACAATACTTTCACAAAAACCATGAAAAATAGCAGACATGCATCTTTGAAAGGTAGCAGGAGCATTACATAAACCAAAAGGCATACGCCTATAAGCATAAGTTCCATAGGGACAAGTAAAGGTGGTTTTCTCTTGATCTTTAGCTTTAACAGCAATTTGTGAAAACCCAGAATATCCATCAAGAAAGCAAAAATGAGTATTTTTAGACAATCTTTCTAGCATTTGATCAATAAATGGTAAAGGGTAATGATCTTTCTTAGTAACTTTATTAACTTTTCGAAAATCAATGCACATTCTATACCCTACAACTACTCTTTGAGGAATGAGCTCATCATTATCATTAGGCACAACAGTCATACCTCCTTTCTTGGGAACGCAATGCACAGGACTAACCCATCTACTATCAGCAATAGGATATATAATACCAGCTTCAAGAAGTCGTAATACCTCATTCCTTACCACTTCCTTCATCTTCGGAATTAGACGACGCTGAGGTTCAACAACAGGCTTTGCATCATCTTCCATATTAATAGCATGTTGGCAAATAGATGGAGAAATCCCCTTCAAATCATCAAGAGTGTAGCCAATAGCTCCTCGGTGTTTCTTCAATATTCCCAATAACCTTTCTTCTTCAAACTCTGAAAGCTTAGAACTAATAATAACAGGATATATTTTCTTATCATCAATATGAGCATATTTAAGATTATCAGGTAAAGGCTTTAAATCAAAAACAGGATCTTCCTTTGGTGGCGGTGTTGTACCCAAATCTTCCACCGGTAAATCATGCTTGAGAATAGGTTGGCGAAGAAAAATTTCCTCAAGTTCATCTCTTTCTTTCCTAAAAATTTCACTCTCGCTATCCTCCAAATGTTGCTGCAAAGGATTATTAGGAACAAGAACAATAGATGCACACTGCTCCATTTTAAAATCATTACTAGGCAAATCAGCTTTATAAGGAGTTTTAGTAAATTTAGAGAAGTTAAACTCATAAGATTCACCAGCAAATTTAGTCAAAATTTTCTCTTTCTTGCAATCTATAATAGCTCCACAAGTATTTAGAAAAGGTCTACCAAAAATAATAGGACAATAATCACTAGCAGAACCAAGTACCAAAAAGTCAGCAGGATATTTAATCTTACCGCATAAGACTTCCACATCTCGAACAATACCAATTGGTGAAATAGTTTCTCTATTAGCCAGCTGAATAACCACATCAATTTCTTCAAGTTCACAAGAATCAATTTCGTGCATAATCTCCGTGTAAAGCTCATACGGAATAGCACTAACACTTGCACCAATATCACATAATCCATAATAGCAATGATCACCAATTTTAACAGATAGCATAGGAACACTAGCTTGTTTGGGTTTATTAGGATGTGAAACAATATTAGAAGCATCTTCACAGAAAATAATATGACCATCCTCAACATTTTCAGTCACAAGATCTTTAACTATTGCAACAGCAGGTTCAATTTTTATTTGTTCTTCAGGTTCTCTAGGTTTCTTTTCACTTTTATGAACCGCACTATTTATAACAGAGTACTCTTTCATTTTAGCAGGAAAAGGAGTTTTTTCAATATAAGCTTCAGGAATAACGCGATCAGCAGTTTCAATTACAACACACTTATTAATAGATGAATCAATTTTATCTTTATACGGTTCATGATACTTATCAAAATTCTTCTTTGGCAATTCATAATGAGAGGCAAAAGCTTTATAAAGATTTACAGCAACTTGAGAATCAAGACCATATGTAGCACTCATATTACGAAATTTATCAGTATCCATAAAAGCTTCAATGCATTTATAATCATAAATTATACCTGATTCTCTACCTTTGTCGTTCTCCCAACCTTCAGTATTTTCTTGGATTCGATCAAGAAGGTCCCTTTTAAACTCTTCTTTGTTGCGTGTAAATGATCCAGAACAAGAAGTATCCAGCAAGGTCTTGTCTTGAAAAGAAAGTCTTGCATAGAAATTATCAATAATAACATTACCAGGAAGCTCATGAATGGGGCATTTGAGCATTAAAGACTTCAATCTCCCCCACGCTTGGGCAATACTCTCTCCATCATGAGGCCAAAAATTATATATGCGATTCCGATCCTTATGAATTTCACTTGGAGGATAGAACTTAGAATAAAACCGGGGCACAATATCATTCCATTCAAGAGAATCCCCATTATCCAGTAATTTATACCAATGCGCCGCCTTACCGGACAGCGATAAGGAGAATAATTTCTTCCTCACTTCATCCATAGCAATACCTGCACATTTAAATAACCCGCATAATTCATGCAAAAACAGTAAATGATCACCAGGATGGACAGTTCCATCCCCTTCATAGCGGTTATCCATAACATGTTCAATAATTTTCGTAGGTATTTTATATGGTATTACTTCCTCACCTGGCGCCTCATCCACTACCGTTGCAGTAGTAGTAGATTTCCCAAATAGAAAATGAAGAGAAGATCTCTCCATAATGACTTATAGCAGCAGGCAGAAATAAAATCAGCACAACAGTAAAGGTTTTCCTTACCAATCCACTTACCAATAGCGCTCACTCCCCGGCAACGGCGCCAGAAAATAGTCTTGATGACCCACAAGTATAGGGGGTGTATCGTAGTATCTTCGATAAGTAAGAATGTCGATCCCAACGAGGAGCAGAAGGTGTTGACAAGCAGTTTCGATGAAGGTTTCACTGTAAATGCTCACGGACAAGTATTCAGGGGGTTTTGATGTAACAGATGAAATAAATACGAGTAAGTAAAATGCGAGAGAAATAATTGCAGCGAGTGGCCCAATTTTTAGCACAAAGGACAAGCCGGTTTGTTTACTTATAATGACCAAACGTTCGAGGACACACGGGATTTTAGTCTAGTGCTTTCGCTACATACGGCTAAATAATCTTCATTGTTATGATAAGTGTTGTGTGGGTGAACCTATGCTAATGTACCGCCCTTCCTAGGACTAAATACATACTTGTGATTATACCCCTTGCAAGCATCCGCAACTACAAGAAAGTAATTAAGAATAAATCTAACCACAGCCTTAAACTCTGAGATCCTGCGATCCCTCCTGCATCGATATACCAACGGGGGTTTAGGTTTCTGTCACTCCGGCAACCCCGCAATTAGCAAACGAATACAAGATGCATTCCCCTAGGCCCATAAATGGTGAAGTGTCATGTAGTCGACGTTCACATGACACCACTAGAAGAATAACACCACAACTTAAATATCACACCATTGAATATTACTCAACCATAGTTCACTACTAACATTTAGACTTCACCCATGTCCTCAAGAACTAAACGAACTACTCACGAGACATCATATGGAACATGATCAGAGGTGATATGATGATGAATAACAATCTGAACATGAACTTGGTTCAATGGTTTCACTCAATAGCATCAACAACAAGTATGAATAGATACCGGGAGAGTTTCCCCTATCAAACAATCAAGATCAAACCCAAATTGCTACGCGGTGACGAGGTGCTGCGGAGGAGATGGCGGTGATGATGGTGGAGATGATGGTGATGGTGATGGAGATGATGTCCAGCTCGATGACGATGACGATGGCGTCGATTTCCCCTCCCGGAGGGAATTTCCCCGGCGGATTCCTGCCCGGAGAGCTCTTTTCTCTCTGGTGTTCTCCGCCCCGCAGAGGCGGCTGTAACTCTTCGTGAGGTACCCCTCTGGCTTAGGTTTTCGGGACGAAGGATTTCGCGAAGAAAAGGAGGCGAAAGGGGTCGTGGGCCCTCCACACCACGTGGCGGCGCGGCCAGGGCCTGGGCCGCGCCGCCCTAGGGTGTGGGCCCACCCTGGCTCCTCCTGGCCCCTCCTTCTGGCTTCCTTCGTCATCTTGAAAAATAGGATTTTTGGTATAATTTCCTTCCAGAGTTGATCTCCGAAATATTGCGTTCTGACGGTGCTTTTTCCAGCAGAATCCTGACTCCTGCTCGATCCTCCAATAATGATGAAACATGCAAAATAGATGAAATAACATAAGTATTGTGTCCCAATATGAAATATATCGATGAATAACAGCAATTTATGATATAAAATAGTGATGCAATTTGGACGTATCAATGGCGTGTATTTCACACGTTCGTTGGGCAACCCCAAGAGGAAGGTATGATGCGCACAGCAGCAAGTTTTCCCTCAGAAAGAAACCAAGGTTTATCGAACCAGGAGGAGCCAAGAAGCACGTTGAAGCTTGATGGCGGCGAGATGTAGTGCGGCGCAACACCGGATTCCGGCGCCAACGTGGAACCTACAACACAACCAAAGTACTTTGCCCCAACGAAACAGTGAGGTTGTCAATCTCACCGGCTTGCTGTAACAAAGGATTAACCGTATTGTGTGGAAGATGATTGTTTGCGAAAACAGAGAACAAGTATTGCAAGAGATTGTATTTCAAGAAGAGAATTGGACCGGTCCATTCACTAGAGGTGTCTCTCCCATAAGACAAGCAGCATGTTGGGTGAACAAATTACAGTTGGGCAATTGACAAATAAAGAGAGCATGACAATGCACATACATATTATGATGAGTATAGTGAGATTTAATTGGGCATTACGACAAAGTACATAGACCGCCATCCAACTGCATCTATGCCTAAAAAGTCCACCTTCAGGTTATCATCCGAACCCCCTCCAGTATTAAGTTGCTAACAACAGACAATTGCATTAAGTATTGCGCGTAATGTAACTAGTGACTACATCCTTGAACATAGCACTAATGTTTTATCCCTAGTGGCAACAGCACATCCATAACCTTAGTGGTTCTTGTCACTCCTCCAATGAGGCATGAACCCACTATCGAGCATAAATACTCCCTCTTGGAGTTACTAGCATCAACTTGGCCAAAGCATCTACTAATAACGGAAAGCATGCAAGATCATAAACAACACATAGACAAAGTCTTGATAATCAACATAACAAGTATTCTCTATTCATCGGATCCCAACAAACGCAACATATAGAATTACAGATAGATGATCTTGATCATGTTAGGCAGCTCACAAGATCCGACAATGATAGCACAATGGGGAGAAGACAACCATCTAGCTACTGCTATGGACCCATAGTCCAGGGGTAGACTACTCACACATCACACCGGAGGCGACCATGGCGGCGTAGAGTCCTCCGGAGATGATTCCCCTCCGGCAGGGTGCCGGAGGCGATCTCCTGGATCCCCGAGATGGGATCGGCGCGACGGCTCTCCGGAAGGTTTTCCGTATCGTGGTTCTCGGTACTGGGGGTTTCGTCACGGAGACTTTTATAGGCGGAAGGGCAGGTCAAGAGGCGGCACGGGGGCCCCACACCATAGGGCCGCGCGGCCAAGGGGGGGCCGCGCCGCCCTAGGGTTTGGCTCCCCCGTGGCCCCCTCTTCGTCTCTCCTTCGGACTGGAAGCTTCGTGGAAAAATAGGCCCTGGGCTTTGATTTCGTCCAATTCCGAGAATATTTCCTTACTAGGATTTCAACCAAAAACAGCGAAAACAGGAACTGGCACTTCGGCATCTTGTTAATAGGTTAGTTCCAGAAAATGCACGAATATGACATAAAGTGTGTATAAAACATGTAGATAACATCAATAATGTGGCATGGAACATAAGAAATTATCGATACGTCGGAGACGTATCAAGGTCCAATTTAAACTCTTCTTGTTGTGAATGATCCAGAACAAGAAGTATCCAGCAAGGTTTTATCTTGAAAAGAAAGTCTTGCATAGAAATTATCAATGATGATATTACCAGGAAGCTCATGAATGGGGCATTTGAGCATTAAAGACTTCAATCTCCCCCATGCTTGGGCAATACTCTCTCCATCATGAGGCCAGAAATTATATATGCGGTTCCGGTCTTTGTAAATTTCACTTGGAGGATAGAATTTAGAATATAATAGAGGCACTTCCAATCAAGAGAGTTACCATTCTTCAGCAATTTATACCAATGCGCCGCTTTACCAGATAGCGACATAGAGAATAGTTTCTTCCTAACTTCATCCATTGAAATACCTGCACACTTGAATAACCCGCATAATTCATGTAGAAACAGTAAATGATCTCCAGGATGGACAGTTCCATCCCCTTCATAGCGGTTATCCACAACACGTTCAATAATTTTCATAGGTATTTTATATGGAATCTCTTTCTCACCTGGCGCCTCATCCACTACCGTTGCAGTAGTAGTAGATTTTCCAAATAGGAATTCAAGAGATCTCTCCATAATGAATTATGGCAGCAGGTGATGACGCGTAAAGCACACGTCCGTTGGGAACCCCAAGAGGAAGGTGTGATGCGTACAGCAGCAAGTTTCCCTCAGTAAGAAACCAAGGTTATCAAACCAGTAGGAGATGAAGGCCACATGAAGGTTGTTGGTGAAGGAGTGTAGTGCGGCGCAACACCAGGGATTCCGGCGCCAACGTGGAACCTGCACAACACAATCACAAGATTTTTGCCCCAACTTAATAGTGAGGTTGTCAATCTCACCGGCTTGCTGTAAACAAAGGATTAAACGTATGGTGTGGAGAATGGTGTTTGTTTGCAAAGAACAGCAGAGAACAGAGTTTGCAGTAGATTGTATTTTAGATGTAAAAGAAAGGACCGGGGTCCACAGTTCACTAGTGGTGTCTCTCCAATAAGAAATAGCATGTTGGGTGAACAAATTACAGTTGGGCAATTGACAAATAGAGAGGGCATAACAATGCACATACATATCATGATGACTACTATGAGTTTTACTTAGGGCATTACGACAAAGTACATAGACCGCTATCCAGCATGCATCTATGCCTAAAAAGTCCACCTTCGGGTTAGCATCCGCACCCCTTCCAGTATTAAGTTGCAAACAACAGACAATTGCATTAAGTATGGTGCGTAATGTAATCAACACAAATATCCTTAGACAAAGCATTGATGTTTTATCCCTAGTGGCAACAGACATCCACAACCTTAGAACTTTCTGTCACTATCCCGATTCAATGGAGGCATGAACCCACTATCGAGGATAAATACTCCCTCTTGGAGTCACAAGTATCAACTTGGCCAGAGCCTCTACTAGCAACGGAGAGCATGCAAGATCATAAACAACACATATATGATAGATCAATTGATCAACTTGACATAGTATTCCATATTCATCGGATCCCAACAAACACAACATGTAGCATTACAAATAGACGATCTTGATCATGATAGGTAGCTCACAAGATCTAAACATGATAGCACAAGAGGAGAAGACAACCATCTAGCTACTGCTATGGACCCGTAGTCCAAGGATGAACTACTCACGCATCAATCCGGAGGCGGGCATGATGATGTAGAGCCCTCCGGTGATGATTCCCCTCTCCGGCAGGTGCCGGAGGCGATCTCCTGAATCCCCCGAGATGGGATTGGCGACGGCGGCGTCTCTGGAACTTTTCTCGTATCTTGGCTCTCGGTACTAGGGCTTTCCCGACGGAGAGAATAAATAGGCGAAGGGGCAGAGTCGGGAGGCGGCCGAGGGGCCCACCCCACAGGCCGGCACGCCCCCCTTCCTGGCTGCGCCACCCTAGGGTGTGGGGCCACCTTGGCCCCTCTCCCTCTCTCCTTCGGTGTTCTGGAAGGCTCCGTGCAAAATAAGACCATGGGCTTTTGTTTCGTCCAATTCCGAGAATATTTCCTGTGTAAGATTTCTGAAACCAAAAACAGCAGAAAACAGGAACTGGCGCTTCGGCCTCTTGTTAATAGGTTAGTGCCGGAAAATGCATCAAAATGATATAAAGTGTATATAAAACATGTGAGTATTTTCATATAACTAGCATGGAACATAAGAAATTATAGATACGTTTGAGACGTATCAAGCATCCCCAAGCTTAGTTCCTACTCGCCCTCGAGTAGGTAAACGATAACAAGGATAATTTCTGAAGTGACATGCTACTATCATAATCTTGATCAATACTATTGTAAAGAGATGAATGAAGTGATTCAAAGCAATGGTAAAGATAATGACTAAATAACTGAATCATATAGCAAAGACTTTTCATGAATAGTACTTTCAAGACAAGCATCAATAAGTCTTGCATAAGAGTTAACACATAAAGCAATAGATTCTTAATAGAAGGTTTTGAAGCAACACAAAGGAAGATATAAGTTTCAGCAGTTTCTTTCAACTTCAACATGTATATCTCATGTATAATTGTCAATACAAAGTAATATGATGAATGCAAATAAGCAAGTATGTGAGAATCAATGCACACAGTTAACACAAGTGTTTGCTTCTAAGATGGAAAGAAGTAGGTAAACTCATTCAACATAAAGTAAAAGAAAGGCCCTTCGCAGAGGGAAGCAGGGATTACTCATGTGCTAGAGCTTTTTATTTTGAAAACATGGAAACAATTTTGTCAACGGTAGTAATAATTCATATGTGTTATGCATAAAACATCCTATAAGTTGCAAGCCTCATGCATCGAATACCAATAGTGCTCGCACCTTGTCCTAATTAGCTCGGATTTACATGGATTATCATTGCATTACATATGTTTCAACCAAGTGTCACAAAGGGGTACCTCTATGTCACCTGTACAAAGGTCCAAGGAGATAGATCGCATTTGATTTCTCGTTTTTGATAAATCTCAACTTGAGGACATCCGTACCGGGACAACATAGAAAACAGATAATGGACTCCTCTTTAATGCTTAAGCATTCAACAACAGATAATATATCATAAGAGATTGAGGATTAATGTCCAAACTGAAACTTCCACCATGATACATGGCTTTAGTTGGCGGCCCAATGTTCTTCTCTAACAATATGCATACTCAAACCATTTAATCATGATAAATCACCCTTACTTCAGACAAGACGAACATGCATAGCAACTCACATGATATTCAACAAAGGTGTAATAGTTGATGGCGTCCCCAGAAACATGGTTACCGCTCAACAAGCAACTTATAAGAAATAAGATACATAGCGACATATTCAATACCACAATAGTTTTTTAAGCTATTTTCCCATGAGCTATGTATTGCAAAGACAAAGAATGAAATTTTAAAGGTAGCACGCAAGCAATTTACTTTGGAATGGCAGAGAAATACCACATAGTAGGTAGATATGGTGGACACAAATGGCATAGGTTTTGGCTCAAGGTTTCGGATGCACGAGAAGCATTCCCTCTCAGTACAAGGCTTTGGCTAGCAAGGTTGTTTGAAGCAAACACAAGTATGAACCGGTACAGCAAAACTTACAGAAGAACATATTGCAAGCATTATAAAACTCTACACTGTCTCCTTGTTGTTCAAACACATTTACCAGAAAATATCTAGACTTTTAGAGAGACCAATCATGCAAACCAAATTTCAACAAGCTCTACAGTAATTCTCCACTAATAGGTTCAAACTACATGATGCAAGAGCTTAAACATGATCTACTTGAGAGCTCAAAACAATTGCCAAGTATCAAATTATTCAAGACCATATACCAATTACCACATGGAGCATTTTCTGTTTCCAACCAAATAGCAATGAACGAAGCAGTTTTCAACCTTCGCCATGAACATTGAAAGTAAAGCTAAGAACACCAGTGTTCATATGAAACAGCGGAGCGTGTCTTTCTCCCACACAAGGAATGCTAGGATCCGAGTTTATTCAAACAAAAATAAAAACATACAGACGCTCCAAGTAAAGCACATAAGATGTGATGGAATAAAAATATAGTTTCACTAGAGGTGACCTGATAAGTTGTCGATGAAGAAGGGGATGCCTTGGGCATCCCCAAGCTTAGATGCTTGAGTCTTCTTGAAATATGCAGGGATGAACCACGGGGGCATCCCCAAGCTTAGACTTTTCACTCTTCTTGATCATATTATATCATCCTCCTCTCTTGACCCTTGAAAACTTCCTCCACACCAAACTCAAAAAAAACTCATTAGAGGGTTAGTGCATAATCAAAAATTCACATGTTCAGAGAGGACACAATCATTCTTAACACTTCTGGACATTACCCAAAGCTACTGAAAGTTAATGGAACAAAGAAATCCATTCAACACAGTAAAAGAGGCAATGCGAAATAAAAGGCAGAATCTGTCAAAAACAGAAAAAGCCGAACTTTTTTGAGGCACTTAACATGCTCAGATGAAGAAGCTCAAATTGAATGAGACATGGTTATTATTAACCGTCATGTGAACATTATCAATCCTCCCCAAAGGTTTCTTTATAGAATTATCAGCAAGATTAACATCCAAATAACAATTTTTCAATGGTGGCAAGTCAAGCATATCATAGAGTTTCTTTGGCATAACAGAAATACTTGCACCAAGATCACATAAAGCATTACAATCAAAATCATTGACCCTCATTTTAATGATGGGCTCCCAACCATCTTCCAACTTCCTAGGAATAGAAGCTTTAAGTTTTAATTTCTCTTCTCTAGCTTGAATGAGAGCATTTGTAATATGTTTAGTAAAGGCCAAATTTATAGCACTAGCATTAGGACTTCTAGCAAGTTTTTGCAAGAACTTAATAACTTCAGAGATATGACAATTATCAAAATCTAAACCATTATGATCTAAAGTAATGGGATTATTGTCCCCAATATTCTGAAAACTTTCAGCACTTTTATCACAAACAGTTTCAGCAATTTCAGGCAGTTTTGCACGCTTTGTGCTAGGAGTAGATACATTGCCAACACAAATTATTTTACCATTGATAGTAGAAGGTTTAGCAACATGTGAAGCATCAACATTACTAGTGGTGGTAATAGTCCAAACTTTAGCTACATTATTTTCTTTAGCTAGTTTTTGTTCTCTTTCCCACCTAGCATGCAATTCAGCCATCAATCTAATATTTTCATTAATTCAAACATGGATAGCGTTTGCTGTAGCAAATGACTTAATATCTTTATCTTCATTAGGCATAACTTTAAATTTTAAAAGATCAACATCAGAAGCAAGACTATCAACCTTAGAAGCAATGATATCAATTTGGGATTTCTATTTTCGTGCCCCTGGTTCGTTAGTTGTACTCAGTTTTCCCCAGTCCCTTAGTTTTTCCTCAGTTTTCCCCTCCTCTAGTTTGAAACACGCACAAGTGCTGGAACGGCCGGTAGCCGTCAGGTCAGAGGCCTTGACCGTTAGTCTGACCGGGTGGGGCCGCACAGGGGCAGCTCCTCCCTGACCGTCTCGTGCTGACGGGTAGGGTCAGGAGACACGTCGGAGCAGCCATCCATCTATCGCTGACGTGTGGGCCGTTTTATTTCATGATTTTATACGCGGTGCTGCCAATGACAAATGGGGCCGCTCTATGGGCCTACAATGACCAATGGGGTCGTATATTTTTCAGGAAAAGACATATATTGCCGCTTCCTAGCCGCAGCCAATGACCAGGGGGTCGTCTATTTATTTAGAGAAAATCATATATTTCCACTGTGGAGCCTCCGCAGCCAATGACCAGTGGGGTCGTATATTTTTCAGAAAAGACATATATTGCCGCTCCTGGGGCTACCGCAGCCAATGACCAGTGGGGCTCTATTTATTTAGAGAAAATCATATATTGTCTGTGGGACCCCGCATACCACCGCATGTTGTAGTATGCCATCGTTGATATAACATTCACGAAGTACCATTCCGCAAATATTACATCCCTCGTAGTACAACAGAACATAACAGGGTCCATAAGTCATTCTCATATTATTACAATTAACATACACAAGTCGTCTCGGAGCTCCTCTTGGGTCCTAAGAGGATAACTCCTGGGTTCGAGGCGAACCCAACTTAGCTTACAATACCATAGTCTCATTAAACTAAACATTTATTTAATCGAGCAGCTACATGGTAAGAGTTTGTGCTGCTCGGCTACTACTACTCCTCAGATATCTCTAGGTTTGTTCTCCTCCGGAAGCCTCCCCGGATCCGTAGACGATGATGTAGTCTACGCCTTCAACACCTCCTGAGAGGTCTGGTTCCTCGTAGCCGATGATCTCGGCTCCATCATTGTTGTCGTAGTCCTCCTCCAGATGATTCAGACAATCTAAGCAGGGGATTTAAGAGTGGTATGAGTACGAGCGTACTCAACAAGTTCATTATAGATAAGAGGTGTTTAATGCACTAGCTACGATATTAGACCAGAAAGTCTAATACCAATGCAAGTTTTGATAAACATTTCTTCAAGAGATTGCTTTTATTTCAAAGAGCTATGTCCGTCAGCCTTCACCGGTTTACTAGAACTTCATGGAGCTCCTTTCCGGCCGCGTTCACAGTTCCTCAATCCCGGAACAGGGAGTGACAGGTCACGTTCTTTACACTCTGCAGAGGTGTGTTGCTTTACCCATAAGAGATCTTAACCTTGGTGCCAACCGGGCAGCTTTCCCGTCCACACTTCCTTTGGTGTGAGGCCCGGTATAAGGTCTAGCCAATCATGTTCCTCCGCTACCTCGAACATCCACCCTTTGTTGCACGCCCCGACCCTGGGTCCTCGCCGGTGTTGACCGCCAAAACCCACCGTCGGGCAGCGACAGTCAGCACTAGTAGAGCCGGGAAGAGCCTAGAGCTGCGGCTGGCTGAGACCCCTCCGAGCGACGGCCCGCAATGCTCTTCTGGTCACACGCGGCGATGCGAAGTGCAAGCGTGCCACCTGACCTATACCTGGTCAGGAAGGTGATGGGGAATGCCTCGCTTAGTTCCTGCATGGCATACACGTAAACGTTAAATACGAGCCTCGATCGGCTCTCAGGTTATCCCGTGAATCGGCTCAAAGAGCCGATCCACCCATGATCCGTGCGGGGTGCACGAATACTTGGTGATCCTGCTTGATCAAGATAAAGCTAATGAGATCTACGACGATTTAGGGTTTTCACCGCATAATCGGATCATCCTACTCCAGGTTGGGCCTCGCGGCCACGCACGGTGCTCATAAGCCGATCCTAAACAAGGCCAAAGAACCAACAATGTAGTTGATCCACGGAACATCCTGTTTAGGACTTGCGAACGCCACCCTACATGCCACTGGATCCTCCCCCCCTTTGTAAGGCCTAACTATTGCAGATATTAAACTAATCCTTGCAGAGCAAGGAGCAATCGTAACGGATCAGATCTACTAAACGATGAACAAGCAGGGTGCCGCCCCCATGCCTGAGATAGGCATGAGGACGGCTAGATATGCAAGGGTTGCACTACGTAAGCATGTTTATACGAAGAACAATGCTAACCCTAACACATCTATGATAACTACGTTGCCCGCCATCAAAGACGCTTCAGTACGGGCAACGCATGAACAACATGGAGCTTGTGCTGCCTAGATCGCAAGATGCGATCTAGGCAGCATGTCGCTTACCTGATTGAAACCCTCGAGACGAAGGAGTTGGCGATGCGCCGAGATTGGTTTGTTTTGGGGTGAACGTTGTGTTGTTGTTTATTCCATAAACCCTAGGTACATATTTATAGTCCAGGGGACTTTCTAAGGAGGGCACATCCCCTCGTGCACGATACAAACTCTAACTCTTATCTAAAAGGGTAAACTACTAAATAAAGATACACGGGCAATTCAGCCCAAACCCTTCGTGCAAGGCCGCTTCAGAAATCTTCCATGTAATCTTCCAAGCCCGGCCCACCTCTGGATTTGTCTAAAATCTGGTGATAACACATGCCCCCCTGGTTTTGGAAATAACATTTCCAAAATCATTATGCTTTCCTTCGAAGGGTCATGTCGTGGCAGAGCAGAGCCGTTACAGCATCCGTCATCATTATGCCCTGTCTTCTCAGCTTCTCTAAAAATTCTGACAGCTTTAGCATCGATCCCTCGGAAGCTGTATTGGCATTAAACCTTCACCAGATTCCTCATTACTTAACCGTGCCGACTGGTTAGCTCTCTCTATCCTCTATTCCATCCCAGCTATCGGCACCAAAAAACCCTCTCCTCCGTAGCAATGTCTTCCTCTTCCTCTTCCTTCTCAAAACTCTTCCCCCAACCTTCGCCGAAGAAGAAGAACGAGGACAGCCTCCACCCCGCAGTGAATCCCTTCTCCTCCGACAAAGAGGAGAAAGAAGGAGAAGCAGCGAAGGCCAAGGCCTCCCCCTCCGTCCAGCTCCCACCGAAGAAGCGCCTCCGCATGTGGGCGGACAGCGAGGACGAAGATGATGACGAAGAGGAAGAGGAGGAGGATGACTCCTCCTCCTCCATCGGGTATCCGCCGACCAAGCGCTTTCGCTCCTGGGCGGACAGCGAGGATGATGATGATGACGAGGAGGAAGAGGCTCCGGCCAAGGGCTGGGGCAGCAGCGACGAGGAGCTCCCTGGGAGCAGCGCCGACGACGCGGCGATGACGAGGACAGCGACGACTAGTAGTATAGGACTAGTAGTAGCAGTGCACTAGGCACCAGATCCCTCTTTTGAGAGCCATCGGCTCTTTCTTGTAAAGCTGCTCCTTGGAATTGATGAAATTGTTCTTTCCATTCATCTTTAAATCGCTCCAATTTCATTCCTCCCGTTTGTCATGCTAAGACCGATAGCAATGCGTCGGACTTCTTTCCTTTTCTTGCAGCAACAGACAGTCCAAGCCCTGTACTAGACGACGGCTTTTCCTTCCCGGTTCCTCCCCGAGACGACCAACGCAGCGCAGCCGAGGTGACCCTAATCGGCTCTTAAAAACAGGGCATCTTCCAGGCTTGTTGCCCCCGAGTCTTACTCGAGGCGAGCATGTCGAGAGAATGTGCCACAGCCGATCCTCTTTCTTCCTCCGACAGTCCGATAATCTTCCGTTTCACTGCACTAGCCCCACAGATTGGAAATCCTGGATTTGGTGAAGGCTTGATAATCATCGCACAACTAGAGTCGATGGCTACGCATCGGCTGTTTCTTGATTCCGAAGTCGATGTCCTGCATCGGCTGTGTTCGAAAAATTTCGAATTTTCACTTTTTGTTTTTTACGACCTGTGCATCGGCCCCCATATTCCAATACCCATCAACAGAAGATGGGAGCCTTCCGTTGCATATCCTCGTATTTTATCTACCTGGGTGCCCCCCCGAGCCGATTCTGTCAAGAGAATTGATGGTATCGGCTCGTGTTCGGATAACATGTTGAACCTAGGCAGAATGGTGGGTGAGGATAATTTTGGCCGATTGCTTGAATCGGCCTCCACGCTGCTTGCTCGTTGAAGGTTTTGTAAGTTCCCTTCATAAGTTTTTTGGGGCCGATCACAAGGATCAGCCTCTCCTGGTTTGCTCATTGGTTTGATCTTGCTACTTGGTCAGGCTGGATAAAACCAACCCGACTTCTGACTTGATGCGCTTGCTGTCGTCCACCTTGAGTGCTCCGTAGAGTCGTGGAGCGCTACGCTCTGTCGGCAAGACGAGTACCATGTTTGTGCCAGCCGATGTCTCATCATCGGCCTTCCTCTGTTTAGGGCGCCACTCCATTTTTCGTGGACGACCCTCTTCATCCAGGGTTCGCTGAACCTTTGCAGCCAGATCAGGCCGTGCCTTCCTTAGCGTATGCAGGTACAACCTCTCGGCTTCCTCTAGGCCGCGCAATCGCTGAACCCGCGCTTTTGGGAACGGCTGAGTCCGCAGCACCACCTTGGCCGGTGGTACCTATCTTCTTCCACTTCTCCCTCGTCTTCTAAATCCTCAAGATCTGCCCAACGAGGTGACTCAGCGCGTTTGCTTTGTGGGGGAGAGGCCCTAGGCGCTCGAACACGGACACGTTGGCTGCCCCTTCTTTTCTGATTGCATTCTGGGCAATTGCCGATTGTGGGCAATCGGCTCATTCCTGAATCCCAGCAGTGTCCGAAGAAGGGGCAGTCCCAATGCCTGGCGTTGTCATCTTGCTCCCTTGATGCTTCCGTGGCACAGCGCTCGTGCTCCTCCTCATCGCGATCCTGCCGACGATGTCTTCTGGCTTCTCTAGCCAAACGATCTCCTTCATCATCATAGTTGGACCGTCGGCGTTGGTCATACTGACTCACATATTTGTTGAGGAGGTGGTCAGAGAGAGGTCGTTGATATCTTATATTCTTCACTTCTCCCTCTGTGACGTAGCGCTTGCCATCATGATGGAGCCGATCGCGTGGAGCGGCCTCCTCTGTATCTTTGATATGAGAGCAGCTGCCCTCATCTCCATCTTTGCCGAGTGGTTCCCGGTCCTACCATGTTGATGCTGAACGTGGGACCTGGCTGGCAGCCCTCGGGGTAGATGACTTCTACCATGTTAACGGCGGGGAAGGGCTGGGTGTCTACCTTCATGGCGTACTGGTTGAAAATTAAACGCCCCTTCTCTATCGCCGCTTGGATGTGTTGACGCCACACCCTGCAGTCGTTGGTGGCATGGGAAAGCGAATTGTGGAATTTACAGTACGGCTTTCCGTTTAGCTCTTGCGCCGTGGGGAACTTGAGACCTTCAGGAATCGTCAACTGTTTCTCCTTGAGCAGGAGGTCGAAGATTTGTTCAGTCTTGGTCACGTCAAAATCAAATCCCCTGGGCGGCCCTGGTGGCTTTACCCATTTGCAGGACACGGGGGTTCCTCCCCGAGTCCACTCAGCCACTGCTACTTCTTGGTCTCCCGCAGGCACTTTCCTGTATCGACCATGACTACTGCACGCTTGAACTTGTCTTGGTACAGGTCTGGGTGGCGCTGTTCATATGCTGATAGTTTCGAACCATGTGCGCCAGCGAGGGATAATCTGCTTGGGAGGCCATGTCCTTGAGCTGTGTTGCAAGGCCAGCAACTCGACTGCTTCTTTTTCAGTTATACGAACCGAATAACATCGGTTCCTAAGGTTCCTGAAGCGCTGGATGTACTGTCACCGTTTCTCCGCTTCACGTAGTTGTTAGATCGGCAATGCTAGAATCGGAAGCTTCTGAATGATATTGCATATGGAACTGTTCTTCCAATTGCTTCCAAGACTGGATGGAGTTTGCTGGCAAAGAGGTATACCATCCAAAAGCCGATCCCGTGAGGGACTGTGAAAAGAGCCTCACGCGTAGCTGATCCGACACTGAAGCCGGTCCTAGTTGCGCCAAATATCGGCCGATGTGCTCGATGGAGCTGGAGCCATCTGATCCACTGAATTTGGAGAAGTCAGGGAGCCGATATTTAGGTGGCAGCGGGATCATCTCGTACTCATCGGGGTACGGCTTGGAATAGCCGATTGCCCTCCTTTTCGGCATAATGCCGAACTGGTCTCTCAGTATGGTACCGATCTGATCCGCCGTGGTGGCAGGAGATGCGCTCGAAGATTCGCGGGGTGGCGTACTTAGCCAGCCATGTTTGCTTTTCCAGCTCTGAGCCAACTGCAGGAGCTGGACTCGGGAGTTTCGTCGGGGTGGCGTACTTAGCTAGCCACGTCTGCTTCTCAAGCTCTGTCGCTGACGTTCCTCCTGTTTGCGCCGGAGTCCCTGACGTTGTGGCCTGGTTTGAGAGTGCCCAGTTGCCACAATCTGGCACATACGTGCACGCGTATCCTTGAGGGATCTCCTTAGGCGCCTCAACCAAGAACTGGTAGTCATTAGGGTCACCACCGATCTTGTAGACGACGAATGCCGGTGTAGCCGGCACTTCAGCTGGTGCGCCAACGCATATGGCAGCGGTGGACGGGACTGGAGTGGCAACTCTCCTTGGTGCGTCCCGAGAGCTGGTCCTGACGGCGAGTACTGGTGGCTCATGATCTCTGGATCACGCGCAGAGCGAGACGCTCCAACACGTTGACCAAGTTTTCAGAGCGGTGTAGCGAGTGAGCCACCAAGTAGTTAATCTCCTGCCGCAGGGCCATGGTGCGTTCCTCCGACGGGGCAGAGAGATCTATCCCATCGAGTGCACCTTGTGGTGAGAATCCCTTCCATCTGATGCCATGGGTACGGGTTCTCTGAAAAGAGCCGATGAGGTCGGCTTCGAGGGTGGCCTTGATCTCGTCATGTTTCTTCTTGAGCTCAGCAGGCAGCTCCTCGTAGGTGACTGGCGTGCGTCCGTCGCCATCTCAGATGTAGATGGCGATGTGGTTGATGTGATGGTCCCACCGGGCGTGCCAGAATGTGTTGACCGCCAAAACCCACCGTCGGGCAGCGACAGTCAGCACTAGTAGAGCCGGGAAGAGCCTAGAGCTGCGCTGGCCGAGACCCTCTCGAGCGACGGCCCGCAATGCTCTTCTGGTCACACGCGGCGATGCGAAGTGGGCGTGCCACCTGACCTATACCTGGTCGGAAGGTGATGGGAATGCCTCGCTTTCCTGCATGGCATACACGTAAACGTTAAATACGAGCCTCGATCGGCTCTCAGTCCTGTGAATCGGCTCAAGAGCCGATCCACCCATGATCCGTGCGGGGTGCACGAATACTTGGTGATCCTGCTTGATCAAGATAAAGCTAATGAGATCTACGACGATTTAGGGTTTTCACCGCATAATCGGATCATCCTACTCCAGGTTGGGCCTCGCGGCCACGCACGGTGCTCATAAGCCGATCCTAAACAAGGCCAAAGAACCAACAATGTAGTTGATCCACGGAACATCCTGTTTAGGACTTGCGAACGCCACCCTACATGCCACTGGATCCTCCCCCCTTTGTAAGGCCTAACTATTGCAGATATTAAACTAATCCTTGCGAGCAAGGAGCAATCGTAACGGATCAGATCTACTAAACGATGAACAAGCAGGGTGCCGCCCCCATGCCTGAGATAGGCATGAGGACGGCTAGATATGCAAGGGTTGCACTACGTAAGCATGTTTATACGAAGAACAATGCTAACCCTAACACATCTATGATAACTACGTTGCCCGCCATCAAAGACGCTTCAGTACGGGCAACGCATGAACAACATGGAGCTTGTGCTGCCTAGATCGCAAGATGCGATCTAGGCAGCATGTCGCTTACCTGATTGAAACCCTCGAGACGAAGGAGTTGGCGATGCGCCGAGATTGGTTTGTTTTGGGGTGAACGTTGTGTTGTTGTTTATTCCATAAACCCTAGGTACATATTTATAGTCCAGGGGACTTTCTAAGGAGGGCACATCCCCTCGTGCACGATACAAACTCTAACTCTTATCTAAAAGGGTAAACTACTAAATAAAGATACACGGGCAATTCAGCCCAAAACCCTTCGTGCCAGGCCGCTTCAGAAATCTTCCATGTAATCTTCCAAGCCCGGCCCACCTCTGGATTTGTCTAGGGTTTATGGAATTTTCACTTTTTGTTTTTACGGCCGACCTGTGCATCGGCCCCCATATTCCAATACCCATCAACAAGATGGGAGCCTTGTTGCATATCCTCGTATTTTATCTACCCGGGGTATGTGTTGACCGCCAAAACCCACCGTCGGCAATGGCACAAGCACTAGTAGAGCCGGAAGAGCCTAGAGCTGCGGCCGCTGAGACCCCTCGAGCGACGGCCCGCATGCTCTTCTGGTCACACGCGCGGGCGAAGTGCAAGGGCGTGCCACCCGACCTATACCTGGTCGGGAAGGTGATGGGGAATGCCTCGCATGGCATACACGTAAACGTTAAATACGAGCCTCGATCGGCTCTCAGGTTATCTGTGAATCGGCTCAAAGAGCCGATCCACCATGATCCGTGCGGGGTGCACGAATACTTGGTGATCCTGCTTGATCAAGATAAAGCTAATGAGATCTACGACGATTTAGGGTTTTCACCGCATAATCGGATCATCCTACTCCAGGTTGGGCCTCGCGGCCACGCACGGTGCTCATAAGCCGATCCTAAACAAGGCCAAAGAACCAACAATGTAGTTGATCCACGGAACATCCTGTTTAGGACTTGCGAACGCCACCCTACATGCCACTGGATCCTCCCCCCTTGTAAGGCCTAACTATTGCAGATATTAAACTAATCCTTGCAGAGCAAGGAGCAATCGTAACGGATCAGATCTACTAAACGATGAACAAGCAGGGTGCCGCCCCCATGCCTGAGATAGGCATGAGGACGGCTAGATATGCAAGGGTTGCACTACGTAAGCATGTTTATACGAAGAACAATGCTAACCCTAACACATCTATGATAACTACGTTGCCCGCCATCAAAGACGCTTCAGTACGGGCAACGCATGAACAACTGATGCTGCCTAGATCGCAAGATGCGATCTAGGCAGCATGTCGCTTACCTGATTGAAACCCTCGAGACGAAGGAGTTGGCGATGCGCCGAGATTGGTTTGTTTTGGGTGAACGTTGTGTTGTTGTTTATTCCATAAACCCTAGGTACATATTTATAGTCCAGGGGACTTTCTAACGTGGCCCCCTCGTGCACGATACAAACTCTAACTCTTATCTAAAAGGGTAAACTACTAAATAAAGATACACGGGCAATTCAGCCCAAAACCCTTCGTGCCAGGCCGCTTCAGAAATCTTCCATGTAATCTTCCAAGCCCGGCCCACCTCTGGATTTGTCTAAAATCTGGTGATAACAGCCGGTCCCATTATTCCCGTAATTTCAGGGTGGACCCCGACCACGACGACAGTCTGGGATCGAACCAAACTCCTTCGCCGGTAGCTGCAACCCATCATAGACCACATTACCGTGGGGAATTAGAATGGGATCCCCACCCTCAAGTTGTTCCGCTCGCAACCGCTACGGTATGCACAGCATAACCGTGAGGACTTAGAATGGGTTCCCCACCCTCAAGTTGCTCCACAAGATACAACTGCTACGGTAAGCGCATCCGTTGATGAACGAGAGGTGGAAACACTTTTGACTACTCCGTCCCACTCCGGATCTTATGGTTAACACGGGTATTACGGCACAAGAATCACTGGCGACATTTGTTGTTTAATCCTAGATGGATATAAACCCGTGCAATGGAACCTCCACCATATCAACACAATCCATGGTTCCATTGCCCACCACATAGTCATATTCATAGTTATGAAAGTAGTGGTTTTGATTTTTGTGCAATAGAGATAACCATAATACTTTGCAAGTAATTTGATAAAAATACTCAAATGACATGAGAAAGTGATGAACTTGCCTGAACACTGCAAGGTGTGGACTGACCCTTGTCCTCTGGTTCTGAAAAATAGCATCATTGTCCGATAAGGGCAATGGTTAAAGAAGCAATTATGCATGATTCCATTTTTAGGGTTTGTTCCCCCTTCCGATGTCGTTATTATTTTATGTAAGAGGTTAATACTAAGAATAATTTGGGAATACTTGTTTAAAAGTAAAATACAACCTTGAAGAAATGTTGTCAAGGTGTTTTTTTTTTAATCCAAAAGCATTAATGGACTTATTTTCATTATTGAAAACAATATGTGTGATTTAAATCATTATTTAAATCATCAAATTAAGATTCATTCTTAATTGTCTTCAAAAATTCTCTTTGATATTTTACTTAGTTAGAGAATTTTATGCTGATCTATTTTCATATTTTTAATTATTTTTTTAGAGCTTTTATCAATTTTCTATTGAATGTCCAAATTTCTGGTTTTTTATGAAATTTGAAAAGACTAATTTGCCCCTGGGCCCACCTGTTGGAGCCTGGTTTGGCTAGACCAGCTGGTCCAATCGACCCGAGCGGTCGGCCGTCACTCCCTCACCGCGCGCTCGTGTCCGAACCCTAACCCTAGAGCTCTGGCGACGCACGCGTCGCCGCCCCTTCGCCGAATTATTCCGGCCGATTCCGGCCGTCGCCGCCGGCGAGATATGGCGCATCTGAACCGCCACTCGACGGCGATTCAGATCCACCGCGTCGATCCGTGCTTCGCCGCTTCCTCGACGCGCCCCCCTCGCCTCTGCTAGCCTACCGTGGTGTGCTGCGGCGGTTTCATCGCCGCCGACGCGCCTGGTGTCGAGGCCGTGTGCCTCGCCGTGGTGCTGCTGGCGTTGCGGCGAGTTGTGCCTGGCTAGGCTTGGCCTGGCGCCGCCGTTCGCCCGGCGTGTGCCGCCGTGCCGCCATGGTCGATCTCCTCTCCGCTCACCAGTAAGTGGTCATCTCCTCCGCCCTTCTCTGCTATTTGTTCTACTGCTTCTCCTTCCCCTCGTCTAGCTTGGCCCCTGGCCTGCTTCTCCCTGTGGGGATGTTGGCCGTGCCGATGTGCTGCTGCGCTTGCTAGCTGGTGCGTATGCTGCTATACTGTGTGACTGTGCTGCTGCTGTGCATTTGCTATGGTTCTAGCTTGCTGTGCTGTGTTGTTCTTGCTCAATTGCTTACTGTTGCGATTCATGAATTATTGCTCATGAGCATGATGTGGTGTTCTGTGTAATTAGTAGCGCCTGCTGATTCTCTGCATACTATCTCTCTCCTGTGTATGCCATGATTTGCTCTTGGCTTGATCATACTGTGATGATCCTTGCCTTTGGCAAGTGCCAGTGCTCCAGATGTGCTATTAATTGTGCTCTAGTTCCTGGACATGCTCAATTGAGCCTAACTGTTGCATTATTAACTCCATCCCTTGATGGAGTGCTTCTGGATACAATTATAATTGATTTATGTAATTGTCTGTGATATAACTGTTGCTTAACTGTGGCTATTTCATTTACATGATTCATGGATTGCTGCCAGGCTTGCCCTTGTCAAGCTTTTGTATGCTAAGGCAAGCCCTGATGATCATATAATCATCAGTACTTAATGGTTTTCTGCTGTCCTATGGCTTGTGCTTCACTGATGCTTTTACTTAACCTGTGTGGTACTCAAGCATGGGCTGGTGCATGCTCTTGCTTACCCAGCACCTGCTGTGGCTTGCAGTGATCTTCTAGATCATGAGCAAGTGTATGTATTACTGGTTGCTTGTGTATTTCAATTATCTGTCTAGTTTGGCTTAATCACATGGATAATTGATGTGAACTGCTCTGCAGTTATGATCATTTCATTGAGTTTGGTAGGGTTAGATGGATGCCAACACCTGGTTGTGTACCCTAACCCTCCTTTTGAACCCTACTGGGTGATGATATCTGTGCATGGTTTCTTTGTTGGAATTGGTTAAGTGGTTGAGGTGATCCTGGCAGTATTCATGTGCTGCCCTGGGATAGCTCCCCTATCTGTTGGCTTGCTGTTGCTTACCAAATGTTTTCTGGGTGATCCATTTATTGGATTGCCAGTGACTCTTGATGTTGAAATCAAACAGACAGTAATCTGTCTAAGTCTGATGGTCAATTAGCTGTAGGTGCTAAGTGTGTGGGCTAGGCTAGACTAGGACTTCATCTTTTGCTGGATTTCTTCAGTTATGCACTGTTTTGCATGACTGATGTTCCCATAGGCTGATTTCCTAGAGTCTTTACCCATATTTGCTTGCACCAATTGGCTTTGTAGCCAGATGATGACACAAACAGGGTTTTCTACCCTTCTGTGCTCCGTGATGCATTGTATGCTTATTTATGAGCAAAACTTGGTTTTGCTCAGGTTGATTTGGTTTATACCTCACTCCAGCTCCTAGATTGTTTGTTGGTGTAGAGGATTGCTTCAGGGATGAACTTGTGGTTGGTTTACTTGTCCTTCTCCTCTGGTGATCTTGTGTTGGTTCAGTGGTGAGGTTGAATGCATTGAAAAGACGGTCGTTCTTCTTGTTCTAGCTGTTCTTGGTGTTCTTGGTGACTTACCACTGCTGCCTGTCGATGGATGAAGCAAATGGCTAGGGTTTGGCTTCTGAAAAGTTTATATATGGTGTTCTCATCCCTGGTCGACAGCTCCAGCTTGTCACTTTGGTGACTCACTGATGATGTGTGTGTGTTGTGCCGCATGCACACTCAGTGGCTGGGTGTTGAGCATGCACACATGCTGTGTGTGCTGCTTGTGTGTATGTGTGTACCAGGTCCTGTGCACCTGGCTTGGAGAGGATCAGCTCGGCAGAGCTGTGATATTATCCACCATTTTAACTTCTTTTCTAATCTGCCAAGTGGCTTTGCCACTTGGCTTAATTCTGTTTGTTTGCTTTGATTTGTGCAGGGATCATCCATTGAGCAAAATGAACATGGAGTTCATCAAATCCAAGATCAAGTGAAGATGATCTTGTAGAATTTAGACTAGGATCATTAACTTGTAATTTTTCTTTATTTATCTTTCTTCTATACTGCCCATTTATGTAATGTGTTGTATTATTCATTTATTTCACTTATGAATATTGTAATGACATTGTAAATTGTGTGATGATCAATAAAGCTCAAAATTTCTCTCAAATGAGCTTTACTTAGTTGTTGTATTCTTGATTATCTTGATTAATGATAATTGTTTATTATCTCAAGTTTAAATTATGTGATATTCCTTTGAGGTTTGAATTTGAAATTCAAATTCAAATTTGGTTTGAATTCAATCATACAACTTAAGTTGTAATGCAATACTCTCCTCTCTTCTCAAAACCCTAATTTAGTTAGGTGAGTTGCAAGTTTGTCGCACTCTCGAAACCCTAACCCTGTAAGGTGTCGAGAGAGAAACTTGTCCCCTTCGATGCAGTTTTAGTTTAAAAGCGCGAAATTTCCCCAATTTACTATGCAATGCACATCCCTTTCTAAAATCTACCCTCGATCGTCTCTAAACCTGGGACATTACAGCCTTTCCCTTAAAGAAAACTTCCCGAAGTTGTGGTTGTAGTACCTGAACAGCTGGTATGTTTTCCTCAGGTCTTCCTCTTTTTCCAGGTGGCTTCCCTCTCGGGATGATGCTTCCATTGTATCTTGCAAAACTTGATCGCCTTATTTCTGAGTTGTTTCCAGCTCTCCTCGAGAATCTTGGCTAGCTTCTCGATATATGTTAAGTCTGGTTGTAATTCCAGCTCATCATGTGATATTGGTTCATCTGGGGTCTTCAAACACTTTCTGAGTTGTGACACATGGAATACATTATGAACTTGTGCTAACCTTCCAGGTAGATCCAATTCAAAGGCTAAACCTCGATTCTGACTCAGTATCTTGAAGGGTCCTATGTATCTAGGGCTCAACTTTCCTTTTACTCCGAATCTCTGAAGTCCTTTCATCGGGCTTACCTTAAGATATACCATGTCTCCAACTTGTGGCTCCCAAGTTCTCCTCTTTTGATCGGCATAACTCTTTTGTCGACTTTGGGCTATCTTGAGCCTGTCTCTGATAATGTCAATGATTTGTTGTTTTTCCTTGACATAATCAGGGTTGAACTCTTTGCTTGCTCCGGCTTCATACCAACATATCGGTGATCTACACTTCCTTCCATAGAGAGCTTCAAATGGTGCCATCTTGATGCTGCTTTGATAGCTATTATTGTATGAAAACTCTGCTAATGGCACCTCCCATGATCCTCCGAAGTCTAGGGCACAAGCCCTAAGCATATCTTCTAAGATCTGGTTGGTTCTCTCAGTTTGTCCACCGGTCTGGGGATGATAAGCGGTACTATAGTCCAACTTGGATCCTAAAGCTTCGTGGAGTTGCTTCCAAAATGCTGATGTGAACACGGATCCTCGATCCGACACTATCTTCTTAGGCACTCCATGCTTACTCACGATCTCTTTGATGTAAAGATCGATAAGTTTCTCTCCTTTATCCTGCTGGTTTACCGCTAAGAAGTGTGCACTTTTCGTCAACCGGTCCACGATTACCCATATCATGTCCTTCTTTTTATTAGTCATGGGTAGTCCGGTGATGAAATCCATCCCTATTTCTTCCCATTTCCACTCTGGAATAGGTAAAGGTTGTAACTTCCCGGACTCTGATGTTCAGCCTTCACTCTTTGGCAGGTATGGCATTCTGCCACATATTGTGCTATCTCCCTCTTCATGTTATTCCGCCAGAATAGTTCCTTTAAGTCCATGTACATCTTTGTACTTCCCGGATGTATGGAGTATGGTGTTTGATGAGCTTCCCGGAGTATTACTTCCTTAATCTCAGCAATATCCGGAACGCAAATCCTCTTCTGGAACCATAATGATCCAGATTCTCCGTGGTGAAATTCTGATGGTCTTCCCTCATCTATTCTTCTCATCTCCTCCACGATGAATGGATCATCCAGCTGACCCATCATTATCTCATTCTTCAGGTTGACATTTAGCTCATCGGCTACTTGCAACGCCAATAATCCTTCATGGGCTTCCTTCTCCCAAAGTTGTATTTGGGCTTGGCTTATTTCCTTCCTCAACTCCGGTGATATTTCTTGTTCCACTCCTCCGGTGCTCTTCCTACTCAGGGCATCTGCTACAACATTAGCCTTCCCTGGTGTGTAATTGTCAGATCATAATCCTTGATCAATTCTAGCCATCTTTTCTGCCTCATGTTGAGTTCCTTCTGAGTGAAGAAATATTTGAGGCTTTTATGGTCCGTATAGAGCTCACACTTAGCTCCATAGAGAAAATGTCTCCATGTTTTGAGTGCAAATACGACTGCTAGTTCCAAGTCATGTGTTGGATAATTCACTTCATGAGGTCTGAGTTGCCTCGATCCATAAGATATCACTTTCCGATCTTGCATGAGTACGCAACCCAATCCATGTTTGGATGCGTCACAGTACACGGTGTAATCCTTGCCAACTTCCGGAACTGCTAACACCGGTGCTGTGGTGAGTTTCTCTTTTAGAGTTTGAAAACTCTTCTCACACTCCTCTGACCACACAAATGGTGTGTTCTTTCTTAACAGCTTTGTCATTGGTCCTGCTATCTTGGAGAATCCTTCAATGAACCTCCGGTAATATCCTGCCATTCCGAGGAATCCTCGGATTTCCTTGACAGTCTTGGGTGCTTCCCATTCTAGAACTGCTGCTACCTTACTCGGGTTAACAGCTATTCCATCTTTACTAATGACGTGACCAAGAAATTCCACTTGATCTAGCCAAAATTCACACTTGCTGAATTTGGCATAAAGTTGATGTTCCCTTAGTGTTTGCAACACTAACCTCAAATGTTCAGCATGTTCAGCCTTGTTCTTGGAATATATCAAGATATCATCGATAAATACGATGACAAACTTGTCTAGATATGGCATGAAAATCTTATTCATGAGATTCATGAATATGCTGGGGCATTGGTCAATCCAAAAGGTACTACAAGATATTCATGGTGTCCATATCTTGAGACAAAGGCAGTTTTCGGAACGTCTTCCTTCTTGATCTTTATCTGGTGATAACCGGATCTTAGATCAATCTTGGAAAAGACTCCCGCGCCTCTAACTTGATCAAATAGATCTTGTATTCTTGGAAGTGGATACTTGTTCTTGATTGTGACGTTGTTGAGATTCCTGTAGTCTCCGCACATCCTTCTTCCTCCATCTCTTTTATCCACGAAGATCACAGGTGATCCCCATGGTGAAACACTCTCTTGAATGAATCCCTTTTGTTCCAAGTCATCCAATTGCTCCTTAAGTTCTTTCAATTCCTTGGGCCCCATCTTATATGGTGCTTTGGCAATCGGAGCTGTTCCTGGAATTAGGTCGATAGTGAATTCTATCTCCCTATCTGGTGGCATACCAGGTAATTCCAGAAACACATCCTGGAATTCATTTACTACAGGTATATCTTCTATATTTACCTATTTCATGCTGTTCAGCTGTAGCTCAACTTCGATCTGGGTATGTTTGTCTCCTTGGTAGATCATTCTACTTCCATCGGGACTTTTCAACGATACCGTCTTGTTCACACAGTCGATCAATGCTCCATTAGATTCCAACCAGTTCATACCAAGAATGACATCAATGTCCTTCATCGGTAAAATGAACAGGTCCGCGTCAAACGCGCACTTATTGATCATAATGACTTGTTTTTGTTTAGTATGGGTTACTACTATCGTTCCCCCCGTATGGTTATGGGTGTATCTAACTTAGTGCAACTAATCCCATGTTTGATGATGAATTGTTGAGAAATGAATGATGTAGTTGCACCATTATCAGAAAGTACTTTGCCAGGATGAGTGAGTATCTGGAGCGTACCTATCACCGCCTGGTCAGAGTTGACCACCTCCTCCAGACTGGTACAGTTTAGCTTGCCGAAGGGCTTCTTATTCTTCCAGCTCCCTCCGGTGTTTCCTCGATTTCCTCCTCCTCCAGATAGACCTCCTCCATTCTTCTTATTAGGGCAGTCCTTCATCATGTGCCCCTCCTGGCGACACCCGAAGCAAATGATTCTGGGTTTACGACAATCCTTGGAGGCATGTCCTTTAAACCCGCAGATGCGACAAATTACTTGGTTAGCAGTTTGAAATGCTTGGTTCTTCCTGCTACCATAGTAGTTGCTGTTGTTGTTGTTGTTGTTGTTGTTGTATCTTGGCTTGAAATTCAAGCTAGTATTAGGCTTGTTACTAGCAAACCTCTTAGGCTCAAACTTAGCCTTCTTCCTCTTCTCCTCTTGCAGTTGTTTGAAGTCATCTTCAAGAGTGATGGCTGCATCCACCAACTCTTGGAACTCAGTTGCTCTCATCATACGGAGCTGAACCTTGAACTGGGGACTTAACCCCCTCAGAAATCTTCTTCTTCTTGTCCTCGGTGTTGACTTCTTCAACCGCATACCGGGACAGTTTAGAGAACTCCCTGACATAGGTCAGGATTGCCTTGTCCTTCTGCTCGAGACTTTCAAACTCTCGACGCTTCAACTCCACAATACTTTCAGGGACGTTGGATTCCCTGAACTTCCTTGCGAACTCCTCCCATGTGAATACCTTTCCAGCCGGATATACGGCTACAATGTTATCCCACCATGATGCGGCGGGTCCACACAACAAGTGTGTAGCATAACGGACCTTCTCCTGGTCATTGCATCCAACGTGTTGAGCTTTCGCTCGGTGTCCATGAGCCGTCTTCCGCGTCCATTGGCTCGGGCGCGTATGCAAAAGATATGGGCTTGGTATTCTGGAAGTCTGCTAGTGTGACTCCCTGGTTCTCAGGTCTCTCCACCCTATTTTGCTGCAACAAATCCTGGAAGAATTTGTTCTGCTGCTCCAACGTTACTCTCTGTCGCTCCTCTACCAGCTGCATGTACTGGATAAAGTTTTGCTGCGTCATGGGTGGTGGTGGTGGTGGAAACTGATCTCTGGCTGCACCCTCAGCCTCTTCCTTTTGTTTTGCTTCGCGCTCCATGCGCTGCGCTTCGCCTCGTCTCCTAGCGTTCCCGACATAACCCCTAGTTCTGCAACACAAGATGATACTCATAATTACTCCATGCGCAAGTTTTCTGAGCTCAACATTGTGCACAGAACTAGTCACGCAATGGAAATCAAGAAGCAAATCCAAATCATACAAAACATATACCCTGTATATACATACATAAGTGGTCTTATTACAATACTCAAGTCGATGTGAGTATGCAAACTCACTTATTAAAGTATATGTACAAAATTTATACAAATATTACAAACTATAATACACGTGGTACTTGTGTATTATAGCCTCGCCTCCCTTGGTGGACTCTAATCGTTCTTCACTCCCGGTACATTCCAGGCTTCCATCCGGTCGAACGTGTCGTTCTCCTGATAGACCCCGGAACATAAGGTCTCCCCGTTGGCTTGTAATCCGAATCCGATGATGATCCTAAGGAGAAATCAGTGTTCACAAACTGATCGTTGAGTGCATCATAGTCCACCCATCGGGTGTATTCTCCTGTAGCCCCACCATAAGGATTACCTAAACCCATACCCGACTCTACCTGTGTCGGATATCCTCCATCCACTCCTTCATTACTAGGATAGCTCTGGTTCTGGGTTGTTGCGTCATCATTCATCTCTCCATCATAATACGCTGTGGTACTATGTGTTCCAGTATCCGATCCCCAACGCCAACCCCTAGAATTCTCGATTGGAGTCTCGGAACGCTGTTTGTTTCCGGATTCCTCTCCGCCTTCGTATCCCCCATAGGAACTACCCAGGTAGTTCCCAGGTGTAGCAGGTGTAGGTTCACGTGCAAGTGGATCAATACTGATGTAGTCACCAGCTGAATAAACTGGTGTGTGCACCACATTCTCCATAGGTTCTTTGCCCCTACTCTCCTCCTTGGGTTCAGTGAATTCCTCCAGCATCGTATCAATTGCTCCTATCAGATGATGATTCAGCTGAAAGAGTAATGATATGAAGTTACGGCTATTGTCCATATATTTTGCCGCTGCTATAGGTTTGCGTTTAGCATATTTGTAATGGTTGAGCATGGGATCATTGTCCTCCTCCATATGAGGAATGTGTGTGAATTCGGAACCCATAAGCTCTTTCGTCTTATGCTCCCGAATATCGGATATGGCTCTCATAACAGCTATATGATAAGCTGTGTTGGTTGTCCTCGCTTCTCCAGCTGGCATGACTACGCTCATTCCCAAAGATTCGGGAAGTCGCAGTCCTACTCTGCACTTGGCCAATACTGGACCATCATAGAACATGTATTTCTTTACTGGAATCTGGGGATCGCACCCAAATTCTAGTAACATGGCTCGTAGGATATCTGCAAGTCCTCCTTGGTACTCGTTCAGTGTGGAATCCATAACTTTCACGTTTCTCCCTGGTCGTGAACTTGCCATGTTGGCTGTAGAAATAGAAAGATTATGAGATTAGTAATAATGCATCATAATAGAGATAATAAAGAATTATCGCACTAAAAGATATGATTGTTGTATTCTCAATTGAATATACACCATATTTTTAGAGAACTCTTTACTAATCCTATTTGACTCCTAACGTTTTAGTCCCATTTACTAGGTTCCAACCTAAGGTCAAAGCTTTTGCTCTGATACCAACTGTGGTGACCCTGCATACCACTGCATGTTGTAGTATGCCAGCCGTTGATATAACATTCACGAAGTACCATTCCGCAAATATTACATCCCTCAGAGTAGTACAACAGAACATAGCAGGGTCCATAACTCATTCTCATATTATTACAATTAACATACACAAGTCGTCTCGGAGCTCCTCTTGGGTCCTGAGAGGATAACTCCTGGGTTCGAGGCGAACCCAACTTAGCTTACAATACCATAGTCTCATTAAACTAAACATTTATTTAATCGAGCAGCCACATGGTAGGAGTTTGTGCTGCTCGGCTACTACTACTCCTCAGATATCTCTAGGTTTGTTCTCCTCCGGAAGCCTCCCCGGATCCGTAGACGATGATGTAGTCTACGCCTTCAACACCTCCTGAGAGGTCTGGTTCCTCGTAGCCGATGATCTCGGCTCCATCATTGTTGTCATAGTCCTCCTCCAGATGATTCAGACAATCTAAGCAGGGGATTTAAGAGTGGTATGAGTACGAGCGTACTCAACAAGTTCATTATAGATAAGAGGTGTTTAATGCACTAGCTACGATATTAGACCAGAAAGTCTAATACCAATGCAAGTTTTGATAAACATTTCTTCAAGAGATTGCTTTTATTTTAAAGAGCTATGTCCGTCAGCCTTCACCGGTTTACTAGAACTTCATGGAGCTCCTTTCCGGCCGCGTTCGCATCCAATCCCGAACAGGAGTGACAGTCACGATTCTTTACACTCTCAGGTGTGTTGCTTTACCCATAAGAGATCTTAACCTTGGTGCCAACCGGGCAGCTTTCCCGTCCACACTTCCTTTGGTGTGAGGCCCGGTATAAGGTCTAGCCAATCATGTTCCTCCGCTACCTCGAACACCCACCCTTTGTTGCACGCCCCGACCCTGGGTCCTCGCCGGTCCCATTATTCCCATAATTTCAGGGTGGACCCCGACCACGACGACAGTCTGGGATCGAACCAAACTCCTTCGCCGGTAGCTGCAACCCATCATAGACCACATTACCGTGGGGAATTAGAATGGGATCCCCACCCTCAAGTTGTTCCGCAAGCCGCAACCGCTACGGTATGCACAGCATAACCGTGAGGACTTAGAATGGGTTCCCCACCCTCAAGTTGCTCCGCAAGATACAACTGCTACGGTAAGCGCATCCGTTGATGAACGAGAGGTGGAAACACTTTTGACTACTCCGTCCCACTCCGGATCTTATGGTTAACACGGTATTACGGCACAAGAATCACTGGCGACATTTGTTGTTTAATCCTAGATGGATATAAACCCGTGCAATGGAACCTCCACCATATCAACACAATCCATGGTTCCATTGCCCACCACATAGTCATATTCATAGTTATGAAAGTAGTGGTTTTGATTTTTGTGCAATAGTGATAACCATAATACTTTGCAAGTAATTTGATAAAAATACTCAAATGACATGAGCAAGTGATGAACTTGCCTGAACACTGCAAAGTTTTGCAGTTGGAAGGTGTGGACTGACCCTTGTCCTCTGGTTCTGAAAATAGCATCATTGTCCGATAAGGGCAATGGTTAAAGAAGCAATTATGCATGATTCCATTTTTAGGGTTTGTTCCCCCTTCCGATGTCGTTATTATTTTATGTAAGAGGTTAATACTAAGAATAATTTGGGAATACTTGTTTAAAAGTAAAATACAGCCTTGAAATGTTGTCAAGGTGTTTTTTTAAAATCCAAAAGCATTAATGGACTTATTTTCATTATTGAAAACAATATGTGTGATTTAAATCATTATTTAAATCATCAAATTAAGATTCATTCTTAATTGTCTTCAAAAATTCTCTTTGATATTTTATTTAGTTAGAGAATTTTATGCTGATCTATTTTCATATTTTTAATTATTTTTTTAGAGCTTTTATCAATTTTCTATTGAATGTCCAAATTTCTGGTTTTTTATGAAATTTGGAAAAGACTAATTTGCCCCTGGGCCCACCTGTCAGTGGAGCCCAGTGGTTTGGCTAGACCAGCTCGGGTCCAACCGACCCGAGCGGTCGGTCGCGACTCCCTCACCTCGCGCTCGTGTCCGAACCCTAACCCTAGAGCTCTGGCGACGCACGCGTCGCCGCCCCTTCGCCGAATTATTCCGGCTGATTCCGGCCGTCGCCGCCGGCGAGATATGGCGCATCTGAACCGCCACTCGACGGCGATTCAGATCCACAGCGTCGATCCGTGCTTCGCCGCTTCCTCGACGCGCCCCCCTCGCCTCTGCTAGCCTCTCGTGGTGTGCTGCGGCGGTTCATCGCCGCCGACGCGCCTGGTGTCGAGGCCGTGTGCCTCGCCGTGGTGCTGCTGGCGTTGCGGCGAGTTGTGCCTGGCTAGGCTTGGCCTGGCGCCGCCGTTCGCCCGGCGTGTGCCGCCGTGCCGCCATGGTCGATCTCCTCTCCGCTCACCAGTAAGTGGTCATCTCCTCCGCCCTTCTCTGCTATTTGTTCTACTGCTTCTCCTTCCCCTCGTCTGGCTTGGCCACCGGCCTGCTTCTCCCTGTGGGGATGTTGGCCGTGCCGATGTGCTGCTGCGCTTGCTAGCTGGTGCATATGCTGCTATACTGTGTGACTGTGATGCTGCTGTGCATTTGCTATGGTTCTAGCTTGCTGTGCTGTGCTGTTCTTGCTCAATTGCTTACTGTGGCGATTCATGAATTATTGCTCATGAGCATGCTGTGGTGTTCTGTGTAATTAGTAGCGCCTGCTGATTCTCTGCATACTATCTCTCTCCTGTGTATGCCATGATTTGCTCTTGGCTTGATCATACTGTGATGATCCTTGCCTTTGGCAAGTGCCAGTGCTCCAGATGTGCTATTAATTGTGCTCTAGTTCCTGGACATGCTCAATTGAGCCTAACTGTTGTATTATTAACTCCATCCCTTGATGGAGTGCTTCTGGATACAATTATAATTGATTTATGTAATTGTCTGTGATATAACTATTGCTTAACTGTGGCTATTTCATTTACATGATTCATGGATTGCTGCCAGGCTTGCCCTTGTCAAGCTTTTGTATGCTAAGGCAAGCCCTGATGATCATATAATCATCAGTACTTAATGGTTTTCTGCTGTCCTACAGCTTGTGCTTCCCTGATGCTTTTACTTAACCTGTGTGGTACTCAAGCATGGGCTGGTGCATGCTCTTGCTTACCCCAGCACCTACTGTGGCTTGCAGTGATCTTCTAGATCATGAGCAAGTGTATGTATTACTGGTTGCTTGTGTATTTCAATTATCTGTCTAGTTTGGCTTAATCACATGGATAATTGATGTGAACTGCTCTGCAGTTATGATCATTTCATTGAGTTTGGTAGGGTTAGATGGATGCTAACACCTGGTTGTGTACCCTAACCCTCCTTTTGAACCCTACTGGGTGATGATATCTGTGCATGGTTTCTTTGTTGGAATTGGTTAAGTGGTTGAGGTGATCCTGGCAGTATTCATGTGCTGCCCTGGGATAGCTCCCCTATCTGTTGGCTTGCTGTTGCTTACAAAATGTTTTCTGGGTGATCCATTTATTGGATTGCCAGTGACTCTTGATGTTGAAATCAAACAGACAGTAATCTGTCTAAGTCTGATGGTCAATTAGCTGTAGGTGCTAAGTGTGTGGGCTAGGCTAGACTAGGACTTCATCTTTTGCTGGATTTCTTCAGTTATGCACTGTTTTGCATGACTGATGTTCCCATAGGCTGATTTCCTAGAGTCTTTACCCATATTTGCTTGCACCAATTGGCTTTGTAGCCAGATGATGACACAAACAGGGTTTTCTACCCTTCTGTGCTCCTGTGATGCATTGCATGCTTATTTATGAGCAAAACTTGGTTTTGCTCAGGTTGATTTGGTTTATACCTCACTCCAGCTCCTAGATTGTTTGTTGGTGTAGAGGATTGCTTCAGGGATGAACTTGTGGTTGGTTTACTTGTCCTTCTCCTCCTGGTGATCTTGTGTTGGTTCAGTGGTGAGGTTGAACAGATTGAACATCACTGGCTGTTCTTCTTGTTCTAGCTGTTCTTGGTGTTCTTGGTGACTTACCACTGCTGCCTGTCGATGGATGAAGCAAATGGCTAGGGTTTGGCTTCTGAAAAGTTTATATATGGTGTTCTCTTGCATCCCTGGTCGACAGCTCCAGCTTGTCACTTTGGTGACTCACTGATGATGTGTGTGTGTGTTGTGCCGCATGCACACTCAGTGGCTGGGTGTTGAGCATGCACACATGCTGTGTGTGCTGCTTGTGTGTATGTGTGTACCAGGTCCTGTGCACCTGGCTTGGAGAGGATCAGCTCGGCAGAGCTGTGATATTATCCACCATTTTAACTTCTTTTCTAATCTGCCAAGTGGCTTTGCCACTTGGCTTAATTCTGTTTGTTTGCTTTGATTTGTGCAGGGATCATCCATTGAGCAAAATGAACATGGAGTTCATCAAATCCAAGATCAAGTGAAGATGATCTTGTAGAATTTAGACTAGGATCATTAACTTGTATTTTTTCTTTATTTATCTTTCTTCTATACTGCCCATTTATGTAATGTGTTGTATTATTCATTTAATTCACTTATGAATATTGTAATAACTTTGTAAATTGTGTGATGATCAATAAAGCTCAAAATTTCTCTCAAATGAGCTTTACTTAGTTGTTGTATTCTTGATTATCTTGATTAATGATAATTGTTTATTATCTCAAGTTTAAATTATGTGATATTCCTTTGAGGTTTGAATTTGAAATTCAAATTCAAATTTGGTTTGAATTCAATCATACAACTTAAGTTGTAATGCAATACTCTCCTCTCTTCTCAAAACCCTAATTTAGTTAGGTGAGTTGCAAGTTTGTCGCACTCTCGAAACCCTAACCCCGTAAGGTGTCGAGAGAGAAACTTGTCCCCCTTCGATGCAGTTTTGTTTAAAAGCGCGAAATTTCCCAGAATTTACTATGCAATGCACATCCCTTTCTAAAATCTACCCTCGATCGTCTCTAAACCTCGGGACATTACAGCGTCATGGGGCCGCCACAGCCATGACCAAAGGGGTATATTTTTCAGAAAAGACATATATTGCCGTCAGCTGCTGCACCAATGACCAGTGGGGGTCCATTTATTTAGAGAAAATCCTATATTGCCGCTCTGTGGGGCCTCTCCGCCCAATGACCATGGGTCGTCTATTTTTCAGAAAGACACATATTGCTGCTCGATATATGTCTTTAGAGAATATCATGGAGAGAAGCAACAAGTTCGCTAATTATTTATTCTTAAGCTAGACCGGAGAACCGCCGGCAGCTGCTCCCCACCGTCGGACAGTAGCAGCCATCGCCGCGCTCGTCGCGTCGGCTCTGTCTCCCAGACGGACGGACTGTAACGACGTCAACCACGGCTCCAAAGACTTGTTTCGTCTGCACGCATTGTACCCATCGCAGGAAAGTCCACCGCAAGCAGATTCGCCGCCCACGACGACCGGGATTTGTTCCGCACACCAATTGGTAGTATAGCTTGGTAAGACCTCCGCTTCTGCCTCCCACGCCCCCTAATCGATTCGGTTCCTGTAATTTATTGGAGTTTGCAGGTACGAAATAGTCCTCAATGTCTGTCGTAGCGGGTACACCGGCGAGGGTGGGGATTCGATCATGTCGTGGCCACGTTCTACTTCTCCTACCTCGTCGGAAGTGCAGGTATCTAGCTTCAGCTCTCTGTACTACCGTTGAATTTGAAGTGCCGCCATGGCCTGTTGGAGTGATTTCAGTTGTTCTTTTTCCATTATTGTTACAGTTAGCCAGGCAAGCCGATGATCCATGGTACATTGCATACCAAGATGAATCAACCCAGTGGTGTAGCCAGAGGATAGATTTGGAGGAGAAGGTGGCCAATTTAGATGATGAATTGGCCCGTAAAAACCTGATGATATTTGAGCTGAAGCGTATTGTGGAGGAAGAAAAGAAGAATTCAGAGCTTATTCGCAAGGAGAAGTTGAGAGTTGAGACAGATCTTGCCGTATCTGATCAAGTGGTAGAAAATCTAGAACATGAACTTAAAGTGATGGGAGAGGAGAAAAGTAGATTCATCTGGGCAGTTTTATTAGGTGTCATCCCTGTCCTAGCAGTTATGTGGTTCTGGTAGACAATTTAGTATAGAATTGTTATTCAGTAGATGGCTCTAACCACTGTATTTTGTTGTGGCTCTAAGCACTGTATTTTGGCGTACAATTTCCTAGTTGTGCTAAGTAATGCGCACGATAATTTTAGCATGCATGAACATTTTATAAAAGTGAAGAGATCCCAAAAGTGAAAGCATGTACCAGCCTCCGGATCAAATACATATCAATATCTTCCCAATCAAGTTGGGATAGAATTCAAATCATACATACGGATGTACATGGACACATCAAGAACGTGGAGAAGCTTTTTTTTTGAGACGGAGGTAGTAGTTCGAACAATTTTATCCCAATTGGAAATTGAAAAATACAAATTTATCATAATTTATCCCAATTTGCGGCGTCGAACACGGCCGCGCGGGCAAGAAAGGCCGGGACGACGGGCGGCTGAGGGTGGTCATCTGCGCCATCCGCCGTTGAAGCGATGTTATCGGCGATGGCTTCAATGTTCGTGGCATCGATGACCACTGTCGGAACCGCCGCTGTCTTGGTGTACTTCATCAGCGACGGATCTGCGGAGGGCTGGATCGGCGGCTTTGCAGCGTGGTTGTAGACGATGGCTTCAATCGTCTTAGCATCGATTCGCACTCTCGGCACCGGAAGTGAGACATCAACAGGCTCCGACATTGAAGGCTGGGTCGCACCGTCGAAGCGATGTTGTAGGCGATGGCTTCAATGTTCGTGGCATCGATGACCACTGTCGGCACGGCCGCCGTGTTGTTGTCCTTCATCAGCAACGGATCCGAGGAGGGCAACGGAAGTGAGACATCAACAGCCTCCGACATTGAATGCTGGATCTGCCGTCGAAGCGATGTTGTAGGCGATGGATTCAATGTTCGTGGCATCGATGACCACTGTCGGCACGGCCGTCTTGGGGTTCTTCATCATTCAACAGATCAGAGAAGAGAAATGAAAGTGAGACAGAGAGAGACATTTCAACTATTTCTGACGGTTAGATCCTCACCGGCACTCTTAGATCCGCGCGCCGCACGCCACCGCATGCACGGTTAGATCCGCGCCGCCGCACGCACGGTTAGATCCGCGCGCGCGCGACGCCGAGTAAGAGAGGAAATAGGAGAGAGGAAGATGTGACTGGAATATGCGACGCTGTGGTTGGTAGGTATGTGCTCTGCTCTTGTCTCCGTATGCGTCCATCGTGGTAGAGAGAGATATACAGCCGTCCGATCATAAATGATCGAACGGTGCAAGCGTTCGTTGAGCTTTCAACCAACCAAGATCCGTGTGACATACATCTCGACCAATCAGAGATCAGCCAGTGAGTACAAGTTAGGAAAACTGAGTAGAACTAAGAGGGAAAAGTGAGAAAATGTTTATCGGAAGGGCAAAACTGAGTAGGACTGAGTAAAACAAGTGGGCCCGGAGGGGGAAAACTGAGTAACACTAAGTAAAACAGGGGCACCCAAATAATAAAGGGACTAAGGGAAATTGAAGCTTTTGGCATAAAAATTGTAAAATTGTGTTATTTGAACAATATATTACATTTTGGCCGACTAGATATTGTTTGCAATTCAAAGATACACAAGTGTGACGAATTTGGACTCATTTGGACAAAGTTTGTAAGCATAGTGGGTATTTGGGAGGTGTATTGAGCAGAAAGCCCTGCATCTTCATAGCTAGTAGCTCATGGACTAGGAAGTGGTTTTGAAGCTTTTGGCATAAAAACTTCATATCTCTATATTTCCTTTTCCATTATTATTTCTCTAGGTTGTAGGTAACATAACAAGACTCCATGGGAAGGTTCCACCATGTTTTGAATTATTTTGAATTAAACCCTAAACCCTAAAACCCTAAACCCTAGAGAAAATGATAAATGTGGCTTAAATGTGGCATACAAATTGTTCATACAAATTCAAATTGTTGAACACAAAGGGATCCCCAATACAAAGGGAACCCCAATACAAATTGTTCATACAAATTCAAATTGTTCATACTAATTCAAATTGTTCATACAAATTAAAATGGGATGTTCAACACAAAGGCATCCCCAATACAAAGGGAACCCCAATACAATTTGTTCATACAAATTCAAATTAGTTGTTCAGAATAAAATCTTTCTCTTGCTCCTGTTGTGACTCGCTGGGCCACCACCTTACTCCGGGTAACCCTACCAGGGATATTACCGGTGTCTACCTTCCTTTTGCCCTCTTTCTTGTTCTTCTTCTTCTGCGAAGCTTGTGCTTTTTCTTCTACCATCTGCTCTTCGAAGTTAGCAGCAAACTGGGCCATACCACTTTCGATGCAATCTCGATCATACTGTTCCTTCTCCTCTGGACTCATCGGTTGAAGCCATTCTACATCCATTTGTTCCCTCTGCTCACGATCCATCGGTTCAAGCAGCTCTACATCCATATGTTCCCTCTGCTCTTGATCCATCGGTTCAAGCAGCTCTACAACCATATGTTCCCTCTGCTCACGATCCATCGGTTCAATCTCCTCATGTTCAATTGCTGCTTCAATCTCCTCTGCATTTGCTGCTTCAATATCCTCATGTTGAACTGCTGCTTCAATCTCAAGTTGAATTGCAACTTCATTCTCCTCTGCATTTGCTGCTCCCGCCTGATCTTCCATTCCAAAAGCTGGGTCAACTGGATTTTTACAAAGCCTAGCAATGTGTCCAGGGATTCCACAACGTTTGCACTTACGTTTCGAATCGGTGCACCACCCTCCGCACTAGCTCTGATCCTATTCTTCCTCGGCCTACCTGCGGCCTAGTCAATACTGGAGAGTACAGTTTGAAGCCTGGATCGACTTTCATCCATTGGTCTTTTCCCAACAAGGTAGGAACATTCATAGCATATGCAGCCCTAAATTTGGCAACAGAGAAATACTCTGACACATACTGATCAACTTCACCATCTTCACTCCCTATAACACTCATGAAAAACAATGCGTGTATGCAGGGTATCCCACGGATCTGCCATCCCCTACAATGGCATGTCCTATCAACCAAACTCATTGGATACCTCCACTGCCTGTTTTTGTTGTTAGTGTAGATTACCTCAGCCTCCATTCCTTTTCTGACGCATTGCATCCTCAATTGTTTTGCCCTGTCATGCAAAGACTTAATCAAAGATGGGAGCATGAGATGGCCAGCATATTTTGTGGATGCAATTCTTTGACGCAGATCGATCTTTATCATGATCATCTGCCTAATCTTATCAAATATTTGCCACAGCATAAGCCCTTTCAATGACTTGACCTTTGAATTGAAACTCTCCGCAAGGTTACTTGTTACATAGTCTACCTTGCAAATTTCATTCAATTGGCTTCTTGACCACACCCTACCATGATATTCATCCAAGTACTCCTTCACCCCAGGTTTTTGTTTATACAACACATCCAAATGAAACAGATGCTTCCTAGAGCTGCATGTGTATGCAGCTGGCCATAGGTTGTCAATAAAAACTTTACCCTTGAATTTCTTTGTAAAATACTGTACCAAGTGTCGCATACATTCCCTATGCTCCACTCTAGGGAATACTGCTTCTACCGCTCCAAACCTTTGCAAGCGTCTGTGTGGATAACAAGTCCTGGTGGATGACCTATAAGGTCGCGCAAATTCTGCAGAAACCAAGTCCAACTTTCCTGTGACTCAACCTCCAAAACTCCATAAGCAACATGGAACATCCAATTATGTCCATCAACTGCAGTAGCAGCAACTAGCTGTCCTTTAAACCTGCCATGAAGAGTTGATGCATCCACGGCCAAATAAGGCCTGCAACCGTCCAAAAAGCCTTTCCAGCAAGCTTTGAAACAAACAAAAGCCCTTCTAAAACATTCCTTGTGCATTACCTTCCCGCTTCTCAATTTGTAGGGAACTGTATGCTTGTCTATCGCTACAACACTGCCTGGACTAGCCATCTCCACTTCAGCTTTGAAAGTGTAAAGCAACTGAAAGCTTTCATTCCATGGACCATTGATCTTGTCAAGAGCCATTTCCTTTGCATAGAACATCCTCATGTAAGGTACTTCCATTTTATACTTCTCAACCACCTTTTTTACGAGTGATGTTGGACCAAGTGAAGGAGTTTCTCTCAGCCAATCTAGGATTATATCTGCCAACCACCTAGTCTTCGCTAGCTTTGTTTTCAGCTCTGGCTCTCCCCCTAGAGGTGGACACCTATGGATCTCCTTATTCTTCTTTATCTGAAACATAATGATAAGGGATGTCAGTAATAGATAACAAATTTTACACCGTGATCTAAATACACAACTGGTTGGCGTACCCTGAACCAAGCTGCTTCTGCATTGTGGATGCATGCAGCCTCCACCTACACCTTAGGTATGGGCATTTAACTGTGAACCTACCTGGCTCACTTTTAATAACCTCATAATTATTCTTAGTGACAATGTGATATGTAGTAATTTCATTACGGCAGTCCATCATCGTTTGAAACACGGTGCCTTCTGCAACCTGAGGATCCTCCCTGTTCCACTCAATTGTTGGCAAGTCTTCACCTTCGTAATCGGCTAAAACGAGGCTATCATCGTTCTCATTATTCTCTTCATCATCAGTGTCATCAAATCTGGCACCAAAAGCAATATCTTCCATGTATTGATCCTCCATTGCCTGCTTACTGCATTGATCTACCAATTCAGAAACATCAACTCATCCTCATCATCTTGAGGAGATTGATCCTCAATGTCTGCATCGTCCTCCACATCGACCGTACGAACGATCTGGCTACCACTAGCACTGGGGACAGATGGTGCTGCTGTGGACCTACAAGGAGCGCCACGGCGCACACTATTAGCAGAGGCAGCAGCAGTAGAGAGACATGATGCCCGACCACCCGATGATGCCCCAGCACCAGATGATGCCTGGCTCCTGTCCACATGGATACGAATTTTACCGAACCGGCAAGAAGAATTCAAAGCAAAAAATAATTCCCAGATCGTCTTCGGAAATTAGTGGAACAAATCTTCCCTCCGGGCTGTTGAAATATTCGAAATGAACTGCATCGAAAGAGCTCCAGGTGTACTTATCGTAGATGTTAGCTTTGAAATCCCTCAACGAGATGGTGGTTGCAACCACCGCAGGGAAGTAAAACCCATTCTTATAGCGTTTAGAATCACGCGTAAAGCTAGAATCCAGCCTAACCACCAGCCAAAAAGCCAGCGCTGGATCCATCCTATTCGAAAAGCAACGCAGTTAGTTGAGCAACAACGATAGGCGTTCAAAAACTTCCTACTGTTAATTCACATAGGCAGACGATGCTTACCCAGATGGAATCCATGTGTTAGATCCCTCCGATTCCCAATCTTCTCCACGGCTGACGGGAATAGGCGGCACACCAGACGGAATTACAAAGAGGACATGGGTAGATCCAGATCTGGTGGACGCGGAGTCTGGGTGGTGGTGGGGGGCCGGGCGCGACGACGCCATAAGGTAGGTGGGAAGGACTGTGTGGCGGCGAGGGGCGGTGTGTGAGCCCCTCCTCGGCGGAGGGGAAAGCTTTGGGTCAGCTCTTCCAGTCAACAGTCAACACATTTCGAAAGCAACGGTCAAGTCAAAACCACCGCGGCTCCCTAGCCGTCACCGGTAACGGAAGGCCTCTAACCAGACGGCAACCCTCCCGTCCGAGCCTCTGCGAGGGGTTTCAAACTAGAGGGAGGGGAAAACTGAGGAAAAGTTAAGAGGCTGGGGAAAACTGAGTAGAACTAACGAACCAGGGGCACGAGAACAAAAAGCCCTATCAATTTTACCAAGCTTTTCCACAACAGATTTGTTAAAAGCAGTTTGTGTACTAATAAATTCTTTAAGCATGACTTCAAGACCAGAGGGTACACTCCTACTATTGTTGTAAAAATTACCATAAGAATTACCATTATTAGAAGGATATGGCCTATAGTTGTTACCAGAATTATTCCTATATCATTGTTGTTGAAATTATTATTTTTAATGAAGTTCACATCAACATGTTCTTCTTGGGAAACCAATGAAGCTAAAGGAACATTATTAGGATCATCATTCGATCTACCATTAACAAGCATAGACATAATAACATCAATCTTATCACTCAAAGAAGAGGTTTCTTCAACATAATTTACCTTCTTACCTTGAGGAGTCCTTTCAGTGTGCCATTCAGAGTAGTTGATCATCATATCATCAATAAGCTTTGTTGCCACCCCAAAGTGATGGACATAAAAGTACCTCCAGCAGCTGAATCCAATAGGTTCCGTGAAGAAAAATTCAATCCCGCATAGAAGGTTTTGGATGATCATCCAAGTAGTTAGTCCATGGGTAGGGCAATTCTTTACCAAATATTTCATTCTTTCCCATGCTTAGGCAACATGTTCATTATCCAATTGCTTAAAATTCATAATGCTACTTCTCAACGATATAATTTTAGCGGGAGGATAATATCTAGCAATGAAATCATCTTTACATTTAGTCCATGAATCAATACTATTCTTAGGCAAAGATAGCAACCAATCTTTAGCTCTTCCTCTTAAGGAGAAAGGAAAAAATTTAAATTTTATAATGTCTCCATCTACATCCTTATACTTTTGCATTTCACAAAGTTCAACAAAATTATTAAGATGGGCAGCAGCATCATCAGAACTAACACCAGAAAATTGCTCTCTCATAACAAGATTTAGTAAAGCAGGTTTAATTTCATAAAATTCTTCTGTAGTAGCAGGTGGAGCAATAGGAGTGCATATAAAATCATTATTATTGGTGCTAGTGAAATCACACAACTTAGTGTTCTCAGGAGTATTCATTTTAACAGTAAAGCAAATTAAGTAAAGTAAAACAAGTAACTATTTTTTTGTGTTTTTTATATAAAGAAAGCAAACAAAAAAAAATAAAGTAAATGCAAGTAACTAATTTGTTTGTATTTTTGATATAAGGAAAGCAAACAAAACAGAAAATAAAATAAAGTAAAGCAAGACAATAAACAAAGTAAAGAGATTGGATGTGGGAGCGTGTCTTGATCTCCCCGGCAATGGCGCCAGAAATTTAGCTTGATGACGCGTAAAGCACACGTCCGTTGGGAACCCCAAGAGGAAGGTGTGATGCGTACATCAGCAAGTTTCCCTCAGTAAGAAACCAAGGTTATCAAACTAGTAGGAGATGAAGGCCACGTGAAGGTTGTTGGTGAAGGAGTGTGCGGCGCAACACCGGGATTCCGGCGCCAACGTGGAACCCTGCACAACACAATCACAGTACTTTGCCCCAACTTAACAGTGAGGTTGTCAATATCACCGGCTTGCTGTAAACAAAGGATTAAACGTATGGTGTGGAGAATGGTGTTTGTTTGCAAAGAACAACAGAGAACAGAGTTTGCAGTAGATTGTATTTCAGATGTAAAAGAAAGGACCGGGGTCCACAGTTCACTAGTGGTGTCTCTCCAATAAGAAATAGCATGTTGGGTGAACAAATTACAGTTGGGAAATTGACAAATAGAGAGGGCATAACAATGCACATACATATCATGATGACTACTATGAGTTTTACTTAGAGCATTACGACAAAGTACATAGACCGCTATCTAGCATGCATCTATGCCTAAAAAGTCCACCTTCGGGTTAGCATCCGCACCCCTTCCGTATTAAGTTGCAAACAACAGAAAATTGCATTAAGTATGGTGCGTAATGTAATCAACACAAATATCCTTAGACAAAGCATTGATGTTTTATCCCTAGTGGCAACAAGACATCCACAACCTTAGAACTTTCTATCACTGTCCCAGATTCAATGGAGGCATGAACCCACTATCGAGCATAAATACCCCCCTTGGAGTCACAAGTATCAACTGGCCAGAGCCTCTACTAGCAACGGAGAGCATGCAAGATCATAAACAACACATATATGATAGATCAATTAATCAACTTGACATAGTATTCCGTATTCATCGGATCCCAACAAACACAACATGTAGCATTACAAATACACGATCTTGATCATGATAAGCAGCTCACAAGATCTAAACATGATAGCAATAGAGGAGAAGACAACCATCTAGCTACTGCTATGGACCTATAGTCCAAGGATGAACTACTCACGCATCAATCCGGAGGCGGGCATGATGATGTAGAGCCCTCCGTGATGATTCCCTCTCCGGCAGGGTGCCGAGGCGATCTCCGAATCCCCCGAGATGGGATTGGTGGCGGCGGCGTCTGGAACTTTCTCGTATCGTGGCTCTCGGTACTAGGGCTTTCGCGACGAGAGAATAAATAGGCGAAAGAGTCGGGAGGCGGCCGAGGGGCCCACCCCACAGGCCGGCGCGCCCCTTCCTGGCCGCGCCGCCTAGGGTGTGGGGCCACCTTGGCCCCTCTCCATATCTCCTTCGGTGTTCTGGAAGGCTCCGTGCAAAATAAGACCGTGGGCTTTTGTTTCGTCCAATTCCGAGAATATTTCATGTGTAAGATTTCTGAAACCAAAAACAGCAGAAAACAGAACTGGCTTCAGATCTTGTTAATAGGTTAGTGCCGGAAAATGCATCAAAATGATATAAAGTGTATATAAAACATGTGAGTATTGTCATATAACTAGCATGGAACATAAGAAATTATAGATACGTTTGAGACGTATCAAGCATCAGCACCAAGTTTTCCTTACCAATTCCACTTACTAATAGCGCTTCACTCCCCGGCAACGGCGCCAGAAAATAGTCTTGATGACCCACAAGTATAGGGGTGTATCGTAGTACTTTCGATAAATAAGAGTGTCGAATCCAACGAGGAGTGAAAGCAGTTTCGATGAAGGATTCACTGTAAATGCTCGCACAAGTATTCAGGGGGTTTTGATATACCAGATAAATAAAATACAAGTAAGTAAAATGCGAGAGTAATAATTGCAGCGAGTGGCCCAATCCTTTTTAGCACAAAGGACAAGCCGGTTTGTTTACTTATGATGACCAAACGTTCTTGAGGACACATGGGAATTTAGTCTAGTGCTTTCGCTTCATATAGTTGATTAATCTTCATTGTTTTGATAAGTGTTGTGTGGGTGAACCTATGCTAATGCACCGCCCTTCCTAGGACTAATACATACTTGTGATTAAACCCCTTGCAAGCATCCGCAAATACAAGAAAGTAATTAAGATAATTCTAACCACAGCCTTAAACTCTGAGATCCTGCTATCCCTCCTGCATCGATATACCAACGGGGGTTCAGGTTGCTGTCACTCCGACAACCCCACAATTAGCAAACGAATACAAGATGCATTCCCGTAGGCCCATAAAGGTGAAGTATCATGTAGTCGACGTTCGCATGACACCACTAGAAGAATAACACCACAATTTAAATATCAAACCATTGAATATTACTCAACATAGTTCACTACTAACATTTAGACTTCACCCATGTCCTCAAGAACTAAATGAACTACTCACAAGACATCATATGGAACATGATCAGAGGTGATATGATGATGAATAACAATCTGAACATAAACCTTGGTTCAATGGTTTCACTCAATAGCATCAATAACAAGGAGTAATCAATACCGGGAGAGTTTTCCCTATGAAATAATCAAGATTCAACTCTAGATGTTACAGCGGAGATGAGGTGCAGCGGTGGAGATGATGGTGTCGGTGGTGGAGATGATGGTGATGATGATCCCAATGAAGTCCAGCTCGATGGCGGTGACGATGGCGACGATTTCCCCCTCCGGGAGGGAATTTCCCGGCAGATTTCAGCCTGCCGGAGAGCTGTTTTCTCTCTGGTGTTTTCCGCCCCGCAGAGGCGGCTGTGTCTATTCTCGATGATCCCCCGCAGCTTAGGGTTTTCGGGAGATGAAGTACGCGAAAGAGAGATGGCCGAGGGGGTGGGCCCCTCCCCACATGGCGGCGCGGCCAGGGTGGAGCCCGCTCCGGCCTATGGGGGGCATGGGCCCTCCTCGGCCTCCCTTTGGCTGGCTCCATCTTCTGAAAATAAGAGCTTCGGTATATTTTCCGTCAATTGTTGATCGAAATATTGTATCCTGACGGTGCTTTTTCAGCAGACTCCGGTGAGTGATTCTCCAACAATCATGAAACATGCAAAATAGGTGAAATAACATAAGTATCATCTCTAAATATGAAATATATCAATGAATAACAGTAAATTATGATATAAAATAGTGATGCAAAATGGACGTAGCATTCCTCCATGGCCGCTGCCCGCCGATGACGCTCTAGCGCGCGCCCTGCCGCCTCCGCAACCTCCGCCTCCGCCGCCTCCCGGTCCAGCTGCTTGGTCTGAAGGGCGTCGGCGGCGAGCTGCTTGTCCTCGAATGCCTCCGTCGCGCGGAGCTCGGCGAGGTCCGGACCATCCGGGTGGACTTCGCGGCACATCTGAAGAACTTAATCCCAGCTAAGGTTGTGCTCGACCATGGATGGATGCTAGGGCTTAGATTGAGGTGTGCCTGTCAACCGCGCCGACGTCCACCATATATAGGCACGATGGGGGCGGGAAACGACGTTCGCGTGTAGGTAGTTTCCCGCGAGCGCGAAACGCCTGCGAAACACGCCAATCTGTTGGGCATGCGCGGGAACCACCGTCGTCGCGCGGGAACCGGTAATCGCCGGCGGCAGGCCTCGACGGGACATTAAACCACCATTACCGACCTGACGGTGTCAGTTCTAAAAAATGCGTCTGCACCGCTGGGATACCCCTGACGCAAACGGTCATCCCGGACCGTATGACGTTCGCGGGCCGACGCAAACGGACATGCGCGAATAATTTGAGCGTTTGAAATACGTCGACCCTTTGGAGATGCCCCAAGATGAAATGAAAGATAATTTGGCCAACGTGGGACCAAGTGGGTCGCGCCGCTGCGGGCGGTATCCGGACCGTCTGGACCGCGAGACGCATTCTGTCTGCGGGTCGACCTAAACGGGTAGAAACATACTGTTCAGGTCGCTGATTTAGATCGGCCCGCTAGATACGCCCTAACTTAACTTGGTCGAGTTGTACATGCCAACAAATGCCGCGAAGTGTTTACTTATCTAATGGAAACTGCTGGGCGTCCCTCGGGGGATCTGATTCCCCAGCCCCCGGGTCCCCAGCCGTCGGATCAACCATTTTAACGGTTAGATTTGCATGTAGCAAAAAAACATCTCCGGCAGCAAAAAACCACCCCCGGCAGCAAATGACTGAAGCAAAAAATGGTTCGTTCAGAAAAGATAATAAAAAGCTGGGCTCGCCGGAGACCTCGCCGGAGACCACGTAGCAAACATATTACGCAGATGTAGCAAAACCGCAAACAAATTGTAGCAATTTTTTTTTATTCACATGTTGCAAATCCTCTAAAACATCAACGGAGACCTCGTCTGCAGCTAGCAACAGCACCGTCCGAGGTTGCAGCAACTCCGTCCGCCTAGGACAGCAACGTCAGAAGCCTCTAGTAGCAACATCCTATGCCTAGGGTAGCAAAAGTAGGCCTCCGCCCATAGCAAAAATCTACCCTCCGTCGGTAGCAATGTCGGACACCTTAAATAGCAAAATCAGCCTCTGCAGGTAGCAACGCTGCAGGCCTAAGACAGCAAAAACTCCTAACAAAGCAGAGGAGCGCGAGATGGAGGCGGCTTCGGGCAGGCCATGGCAAGGATGGGTGGAGAAACTCGTGGCGAGGTCGCCGCACTTGAGGACGAAATGAGGTCTACGCTCGCCGCCGGCTCATCCCGTCCCGTTGGTGCCGCCGGCCCAGCCCGTCGCCGTTGCGCCGCCAACACCTACGAGGCGGAGACCCTCACGCTCGCTGCCGGCATGCTGCAGGTCGACCGCCTCACTGGGATCAAGCCATTGGAATCCTGCAGCGCGCGGCTTAAGAGGAGGCTCCGACGAGCGGCTGAGGCGGCGCCGGCGAGCGGCTGGAAGGCGGCGGCGCGTGGCACGGGAGGCGGCGCCGGCGAGCGGCTGGGAGGCGGCGGCGCGTGGAACGGGAGGCGGCGGCGCGTGGACGGGAGGCGGCGCCGGCGAGCAGCTGGGAGGCGGCGGCGCGTGGAACGGGAGGCGGCGCTGGCGAGCGGCCGGAAGGCGGCGGCGCGTGGCTCAGGAGGCGGCCGGCGAGCGGCTGAGAGACAGGAGCGCGTGAAAGTTGGGCACAGGAGGATAAGGCTGGGTTTTTTTCCACCACGCTCGGGACACGCGTCAAGCCAGGAAAACGGGGGATGGAGGAGGCCGATCCCCCGGGGGCATTGCATCATTTTCCTTAACTAATTACCGTTGTACGTGTGGCCAAGTGGCAATAACCGTGCGTGGTGTGCCCAACAAAACCATGGACTGGCCAAGCACCGAGAGGGCGTCATAGCCTAGTAGGCATCGAGCACACTTCCATTTGAATAGCCAAATAAACAAACACGATCGAAGAGTGAGCTTCCCAAAATTTTGCATCCCAGCTGTCCAGGATGCTCCAACCTGAAAAGATGGTGGAGGAACGAGAAGCCTTGCCTTTTTCGCTTCAGCAAAGCTTGGGGGTCTGGGACACTCAACGACGATTTGAAGGTCTTTGTTGAGCCTTACAAACAACTGTAAAGCCGAGAGAATTTTTGCAGCGTTCGGAAATTGGCGGCACCCACACAGCTATAGTTTTCCCCGACTTTCTGGAGATTCTCCGCAGCCACAGACAGTGAAAGACGTTCATGTTTGCGTTATTTTTCAGGAAGTAAGAAAGTGGCAGCCACAGACAGTAAAAGACGTTCAGGTTTGAAAGTGGCGTGCTCCTGACTAGCTCGCCCATTATTATTTACAGCGCCAAATCAGAACTTGTAGGATGGTCACTGATTTGAACTTACGAGAACTCGCAACAAAAATTTGTATTTCTCATAAAATCAGAAAAGTTTACTTTTCAATTCTCATTTTAAACCTCTCACAAATTCCAGGAACTATTGTAGTATATTATGGTTTTTGTTTCATAGATTTCCTTTTTTTTTTTAGATATGGGAGCATAGCCTCGGCCTCTGCATCAATCGATGCACACATCCATTTATTAAATAAAACGTCAACGTCAAGTACTTATTACATAAAGATAGTCTCGCAGACCAAGCAATCTAAAAAAGTATCGAAACGGAACAAAAATAGATGAATGCATGGTAGATAAAGAACTATCCATCTAGAATTCTGCTAATGTGTCGCCATCCAGTAGCCTGGAAATAGCAGTCCTGAGTGACCTCCAGGAGTCGGTTGCATCCAGTAACCATGGTATCCCGCTGGTCCGCCGGGAGCAAGTATGCCCATTGTTGTAACCAATGCGCCGCACGAAGAATAACCTGCAATTTTTTTGTTCCCTTTTGTTTATTAAAGATAATATCATTCCGACTAGTCCAAATCGATCAACAAATTGCCGAAACACCAATTCGAATATACACTTTATCCTTCTTATTCACTCCATTTAGCCAATTACCAAACATATTAGTTACATTGGAAGGGGGTGGAATATTATATGTAAAAAATATCATGCGCCACACAATTTTTGCAAAAGGACAATGAAGAAATAGATGGTCAACAATTTCATTAGTGTTGCAAAAACAACATTGTTGACAAGCTGTCCATTTTCTCTTCACCAAATTATCCTTAGTGAGCAACACTCTATTACTTAGAAACCACATAAAAATCTTAATTTTTAGAGGAACCTTAATCTTCCAAAGATATTTTCGCAAAAATCTAGTATGACCATTCATAAGATGAAGGTACATGGATTTAACAGAAAATAAACCAGATTCATTTAGGTTCCAACCAAAAATGTCAGGTTCATAAGATAAGTTAATAGACATAAGCCGCTGGCATAAGTGTAACCATAAATTGTATTTATACTCATTGAGAGTTCTTCTAAAACTAATAGTCAGCTGTGGGTGTGCCAATACCGTAGAAACCAACTCATTCTTCCGTTGGACAATATTATATAACGACGGATATTGTACAGCTAGAGGGTAGTCGCCAAGCCAAGAATGTTATCTTAGATTTCCTAGTTTTCGCCCTTTTCCCTCAATTTTATCTATTTTATGGTTTAAAATTAAAAATTATCTTATCTACTCCCCTGTCCCATGAATGTTATCTTAGTTTTGTCAAAATTTGGATGTATCTAGACACTAAACAGAATCTCGATACATTCAACTTTAATAAATCTGAGACAATCTTTATGGGACGGAGGGAGTATACATTTCGAGTTGCCTGACTGATCATATACTTTATGTTTTCCCAAAATCTTAAACTCATTTTCCCTATTTTTAATACCCTAGATTTCTGGAAAAAGAAAAATGTATTTTTGTTATCTAGGGATGTTCTCTTTTCTTTGTTGCTTTTCAAAAAAAAAATCCACATTTTCTCACAGGTGTTAATCATTTGGCACATAATCTTCAAAACTGGGTATAGATTTGATGGAGTAAAATGGATTTTGACACGCTCAATATCTTTCCTACTTTTAAAGTTTAAGAGTTTGTGGTAATTTCACTTCTCTTAGTTCACAATTACTCTCAGTGTGATAAAATACTTTGTAAAACTCATAAATAAATAAATAAATAAATACACTTCTACTCGTTTGTGAGACGGGCAACCCCACAGATGCATAAACAAAAAAATACAATATTTCGGAAATGGTGGGACTGATAGTCTTGCAAATGGAAAATGCATAAATCATGTGTAACGAACCATCTTGCAAAATACAAAAAATCACAAATAAACAAATACACTATCGGGATTACAAGTCAATAACATTCTCTAGGTTTGAACTTCCTTAGGCTGACCAACTCTTCCAGCTATGTATCATAGAAAAAGAGTGAACTACTCATTCTAACACGACAAAAAGACATCATCTTCATACATGATCATCGTCCTTGTGCTTGTTCCTCCCTAATGCATATCTTTTGTAGTTTCAAATTTCTAACTTGTTTCTCTCTCCAGCCACCTTATGCAGCCCCGTCATTGTACTTTTGCATTTTTTTTATTGCGAGAAAAATGCAACGGTCTAGGAGACCAACGTGTTTCAGTGTTATCTAGTGGCCTAATACCTCACTAGGAGGCATTAGCGCGGCGGCACGCCGCGCCTGTGGAGCAATGTTCAAAGAGCAATGGCATGGCATAGTTGTTTGTAGGTCAATCTTTCTGTGAAATTTCAAATTAAACCTAACAGATAAAATGGTAAGCAACAACAATTTAGTTGTAGTAGTAGCATATGTGTATACAATGGATAACATGGTGGAGGGCATGCATTTTCATTTTAGGTAGTGGTAGACAGAGGTGGTACATTTGCTACTGAACTCGCAATAGTACAGCACATAGCGTTGCAATGTACAGAACTGTTCCGACTTCTTTTTAACAGAAAACCATGGACTTCATTGATCTGTTGCAGGAAGTTTGCTAGCAACAATATGAAATACACTGTCTGGTGCATGATCATGCCACATCATACCACCACCCGAGACTAAGCTAGCACCATTAGTAGCTAAGACATGAGGCACTGAATTACAAAAAGTCGGTGAGCAGCAGAAATTTTGGATCCCTGAGAAGAAACTTCATGCCGAGCTCAACCAAATTCACAGGACTGGAGAGCCCATTTTAGCAAGGTTGCATCAGTTTCAATTATTATCTATCTCATACCTACCTCGGCTGCAAACTCGATGGCCTTCAGGCAGGCAATCGCTTCAGCGTAGAGAGCACCAGTAGTTCCTGCAGTTGGTACACCATGTTATGTTCAAATGGTATGCAAGTATATGTGAAAACATAAACAGAGAAGGAAGCAAATTTATACCGTGTTTCCTAGTGGTCTCCTAGTGATGCTGTTTTAGCAGCCGTGTTTGGCTGCTGATGTTACACTGTTTTGGTGGTCATCATCAGCACTTTAGAGTGTATAGTCAATAATCTACCTGTAGAGCTTTCCCCACAAAAAATAAGGCAACAGAGTTGGAGACATCTTCAAGCAATTGTGTGCAGGGAAATTACCAACCTGCACAAAATTGCAAATTCGGATGTATTACTGCAAAAATGTGTTTGTATGTTCTTGGTTGCAATGTTTCAACGCCCTTGTGCCTCCATGGAAACATACTTTTATGTTAATTGTTATCCCGTGAGATCTCTATAATTTTGGTATATGATGAACACATAAAGGATGTCTATACAATCTAAGATAAGGACTTACGGGCATAGCCAAGTAAATTGCTAGATTTAGCATCATTGAGTGAAAGTGCTGGGCAGGCCAATTGACATCATGTACTGGCCCCGTTAATAATAAGGTAAAATTGGTAAAATACACATGTTACTTGTTAAATAAAAGTACAATTTATTAAGAAAATTACCTTGGCTCTGCTGCTGCGCTTAGGTGTCGATACCTAGACCAGTTATAGGCATATCCATGGAGATAAGTTTTCCCAACATTATTTGCATCATAGGGCTAGGTACCACTGGTAGTCGCTAAATGTAATAAGAACCGTAAGTCTGAAACCAAAGTATCCAACGCATTGAACAAATTGGAAGGTAACAAAATCAAACTTTGTCTACAACAACAAAAAATCGTCACCTTGCCAAGGTAAGAAAACAAAATCAAACTATGATTACACATTACCCATCACTGAATAGCCAAGTTTTACACAAAACAGATCCATCCAATGAAGTTGGTCTAAAGCAGCTTTCCTGAAATCAACCTCTACTCTGCTCCAATTTGTGTTCACCACACGTAAATGGCAACGGATATTGCCAGTAAAAATTGTGTAAGGAAGTAGAGACATACTAGGAATGGTAAAACGAACATGATCCGAACCTTTGAAAGAGTTCAACATAGAAAAAGGGGGTTATCATATTGAAAGCATCTTTTCTTTGGAGCTTCAGCATTTCGACTTGTGGCACACGTTCTGAATCTACATAACGTCGTGACCATCTAAACCTGCAACAGCAAAATCCTAACTCAGATGCAAACATCATCCAAATATCAAAGGTATTTTACGTATTTTCTGTAGAAAAGTGAGCAGCTTAAACTGCAGACCTAAGGTTAAGAGAAACACCATAAACTGAATTATACGTTAAAAGGTTTCCACATTTTGACACCCTTTTGCTTCTTATCTGACAGGGGACGTCCACAGTGACATATGCGGCCTTGCACCACAGAGTCAGATGTGTATTGAATGACCTCGTGGCTCCAATCCATCTAGCTTCGTGAGTCATGACTGTCCATCCCTGGAGTTCATGAATGCTCGTTTTAGCTCAGCTAGCTGACAATCAAGTTCCCATGGAAAAAATTCATCTAAGCAAGCGATGTAGAATTAAGTAATGTAAATGTTCTTTTCAGAAAATACCTAAAAAAGAAACAATGCAAACATAAAATCAAAATTTCAATTGACTTGACTCATATGACAGAAACTCCTACTTGTTAATTTTTCTCACTTGTGAGTCATAACAAACCTAAACTTTCACTCTGAAAGCTGTAGGCAATCCTTCCCGCAAATTATTAGTCACATATTCTGCTCCATTACATGGAGGCGCTTGAATCATCTCATCCAGCCAAGAATCCATGTCATCAATCCCTTTATCTTCTCAACTTGCTACTACTTGACCAATAATCCGAATCTCTTTCAACATTATTATTTTCTACCTTAATGAAAGCATCTGAAAAAAAGGTTGCATTGAAAGAAGAAGAAACGGAATAAATCTGGCCTGCACACATCACGATCCACATACTGACAGTTACAATTAAGAGATTCCCAGTTGCGGAGGAATCGATGGAGCTGATGTCTCAGTTGTCCAGCACCCTGTAGTGAGTCTGCATCTCCATCCTGATGGCCATCAGCGCCACCATTGTGAAATGTACACCACAGGTGCATTGAGCTTCAACAAATCCCACGAACAAATAAATAAGTTACGGAGTATAAACAAAGCTAATGCTTGCAGTAGCTAATGATACACATCTTCAGCCTGTAAATCAAAATATACTCAGAATCAGCGAGAAAATAAAGCTATGCATGTAGGGGTAACAAACAGAAAATAGTATGTGACATTTAGTCCTTTGCTACCTAGGTTCTGTCAGCTCCATGCCTCAAAGAATTACTGAATTCAGTTAGGACTTAGGAGAGATGACGCTTGACATAGAGGAGATGGCCTCACCTGAGCGACCAGGTGATTGATGTCTCTGCTCCTAAATCAGCACCGTCTTCTTCCCAGGCTCGCGCTGTGCACTCGCGCCGCCTATTGTCATCTTGCTTCCACCGGCAGCTCCCCGCCTATCCTCTGCCTACTCTTGAACGAAATCGTGGCAACGACGGACGAATTCACCACCGCAGGAAAGGAGGAGAAGCGGTGGTCGAGTAGCTGTACGCGGTTGCCGGTTGGAGCGGTCCCGGCGGCCGCACTGCTAACCTTCGAACACGCAAACTGGAAACCAGCCGGCGGGGAAGCCAGACTGCCTCCACGGCTGCCGCGATGGCAGATGAGGACCTGACCCACTCCGCCGCCGGCGAGGGGGAGCTCGGTCGAGGTAGAGCTCGCGATGGCGGCTCGGGGCAGGTGGAGGCGTGCACCGCGGCGTGAATTAGGCGGTCTAGGAGAGGCGTATGGGATTTTTTTTAGATCAGGCGTATGGGAATTTGCTGGATCCTTCTATATTATTCAGTCAAAGCGGTGTGGGAATAAAACTAAGCGGTGAAGTGGGTCCAGCAGATGCAATTACCGGGAGTTCTGCCGGTAACCGGTACACAATTTAAGCTAGAAAAAAATAAAAACAGAAGGGAAAAACCAAATGAAAAAGATCAAGAGGTACGTGTCACAAAATAATTGAAGGGATGTAGGAAAAATTGGTGCATCTACAGTTTCCAAATCACTAAGAGGCGTGGTAAATTGTTTGTCTTTTATATAGGGTATAATTCTTAGCGGATACAAAGCAACCTATGAGCTGTGTGATAACTATCATCAGTTTAAGACCACAAATTAAACAAGCTAATCATCAAGCACACTTTATGTGCATAGGTGTGTGGGGGAACACACACACACATAACTACCAATGCACACTCTAAAATTTCAAGAAAAAATGAAAGGGGAGTAATGGAGGTACAAAACCGGTCATTTACAAACATTTAAATCTTTGAAATTCTATAATAATACACAATACTTTAAAAGTTTCTTGTTTAAATCACATCAGGTCATATTTTTAATTGAATATTTTGATGTGTACATGCTTTAACATGTTAAAAATTCACATAGTTTTCTCATTATCTTTAATACTTTGATAAGCTCCAATATTCTGAAGCCTCACTTTTATATTACCAAAAAATACTACTTCCTCCTATTCATATTGATTGAGTCTAATATGAATGAATCTAGATACATTTTAGTACTAGATACATCCATACTAGAGTCAAGTAATATGAATAGGAGGGGGAAGTTGGATGCAACCACACATGTTCTTGAAATATGGACCATTTGTCAAATCTTGTATGTGGATTAAAGACAAAAATACTAATTGATCTAGGTTCTCATGCACTCGCTTTCCAAATATTAGAAAAAATACTATTTATTTTTGTAGAGGCTTAAAAAGAAATCACGCACATATATAGTCAGAAGCTTATCCATCATAAATAATATGTCCATTTGAGTTTTATGAAAATTATAACATGAAAATGCTACATTTTAAGTTTCAAGACCTAAAATGGAAAAAATGAAACAACACAAACAAAATTTTCGCTCAATATTATGCAATGTGATCATGGACCAATATCAATATAACATGCTTGAGATGGTCAACGTGAAAAAATTACTTACATGTGTTTACATGTATGCATGGGTTCACTGGTATGGGAGAAGATGTCGACTTGAACATAAAAAATATGGAAATCAAAATCTAAACATAAAATAAAATATAGACTAATACAAATATATTGAACTTCTTAAATGTTCCATGTCACACAATGTAATGTAAACATTGTCAATGCCTCTGATTGAGCATGTCCAGCCATGCATACATCCGGAAGGACCCCACGATCTCTTTTTTTCATCCGAATGGACGAAAACGGTCCAATCACGCTCGCGGATCCTCGTTTTCGCCCGGACTTGGGCTTTCATCCATCCGGCGAGCCCAGGTCATCCCCGGCCCCCGGGGAGCGCTCGGGGAGTCCGGAGGAAACGAAAGCGCAGGAAACGTCGAGAAAACTTCCCGCGCGGCTGGTGGCCCTGACTTGTCGGCGAGAAAGGCCGATCGCCGTCCTCATCGCATCGTCTTCCACGTGTTGCAAAAGCCTACCGCCGGTCAGTCGAGGCCATTGCAAGGTCGCTGACCGACCTCGTCCCCGCCGACAATGCCCTCCCGATGGACGCGGCACTTGCTTGGTCCAGACAGGATTGGGAGAGGTAGGAGGCGGAGCAGCATAGGTGTCTGCTGGACCTGGCGGCCGCGCCGCCCGCGCCACACCCACCGCACCCGTGCCGTTGATCAAGCTGGAGGAAAGCAGCGATGATGAGTAGTATCGGCCGCCGCCGCCACACGGCGACCCTGGCCAGGGTTCTAGCCGTTGGTACAGAGACGTCGGCCAGAGCAGCCAGCAGGCGTCACCGCCCGAGGACGCCGGCCACTCCAGCGACAGCGACGGCAGCAACTACACGGTGTTCTACCACCATTTCGGCATGTAGAACGCCGTCCTTTTAATTAGTTTATATTCCCTCTCGCCGAATTCAAATGTATTACGAATTTGGCCTATATATGTACCAACTCGTCTATAAATGTTAAATATATCTAAATTTCGCCTATGTTTGAACGCATTTTGTCTGGTTTTGTTTCAATTCGCCCGTATTTGTTCATTCCTCTGGGCTCGCTGCTGGGAATATGAGCCTCCTCAGGCCAAATTTTACATCCATCCGGCGCCGGATTTCGGCCTGGGGAGCCCCAACGGCTGGAGATGTTCTTACAAGTAGAGTTGCATGTGTTTAAGATGCTTGTGTTTGTTGGTAAAATAAAAGTAGATGATATGAATAGGACATACATAAATAGTGGAGGGGATAGGAGGCAAAGGCAGTGATGGGCAGTGACTTGCGTGAGAGAAGCCCTAGCCGCTTTTTGCAAGGAGAGAGAGAAGTAACACTTGGTGAGATTTGCAAGCCATGCCTAGTTTTGGTTAAGGTGAGGTTAGCTGTAGAGGTAAATTGTTACAAAAAATATAGGGCTTTTCTGAAATGGATGAGCTGAGAAGTGAGAACGAACGACTGGATTTTAGCCATACTACTACTAGTAGTTGACACTTTATACAATGTGAGATTGGAGAACATGCTACTAACTAGCACTTCTCATTTAATACAAAAATATCTATTAATTACAGACTTCACAGTCTTAATATTTGGATATCTCTCCCAAGTTATTTGCAAGAACCATACTATATTGGAAGGAGCTCTACCAAGTTCTATAGATATTATTTACCATAGAATATGTATGCATACAAACAATATAATGCATCGAGGGGAATATATAAGACAGTGGGATTATATGAAAACAATTGCTTAGATTATGGTCGAACCCACATATATAGTACAATTAATTTTTGCAACAAAATACAGTGCATAGTATCAATAGTAATATATATTTTGTTATACGAAAACTTAAGAGCCCTAAACTCCATATATACATATATGCCAAGTTATTTGCACAGTTTTTTTTTTTTGTAAACGTGCTCTACCAAGTTCCTAGATATTTGATGATACCATGTAAAAAATATAAGGATGGAGCAGAATGAAAACATCTACTTGCATAGATATGCGATGACTCTCACTATTATAATTTTTTTTGTTACACACCAAAGACTAAAAATACAATTTTTTTAGAAGTTGAAATGTATCTACATGACAAATATGGAACTGCATGGAAAAATTTCAACTTCATAAAAATATCATTATTTGGTTGTTAATGGTGCTAGTTCTACAAAAAAATATGCATAGTATCAAATTATGTACAAAAACATATAGTAACAACTTGCTCAGTTGTGATGAGGTGACGAAGTTCAATATAAATTTTTGGAAGCATAACAAAACATATTAAATAACAAATATGAAACAGTTTCGAACAATAAGCTATATTGCCAGCTTAAAAACAAGCACCGAATCCAAAATAATACATCCAAAACTTGGGGAGAATACTAACTTCATATGGAAAAAAGTATTTATAGAAAATTTCTTACATTCAACGAAAATACATAAAATACCGACAACTCCATCTTTAGGTTTAAAAGGACAGAATCCAAAAAAAACGTGGGGACCGACACTAACTACATACTAAAAAAATGTATTTATTGACGATTTTGTACATCCTATGAGTGCCATCATCCTACATATTACAGTTACAAAAAAAAATACATCATATAGTTAAAATGTTTCATGCCATGTATGTAATGTGCAATAATTATTACATCCAGCAAGAATTTGTAGTTGAAAAGATCATCTATAAGATAACAACCTGCCCATATGAACCATACCCTGTATTTTTCCGAGGATTTTTGTGTATGAAAGATACATCCTATGAGCATACATATACAACTCCAATGATATGGTTCATGTGCGCCATATTCTTTGAAACGGAGGTAGTGCTATTCATATACACAGGATGTACACTAGTAGACAACAGGTATTTTATTCGGGGCTGCAAAGAGCATTAGTCCCGGCCATGTTTTGAATCAAGACTATTTTTAGCATCAGTCCTGGTTCCAACTGCTAGGACGCGCGGCCACCTCTAATCCCGGTTCGATCGGGACCTCTAATCCCGGTTGATAATACCAACCCGAACCAAAGGAAATGCGGTGGGTGCGGCAGGCCATGAGCACCTTTAGTCCCGGTTGCTATCATCAACCGGTACTACAGGTCCATTTCTATATATATACCCCAACCCTGCCTAAGCTTGTGAGCCACACTTAGTTTTTTTCCCTTCCAAGCACAAAAGAATGTTGCCACTTGAGTTCACACAAAACAAATATGATATGAAGTGCCCGAGCCACATTTAAGCTTTCTTCTCCTTTTTTCCTTGCCGATCGAGGTTAACAACTTTATCCTTTCACCCGTCATTGATAAAATACATGTGTCGATGTACATCACTTCACTATTTATGATGTTCTCTAATGGTTTTGGATGTACTTAATTGTATAATGCAGATAAGCCGACAATGGATGTACGTTGACCGACGCAGTGACGAGTTCATTGAGGGTCTGAATAGTTTTCTCCATGTGGCCGTGGAAAACAAACGGAAATATTTTATGTGTTGTCCATGTGTTGTCTGTCAGGATAAGAAGGATTACTCTTCCTCGGACACCCTTCACATCCACATGCTTCAGTACGATTTCATGTCCAGCTATAATTAGTGAACGAAGCACGGAGAAAGAGGGATTACGATGGAAAACAATGAATAAGCAGAGAATAATGACACCTATCCTATGTTCCTTCAATATGGTGATACTGCAACGGGGGAAGCAGAAGATTATGAGGCATCAGATGAGCCCGTTGATGATCTTGGTCGGGCCATTGCTGATGCAAAGAGAGACTACGAAATTGTTATATTCGACTTGTGAAAATGGCCAGAAAAAAGCTAGGTAGCAGACTGAATTATTGCAATGGAAGGTAGAGAATGGTGTGACTGACTCGGAATTTGAAAAGCTGTTGAAAATAATGAAGAAACGACTTTCAAGGGGTAACAAATTGCCCGCCAGTACGGTACGCTCTAGAATTAGATGTGCAGAAGATACATACATGCATTAATGAATGCATCCTCTATCGCGGTGAGGATTACATATAAACTACTAAAACCATACATCCTGCAATTAACGTACACATGAAAATGCTCAGTTGTCCAAATAATAGATGAGTAATGCTAGACGTACAGACAAATCCTACGGAATTTTCTTACGTGATTGGACGGAACGAGTGCAGTTTCACTAGTAGAAAAATGGGCATCCATCTAAGCCATAAATACCGGTTCGTAAGGACCTTTAATACCGGTTCGTGACACGAACCGGTACTAAAGACCTTTAGTACCGGTAAAGCACCATTGCACTAGTAGACCTTTAGTAGTTCGAGGATTTAATACCGGTTCGTGACACGAACCGGTACTAAAGATTTTAGTACCTCGTGTCACGAACCCATTAAAGGTTTTTCTCCCCACACAGCTCCAACACCCCCTGGATCGCCTTTTTGACAGTAAAATAGAAAAGAAAATGATAGAAAATTCAAAAAATAAAATGTTTTCAGATTCTTGTATGTTATGCAACCTACTATTAGGGAAAATTAAAAAAATGAATTTTCACTTTTTTGCAAAAAAGTTTTAAAAAATGGTAAAACGGTAATAACTTTTGCATACGACGTCGAAAAAAAACGTATAATATATCAAAAAAATCTGTGGAAAAAGTTACATCCGATTTCACCAGGGTTTACCCGGTTAACCAATTTTTAGATTCTCAAAATTCCAAATGAAAATATGAAAGCAGGAAGATTTTAGGTTTTTCCCAAAAATTTAGAATTTTATATTTTCTTTATTTTTAAAAATTAAAATTAATAATTATAAGATTTTTTTTGAATCCCAGAATATTACTATTACTTTTAGCAAATTATAAGATTTTCAAATTTTCAGGTTTAAGGTTTGGCAAAAAAAATTATTAAATTTTTTAAAAATAAATAAAAATAATACAAATTAAAAAGTTAATTTTATTTATTTATTCAAAATTATTATTACATCATTACTTTTGTTTATTAAAAAATTATTTGCAATACAAATAATAAAGAAGTGTGACATTGACCAACATGTTAATAGGATTGATATGATAGTAGTATCAACAACATGCAAGCACTTGGAAGTGGGACGGAAAGGAACCAAGTTAAGCGTGCTAGTGTTGGAGAGTGTGAGGATGGGACCGGGAAGTTTGACCAAGGGTAAGTAATTGACTAGAGATTAAGTGTAGTTAGAGACTAACGGAAATATTAGAAATTGTGAAAAAAGGGAGTGAAAAAAATGGATAAAAATATTAAACGAAATAGCATTTTTGTGAAAAAAAAAAAAAGATCACCAGTTGGAACCGGTACTAAAAGGCCTAATGGATACCGGTTCCAAAACCGGTACTAAAGGCCCTTTGGAACCGGTACTAAAGGGGGGTTTTTCTACTAGTGTTTGTGTCCACAAAATTTTCACGCAGCATCAACCTGATTGACACAGCAGGGCGTAAATAGATTCCGTAACAATTTGTTCCATAAATATAGCATTATTGATAATAAATACACTTAACTGCACATTTAGAAATCTACTCCGTGACTAGACATCGATCTTTGTGACTAACGAGAAGCTCATTAATGCACAGAAAACAACTAGGTCCTCCTCCGTGGCTAAATGGAGCAAAAACAAATCAGCACATCCATGGCCAAAATCGAATTCAGGTCGAGCAAACGGTAACCCCAAAATCAACCCGAGCATATAGAAAAGCATGCCGACTCGAAGGACTCACCAACACCATGACGTGGATGCTCTCCTTTCGATGACTACACTAACGATGGCTGCAATGCCACAATAGCATTGATTCACGGAGCAGCGGCGAAGATCTCCTTCACCAATTAATACCTCAGACGATGGCCGCAATAACTCAGAATCATCAGATTGGCGAGGCCGTCCCGCCGAAGGAAACCTCCCAGCACGGCCACACCCTGACCCAGCCACCACGATCTGCTTCTCGCACCGACCAATCTCGACCACCGCTACTCGAACTGACCAGAGATACTCCTCTGTGGCTTTCTGTCGGACCGCTCTCACCGCCGACAAGGTTGATTCAGCGGTGTAGATGGGGAAAGGGAGTTTACACGGGTGAGAAGAGAGGACGAGAACGGGGCTGGCTATCCCCGAAATTGCAATGGGCATAGAAAAAAAATTGAAGGGGAAGGGAAATTCCGTGTCCGCCGTTTTGGACATTAGCGCCAGTGTTTTTCGGTCGCTGGATCGTGATCTCACAGACCGGGCAAATGAACCGCGGTAGACAAGACAACACCTAATAGAAATTAGGTTTTCTTATGAGGTAATTGCACCACAGGTACAAGAACTTGCATCCTATGTGCATTTTCATACAAAAACTTCAAAAATGTGTTCAGGTGGTACAAGAACTTGTCCTGGATATGCACAGTTCATACAATTGAATGTGGTGGCGACACGTGGCAGTTTGGAGGCGGGAGAGGAAGGTTTGCATAGCAGCGTTTCAGAAACAGGATAATTATGAAGAGGTCCTCCCACCTCTCTGTATAACGACCGCAGAAATCACGCAACTGGACGTTGCCTTCCTTTCTCTTCGTCGTGGGTGGCGAGGACCAGGCGAGTTCGTGGGCGGCGGCGGCGGACATGGCGGACGATCCACGCCGGCGAGAGTGGCGGGAGGAACCTCCGCAGTATGGTACGTCTCGTGGCCGTCCTCGTTTTCTGTTTCTCCTCTTCTTCTCTGTGTTTCTCCTCCACGGCCATGGATTTTCGTGGGGCCGATCTAGCCATGTGTGGACGATTAGCTGCGCAAAATCAGTCGGAGACGTCGTTGTACTGCTTAGGGATAGGTTTGGGGAAGGTTTTGGTCGAGATGGTAGGTGTTCATGTTAGGCTCCAGGAAATTTTGATCGGAAAAGTTGCGATTTTGTGTGATGAACAAGTCGAATCAGCTCGGATGAATGCATCTACTCCATTGCTGGTGTTGTGTTTGCAACAATGTAGCAGTAATCCATCTTGTTTTATGAAGTTTAGCTCCGAATCGAAGCTGCACAAGTTAACTGAATATGAAGACTCAATTTTAACTGAATTTTAACTGAAAATGTAGAGGTGGAAAAGATGCCATTTTCTATGATGAATAAGTCGAATCAGCTCGGATGAATGCATCTACTCCATTGTTGGTATTGTGTTTGTAACAATGTAGCAGTAATCCATCATGTTTTATGAAGTTTAGGTCCAAATGGAAGCTGCACAAGTTAACTGAATTTTAACACTTGCATTTTTTTACTGAATTTTGACACTTGAGCAGAATTCTGCAGATGATCCAGACAGATTTACTGTTGAGTTTGATCACAATGGTTTTTCTGTGGTCTGAAGGAGCATTTGGAGTACATTGGTGGGACTGTGGATTTCTTTGACAATTGCAACACTGATACTTTCTCACTTCTCTGGCTTGAGGATTTTCTTAAGCAAGGAGGGAATGAAATGACAGACAGAACAAAGTTCTACTGGTGTGTTCCTGGGACTGACATGAGAGATGGATTGTGTCTCATTGAGAATGATGGTGACATTGTTGCAATGATGGCAGCTGTGAGAGAGGTGAAGACACTGTCAGTTATGGTTGATCACAAAAATTTCTTGCAGGGGCTGAGGATAGATGTTGTGGTGCCAATTCGAAGGAAATACACTAGAGGTGGAGATGAAACAGAGCAAGAGAAAGAGATTGTTGATGAAGAACCTCTGTCATCTGCATGTCTGTCATCAGGAGAGTTACAAAGTGAGGATGAGGATGATGGTGACAATGACAGTGACTTCTATGACAGTGACTATGATGCTGAAGATGGTGATGATGATATGTTTGTAGATAACATTGACAAAGATGTTAATGACCACAATAAGTGCACAAAGATTGTTGAGTTTGAGGATGATGCTGGGCTTGATCATGATAATCTGAAACTGACCAATGAGCAGCAGAAGCTTTTGGAATACATGTTCAAAGAATTCAATCCTGAAGTAGACATGGCAACCCCTGTCTTCAAAATTGGAATGTTATTTTCTAGCATGGCTGAATTTAGGAAGGCTTTGACAGCTTATGGTGTGAATGAGAGAGTAAAGATTAGGAAGTCAAGGAATGAAGCAACTAGGCTTGATGCTCATTGTGAGGAAGGATGTCCTTGGATGATCAAGGTTTCAGAAGAGAAAAGGGAGGGAGCCATTGTAGTGAGACAGCATTGCAGTGAGCACACTTGTGAGAGGTACTGGGAGTTGAAGTCACTGACAGCTCCTTTCCTTACTCAGATCTTCATTGATGAATTCAGAGATAACCAAAAACTTGGTTTGAAAGCATTTGCAGCAAAAGTACAAAGGAAATTCAATATGTGCCCAAACAAATTTAAGTTGGGAAGGGCAAGAAAGGCAACACTTAACATAATCCATGGGGATGAAAAGGAGCAGTTTGCCCTGTTATGTGACTATGGGCAGGAGTTGAGGAGATCAAATCCTGGATCAAGATTCTTCCTGAGCACCAACAAATTAAAGAAGTTGCAGATGATGTTCCCAAAGAGCTCCTGCCTATGTTTCTTCAGCATTTTCTTGTTCTCTGCCTTCCTCATCTCTAGCTGTAGCTCCACCCCCTTTAGCTTCATCAGCAGCCATGAATTCTCCTCTTGCAGTTTCTTCTTCTACTTGTAAGAACAAACATCAACCAAGTCAGTCCTGCCTAAACTGAATTTCAGTTAACACTGAAATTTAACTCACCAGTGTAGATGGAGAAGATGATCCTCCTGCAGTCGATGACTCCATTGCCCAACCATCGCCATTCTTCCAGAAGTACTCACCTGTGATCGTCGCCCACGGATCTCCCTCCTTCCAGATGCGCATGTCTTCCTCCTTCAGTTTGCTGGGGGTGGTGGTGGGGGAGGCTGCCGCAGGCTGTCCACCTGAGCCTCCATGACGCGAATCTGCTCAGGCTGACATTGCTTGGAATTGCCGGCGCCAGCCATTGGGCTCTGCCATGGCCGCCCTCTCCTCCTCCGATGCTAGGCAGCAGTACAACAACATGTACTTCTGGACCAGCTTGTCGTACCTCCGTTGCCTCTCCTCGCAACCCTCTCCTCTGTCGCCGCAGTGCTGCCATGGCCTTCCTCCGCCACCGCATGTCGCAGCCGCGACGGCCACGAGCAGGAGCAGGTGCTGGAGCCACGGGCCTGCCCCTCCACCGCGGCCCTCCGCGACGGGCAAACCCTGGCGGCGGCGTCCGGCCCGTGCTGTCCATGCTCCCCTCCCCTTGGTCCGCCATGCATCTAGGGTTTGCTTCTGGTCGCCGCCGCAGAGAGGAGAGGAGAGGGGAAAGAGACGAGCGGAGAGGAGAGGAAAGCTTCTGGACGCGCGCGAAATCTCAATTTCTGTAAGGACTTCTCTGCAAAAACGCTTTGACGGTTGACAAGGGACGCGTGGCAGCTCCAGACACCACTTATACCAACAGTGCACATCCAGGACAAGTTCTTGTACCACCTGAACACACTTTTGATGTTTTTGTATGAAAATGCACATAGGATGCAAGTTCTTGTACCTGTGGTGCAATTACCTCTTTTCTTATCTCGGTTTTCGCAGTGATACATTTTCTGAAGTTACTTTGTTCCAGTCTACTCCGTACAACACCTTCTCAATTTCTCACATTGGGAGCGAGTAAAGTCGTGATTCCTGACTCCTGAGTTGGGAAATTAGCACCATCGTACAGCCAATGATACAGCACTGAATGGTACCCCAAAAGAGAGGAGCTCGAAGCAAAGCATGCATGAGAATAAGAGAAAGCAACAGCTAAATGCTTCACGCCAGGACACAACACAGAGAACAAGCGACTACATCGGTCATCACCCTCACTCTGAATCCAAGAGAAAAAGAAGAGGCAACAAGCTCCCTACTAGCACTAACTATGGTAGATGTGTTTTACTAGACTGATTAGCAGCAACACTCATTAACTGAAGCTAACTAGAGCAAGCCCACACGTTCAGGAGGCTTAAACTTCAGACTTCAGAGCCCGTGGCTGTGATGCCGGTAGTGGCCGAAGAAATGCGTCGGGGAAGGAGCGGCCGCCGGCGGGAGCATCGTGAAGTTTTGGAGGCCGCCGGGGAACGGCCAGGAGCCGCCCGGAGCAGCTGACAGCGGCATCGTGATGGGAGCCGGCACGGGGCACTGGTAGCACTTGGTGAAGAGGCCGAAGGAGTTGATCTGGCGAACGAAGTTGGTCATGCTCGCCCAGCCGCCGAAGCCGAAGCCGACCACCAGCACCCACATCACCACGAACGTGTTGATCACGTACGTCCCCGTCCATCGCCCGGCGAACCGCGGCGGCTGCTCCACCGCGTTCTGCATGTCAACATTCAGACAAGAGTTGATTAATTTGGGCCATAGCAGAACAGAGTTACATTGCAATTGTTCATCTTTCTAAGAGTACAACTGGTGTCCTTTTGAGGCACTTTGCTGTGGTGTCCGTCCAAGGTCCATTGGCCATTGGGGTCGGGTCCGAGCACCAGGTGGTACAAAAGCACCTTTGTCGTCTTAGGCGCTTTTCACTTTACTTCTACGAAGTGTGCGAAATAGTTGACGCTGCTCGTGTTTGTCTTACATCCAGCACGACCACTAATTATGTTTCACGCTTAATCATATATAGCCATAGCTTTAAGTTGCGCTCGAGTGAAAAGTTGTGCTGCAAGCTGTGCCAAGTGACATCTAATCAAGGCCTAGCTTCATAGCTTGGCCTTGGCATGCCAATGCAAAGCAACCAAGTTACGAGATGCCCAAAGAATATAGAAGGTGTGCAATAAGCTAAAGTGAAAGCAAAGTGTAACTGTTCTCAATTCTAAGATGCACAATGTACTCCTAGCAAGGACAGTAAAACAGGGAGAGTAAAACATTAGTGTTACCTCACGGGCGTGCGCGGAACGGTATGTGACCATGTGCGCGAGCGCCGGGATGATGTAAACGGTGAAGCTGACGAGGAGTGACCCGACGGCGGAGTTGATGGGCCCGAAGAAGGGGAAGACGATGGCGAGGAACCAGATGGGGACGACGACGGGGAGCCTGGCGGCGGCGCGCTTGCAGAGGCTGCGGCAGTCGTGGAGGCCGATGAGCTTCTCCCAGACGAAGTAGAGAGGCGTGCATGCGAAGCCGAAGGTGATGATCTGGTGGACGAGCATGAGCACGACGGCGGCGTCCCGGAACGGTGTGCGCGGCAGCAGAGAGAGCGCGTTGGAGTGCGTGAGCAGCTGGTCCCCGAATGCCCAGTAGACGCTCGCCGCCGACGGCAGCGTCAGCGTGAGCACGTACAGCGTCGCCAGCAGGTAGATGGCCTTGAACTTCTGCGGCCGCCACATCGCGTGCATCACCTCCCTGAAATTAACGTAAGATAGGTGATTAATTAGAGTTAGATCGAGCTGCTGTAAATCATGGACCGATGTTTATACTGCAAAGCCTGCAACGAGGTGACTGAAGCGTGGCGTGCAGTGCTATTTGCATTTTCATTTCTGTGCGTGCAGTGCGCGGCGCTGCAGCGCTCTTGCAAGCTAGTGTGGTACAGACTACAGAGAGCTCTGCGCCATTTTTCGGTGCTGTTTGTATCTGCGGACAGGCGTTATCGTATGTAGCACGGGTTGAAGAAGCAGGGCAGGAGCCCTGCTGAATGTAAAAAGCAGCAAATGCTCCTAGGGTAGAGCGGCTCTTTCCCTGTGGCTGGCCAGAAAATGAATGGGATGGGATGGCCGGAGGCCAAGGTTTCAGAAGAACAGAGATGCCCTGTCAGTGCAAATGAAACTGCACGCATTTGGTGCCAAGGCTGAACAGTGCACAGAGGTTGTCTGGCTTGGCATGTGTCAGCTTGCTACTTACTTTGTACCTTCATTTCGAAATTGCTTTTGGAACAAGACATTTTGAAATTGCTGTGGGCCAAGGCTGTCTCGTCCATCCGCAGCACGCAAGAAATTGGACTAGCGTGTACACTTGTGGTTACATTCTGAAATGTACAACCTACTAGCTAGTAAATTATGCAGTCTATTCAACTGCATACAACGGAATAGAGTGGGCTTGCTGTGCTCACCGGATAACACAGAACTTTGGCGGAGTTGGTCATGTCCAGGCCCTAGAGCCCAGAGGTCCACATGCCAGGACCCATTACCCATCTAATGAAAACTATTAATTACTGACACTAATCTCAGTAAATTGATAGGAGTGCAGGGTGTTCGTTAGCTTACACAGTAACAGCATGCCCACCGAAGGTGTAGAGAATGTTGGTGGCCCCGGTGAAGTAGAGCACCATCTTCGTCGGGCCCGAGTGCTTCACACCGTCAACCTAAGTACAGGCGTCCACAAAGATGAACAGCACAAGTGTTCGTCAGCTTAACTTCATTCAGTGTTCTTCACACCATCTACTAATTCAGATGCGAAATGATAGAGATGGTGTGTACTATTGAACGGACCTGGCCATGGATGAGGGAGGCGACGGCGAGGTACCAGGCGGTGTAGGTGGTCATGACGAGGCCGAGGAACGACCAGATCCGGTAGTTGTGGAAGGACGGGATGAACACCGTCGTGGCGCAGCAGGCGCCGAAGATGTACGTCCACGTCCTCTTGTCGAGCCGGTCGTTGATGTAGTAGATGTTGCTGCAATGCAAACGCACATCAGACAATAGCTCGTAATCAGACATCCGCTTTAGTTAACCTAGCTCAGGCCTAATCATACCGGAAGAAACAAATTAAACGAGCCCTCCCAGACGACACGTACTTTTCTCTATTACCCGTGTCCATGCTTTACCAAACAGAAATGATGAGCGACATTAGCTCAGTTCATGGTCTGGTACCTGGCGCACGCGATGAGCTGGATGACGGAGCCGAAGAGGAGGAATGTGCAGTTGAATGCGAGGCCGACGTTTCTCCAGTGCCTCCCAAGCAGCCCGTCCAGCACCTCGAACCACTGCAATTCAGACAAGCGTTTCAGTTCAGACTTCTGACCGACGACATGCAAGACGGCCAAGCAATGGATCTGCAAGCTATGGAGGGAGACATCGATCGATCTTCTCCTACCTGGATGACATGGTTCCTGAAGTCCGCCTTCTCCCTCTCCTTCCTGGTCCTGTACTCCAAGTACAGGATGCTGATGAGGTACGCCGTCCAGCTGCCCATTAAGCCGTAGAAGAGCTGGAACAGTATGCCGCTCAGCATCCCCAGCTGCGAGAAGGAGTATGGCAACGTCAGCAGCACCTGGGCCACCTGATCAGGATGAAAGCATTCAGACAAAGTGAGGACTAGCAAGCTAATGCAGCACACAGCAGACACTAGTGCCGCCATGAGATCTCCTGAAGAAACTGAGGAGAATGTTCACCTGGTTGGAAGCGCAGCTGAACCAGGCATCGTAGGCTGAGCCGCCGTGCCAGAGGAGGCCGGAGAGCCGCGACTTCGCGGCGCTGGAGTCGCCGTCTTGCTCCATCTCCTCGTACCGGCCTACGCCGATCGTTCCTGGCACCTTCTCGTCGGCGAGGCTTTCATTGGCTGCTGCGGCCATTATCCCTCCTCAAGCCTTGCTTCTTGACGCTTGTTTGTCCTGACTCCTCTGTTACTTCTTGAGCTAAGACTCTCTCGTCGCGTTTTTGTTGATCGAGCTTACAGTTGAGTAGAGCCCTTGGTTGGGATGCCTTTGCCTTGTGGAGTGAAGGGAGGAGGGGGAGCGGTGTCATATATATGCAACCCAACGGGGTGCTACGTGCTAGCAGTAGCAAGCAGGGTCCTAACAGGGAGGGCGAATAAAGCCCAACATGTGAACATAAAGAAAAATGTCTTTTTCCTAATCTCTATGTTTCTTTCCATGACCTCTTTTGGCTACAATTGGAAAGAGAAAGGAAAGAGGACAAATAAATGTTAAAGGAATAAATATGACCAGTTTTAAAGTGTTTTACTCTTTTGTCAGATGGTCATACTTTTGATTGTATTTGACAGATTTGCCAACTCATAGATGGCCACTTTATTTGTACCTCCACAATTTTCTCACAATTTCTCAAACTTCAAAGTGTCTCTATTGATGCGTACATGTGTGCTGGCACACATATGCCATGATATGCACTTGGCCGATTAACTTTGTTGACTTGTATCAAAGAACCTTGGCGCTTATATTACCAAAGCATGCGAGAGTCCATTTATAATCTCTGATTCTATATTTAGTTTGATGATGATATGGCAAGAATTTCTTACACATGACAACCAGGCTAGTTTTTTTTTTCTTTTTTGAAAAACAAACTAGCACAAGTGGACAGATAAGATAAAGATCAAGCACTTGGACCTTTTGATATATGAAAAAGGAGGAAAAGGATTCCATATATTACAAAACTATGTGTTATATTCCACTGCAAGTCTATAACAAATCTATAGCCAAGTACCTTTTTGAAATTTAAATTAAATAAAATATATTGGAGAATGAAAGAAATATAATTTCGAAAGGAAAAGGAAAAATAGAAGTAGGAACGACGAAATTTAGGAAATAAATAAATTATTTGCTAGTTGACAGAAATTTTGAGAGTTTTAAAATAGGAATGCATAAAAATAAAATGCGTTTGAATTTTGAAATCCTTGATCTTCTCGTAATCTTATGAACATTTTATATGTTAAATTCATATAGAATATCTATAATGATTTAGAATACATAGTTTTCTCACACTGTAATTATTTTGATAAATTTTAGTTGTTCCTATATTTTACTGGTTACTTTACTACATTAGATATAGGGTTAAGCACCAGATTTGGATTTTCAAATCTAGTTTATTTTGCTAAGTAGAATTAGTAAAGTTGAAATTTCTTGATCTGATTGTAGTAAATTTGAAAGGCGATATTGTCGTCCTATTTATTTATACTGAACTTTTCTATCTGATCATAATTTTTCTACCCTTTAGTGTATGTTAATTCCATAATTACATTATTGGATATACTATGTGAAAAATCTTTTATTTGTCTCGCTAGCAATATGAACTACAAAATTCTCATTTTTCATCGAGGTCCATTTGTCCATACAGTTCCCTTACATATCATGAAAATTGCATCTTTAATTATACACCAAAACTATAATTGTTTGCAAGATTAGAGTATGTAGTGTTTTAAAAAAATCTTTTGTTACTGTGGATTCCACCACAAAAATAAGCCAACACAACCTTTCATATTATTCCACCAATTTATCCATGCCCCTTGATGTATTATAATGTGTTTGTTTGTGTACTATTTTCTCGAGCATTTGTTAAATATCTGAACTTGGTAGAGTACTTCTGAGAATATTTACAAGCAAATAAATTGGCTAAAATGCCTAGATTTCAAGAGCTGTGAAGTTCACGTGTAACTACATACAACTTTCTAGAGTGTATGTCTAGGATATAACGTTTAACATACTTTTGGAACATGGGAGCATATTCTCCCTATATTTTGAAATATATCTTACACATATTTTAAATTTCAAAAAAATTGAAACAAAAAATTAGCACGTACATCTCCACGTGCTACGCGCTCACAAAGTCGTTTCATAAAAAAATGAACTTATCATGTAACGTGTGTAAAAAAGACAAAATTCAGTGCTAATAACAATGCTTTTCATATGATAAATTTTCTCTTTTTTACATAGACCACAAAAAATATTATTTTTTCGTGAAACTTGACACACACACATATATTATGGATATGTACATGTAAAATTTTTTGTCAAAATTTTTCCACACTTTGAAATATGTTTTATTGGTAGAGGGAGCATACGCACCTGGGAGCCGAATTGAATTTCCGTTAACATACCAGCAATTTTCGAGGCATGAGTACTCCTGAACCTGATATTACTTAGTCCAACATAAATTGCATAGTATGCAGACCCCTAAGTTATAGACAGGTCGTGAACGCGGAGTTTAATTACTTCGGACTATTTTTCATTTGAAACTTATCATCTTTCCTAAGCTACAACTTTTAATTTTTGTTATGAAAAAATGACATGCACGTACATATGTTTTTCGACAAAGAGTATAAATTAATCTCACAGAGATACCAATTACACCTAGCATCTGCAACAACGCACTGCGCTAGTGACATTACGGATACATACAATCAAAAAAAGAAAGAAGAATTACCAAAAAAATAAAAGCCCCGCTACAGTGATCTAATCTTTTAAACAACATCACTAACATCACCATGACAGTCCAAGTTCAGCTTCTCCAAAAGCGACGCCTCCAAGAAGATAATAGTGCACTAGCGCTGTCGTCACCCGATCATAGATCTTAGGTTATCACCCTGAAGAAAATCCTCACTCTCAAAATAATGCCTTCAACAAGGACATTGTCAGACACAACCAATTAAGGCTAGATCTTGGATTTTTACCTTAAAAGTTAAGATTTTGAACTTCTCATGTGCAGTCGCCCCCACTCGCATGCCGCTGCTCTAAAGACACCGATCGCGAAGCCAATTCGTCCTCGCCACGCATACTCGAGTCACCATTGCAAGACCACAGATATCGGCTTCCATGTCATTCTCCGCCAGCACCACAGAACGAAAACGTGATCCATGATAATAACCGCCAGCAGAGCTTCGAAACGCTCCCTCCGTAACCAAACGGCCGGAGTAAAAAACATGGGTGCGCTCGACAGAATTCCACCTGATCTGGCAACATCCAGGCTTGATTCGCCCAAAGGAGCGCCGGCGAAGCCTTCCGAAACACGACACATCCGCCAAATCGATGAGGACAGGCACCGGCAGATCTGCATCTTGGCGCGAGAAGAAATCTAAGGACCGCCGCCATTATTCGCAAGACTAGCAGGTCCCCACACCGCTGGTCGTCTCCAAAGCTGAGAAGGCAGAAGAGGAACAAGGGGATCCAGTGCAGAGCATCGGCCTAACCCCAGGATTACCAGATCGGACCGCAGCCTCCACCGGATCTCGCAGGTCAGGGCACCTCCATGGGCGCCACACCCCTCCTCCACAACGCCCCCCGCCGGACTAGGATGCGGCGGACGGCGGCGAGCAGAGGCGGACTAGGGTTCCCCCGGAGTCGCTCGGGAGAGGAGCAACTCGGGAGGGGTCGGAGTCACTCACGGCGACCGAGCAACTTATTTAAAAAAATCGGACTCGAGCACGTACATATGTGCATCCTCTACATGTGAAAAAATTATTTAAATTTTTTAGAGGTCTAGCAATATAAATTTAGAGCCGGCAAATTATGGGCCTCGTTTTCGGACGTGTCGGACCTGGACGGACAAAATATATCCATATGCGATGGCTATTGGGATGGCCTTATATGCAATCTCATTTCCAAAATCTGCCGTAGAACTTTCACACCCACCCGTTTTCATCTTTTGATGCCCCTGCCCAACGTAGCGCGTGCAAATGGACGAGCCTGGCTGGAAAGGCTCTGCCCACATAGAGCGGGGAGATGTCCAGCTCGCCCTCATCGATCAGGTCTCGCCGGTGCGCCACTCTGCCTCCATGAACAAAATGCATGCATCATGCTGCATCTCAAGTTCTCAACCCATCACTCCATCAGTGACACGAGGTAGTTTGGGTCCTTTGTGGCAGCGAGGCTTCGAGGCCAAATATACGAGAGTTGGAGCGTGTGCGTGCGGTGCTACTAGAGTCCGCGGCCGCCTGGTCCGGGGACATTCCGTCCTTCAGTCCGGTACGGTGTTCCCCCTTTGTTTTGCTTCTCTAGGTAACAGTTCTCGCCCCTTAAACAAAAGCAAGCACATCAATTCTCTCTCCCGATCCCTAATGCAAGCTAGCAGTATGGCAAAATCAATCTGGTTTTATGTTCCTCGTGCCGATTCCGTTCACCATACTCTGCAGAATTAGATAGTGAGCCGATTGTCCCGGCACATCACGCCGTTCCTTGAAAACAGAAAGCTTCCGTTCTTGAACTGAAGAAAGAAAATCCACTACTCGTCGTTGGAGGCGGCGATTCGGTCCCGATTGGCTAAGCGATCTCCCAGGCTTCATGATGCGCGGCCGAAATGCTGCACGGGGAGCAAGGCTCCGTGTTGGCTGTACGTATTGCGGCTCCGCTCCACCGATCAATGGCGGATATGATAAACTGCATGCAGGGCTCTCCAGGCTCCAGCTGCTTGGCTAGTTCTTCAAGTCCGGCGTGCATCCGGTTGGATAACAGTTTTCTGTTGCGAGCTCTCGTAGATTCAGATAAGTGCTGATCCTAGTAAAAGTTCTCATCTGGCGCTGTAATTAACCAATTGGCACACATTGCCAGCTTTCATACGTCCTGAAAAATAAGGCAACCGTGAAACTTCTTTTACTGTCTGTGACTGCGGAGAATCTCGAGAAAGTCAGGGAGAGCTACACCTGTGGGTGCCGCCAAAAGTCCGAACGCTGTGAAAATTCTCTCGGCTTTACAGTTTTTATAAGGCTCAACAAAGACATCCAAATCGTCGTGAGCGTCTCAGCTCAGCAAGCTTTGCTGCAGCGTAAGAACAAAGGCTGAGTTCCTCCGTCAACTTTTCAGGTTGGAGCATCCTCGACAGCTGGGGTACAAATTTTTGGGGAAACTTACTCATCATTTTTATGTAGGCATTCAAATGGAAGTCCAGCTTTGCCTTGTGGATGATATAAAAACCCGAGACTTCTCAATTTCAATACGAAATTGGGGGCCGTGTGGCTCCTTTAATCGAAAAATAATAATGGAAGTGTCCACGATAGCTAGTTAGCTACTAGGCCACGGCGCCCTCTTGTTGTTTCACCGGTCCATGGTTTTGTTGCCACATCCAACATGGGTTAGGGCATCTTCACCGGCACCCCTTCATATAGTCTGCGGCACGCAACATCGCTGGAGAAGCGTTTTGGGGACGTCGATAAATACTACCGCGGATTTGGGGCCGACCTATACCTACCGGTGCCACCTAAAATAATCTCCTAAAATATCTTCACTTATTTTTGAATAAATCAAAACATAAAACTAGAATGCGACCATATTGCCACTTCCAACAGTCATGAAGTAAATAAATGATGTCTTAAGAAAACATTCCAGGTGTTCGTTATCCTGTACTAATAGCAACCATATTCTGTAGGCGACCAAGTTATGTTACTAGCATTGAAGTACTTAATGGTGTGAAATTTTTGGAGGACCATGCAAAGGATCAAACCTGCAAATAATACACATGCACACTAGTAAAAAACAGTATGAAGCCACAGCATCTCCAAAAGTTGAATAATCACGAGCTGTCATATGTATCTAGCTATGTCTTTGATGATAATATGCACGGCAACATAGCTGAATATCTAACTTATGCTTTCTGCTGGCTCTCGTCAGAAGAGAAAGCTAGAGTGTCTGATTGGTATGATAAGTGTGCTCTTTCGAAAGGATCGCGAACTTATAAGAAAAAAACAGGGAAATAATGTAAGAGAGTACATCTAGATGTCTTATTAGACCCCAAGATCTTGGAGAACAGGAGTACTCTTATCTTCATACGAAGATCTCTGAACTCCGAAGTGTAAACTAGTATGCAAAGACAGGGAGAAGTGGCATGTGTACTATCTTTATCTTTCGGGATCTAGTGTGCATGTCAAAGCTCTCATGAAAACAATTGTGTAAAAGCAAGTGCGATACAACATATCGTCTGATGAAAACACGTACTTGAGCAAAAGCAAGTGTGATACAACATATTCTCATCTGGTCTGTCGACAAAGCCACTTTGCTCCCAGTCACCCACCATGCATCTTTTGCAAAGAAGTATGAGGTATTGTCTCATCTGCGTATTTGAAAAGTTGTCGAGCTGCAATCGATTAGAAACTCTTTTCTTTTTTGTTCACATGTACCGGTTGGCTCAGCTATGAGTAGATTCCGTATCAAATGATGCTTATAATTCACTATGAGTGCGTATGCAGAGGCAAATACACACAGGCTTATCTACGGGCGCAATATACATTGCACTCTAGTATCTGAACCGCACAAACTTCACACGAACCACACAAACTTCACACAAACACTAGGACTGCGCTCTGGCACGCTTGTATATTTACAAGCCATGCTGTCTGAAGAGTGTCGTCGTCCATCCTGGAGTGGCATGATAAAGCTGCGGGGGATTAGTACTGTTTTTAATCACTGCACCCGCACACCTTTTCTTATGGTTATGCCCTGAATACCGCTTTTTGCTCGGATTAGACAAAGGAAATTCGTGAAACAACGCATGTTGTCTGATAAGTGTTTTGAATAGCGCAACAAAGCTGCAGGATGAACATCGAGTATAGTTAGCTTAGAACCAAAGGCACCCAGGTACTGATATTTGCATACAAGGAAGCAGCGGTACTGAACTACTGCCGCCAAAAAAATCTAAACAAAAGTTTTCTTTACCTTCTTTTTCCCCGCCGAGCCAACCATGTAACATGATTCTATTATTCACATTCAGTTAATATCATCATCGGAATGAAAAAAAAACATTTACTTGTGGTTCACAATCTAGTGTGCGCCCGCTAATAAAAAACATTAAAGTACAAATATCTATATCTAGCATATATCTGATCATAATTAGCGACTCCGGCGAGGTGGCAATCACTTTGCCTAGCCAATTTTCTATAAAATCTCTAGCCAGTTCAACAAATATAACTTGCGAGATAATCATATTACATGAAGATACGAGCGCAAATAAAATTCGCTGGTGAGAGAATCTAATTACACGGGACCTGATTACGGGTAAGTCGAACCAAACAAAATAAATTATGCAATCCTATCCCACCATAATCAGGTTACATTACAAAATTATGACCCAACCAGCTTGTGTACACTTACTCTTAGAAATAGTACCATTATCTAGGTTGATATTATTCATTTTTTTGTTGCACATTAGACTTAGTTTTTCTAGGTTGACATCAATCTAATTTAAGTGACTATCCGTTTGTACTAGCTTTTTTTTACCTCGTCATAACTCAGCTAGTTTTTAATGTCTGTTATTTCTATTTTACATATTCAATGTTTTATATTGATAAGTAAGTTTTTGGTATAACTAGCAACGTTAGTAACTAGACAATGCTCATTTTTTAATATTAAGTAGCAATTTTAAAAAATTCTCACACATCATTACAAATAATCTCTATTTCTCTACTGAAATTGTACTGTGTTGCAAAAAAGATGACCGTTTTACTTAATCTGAGGTGCTGAAGGAATTTTTTTTACTGCAGTCGATTTCACCATAAACTAAGCAAACCAATTTTTCACATTATTCAAACAACTTACTTATGTCCCTTGATGTATTATAATACATTTCTATGTGTACGTTAAATATCTACCGAAGAACCCATCTAAAAAATATAGATTTAGGCAATAAGTTGGAAGAGCTGTTGAAATTCACGGATATGTACTGTACTGTAAGTGTGACTAAATAGATACTTCTAGAGTGTGTGAAAAGTGTCAATTAGTAGTTTGTCCCCAAATGTCTTCCTACACTGCCTTCGTTTTTATTTAGTTGTTCTATAAGTAAGGTAAACATTATATTTTGTAAAATTCTGATCAACAATATAGGAGAACATATCAACATCGATAATACCAAATGTGTATAATATAAAATATACTTTAAAATGATTCTAATAGGATGGAATTTACATTGTAGATGTTGATATTTTCTCTAGATATTTACTCAAATTTTACAAAGTTTGTCTTTGACTAAATCCAACATACAAAGTAATTGTGAATCGAGCGAGTATAGTGTTAATCGGTAGTAATTTATCCTCGCATCGCCTCTTTCGCTTTTCTCTCTCGCTTTTATTGTCACTCATTTCAGAAATGCCCTTAATGCACGGTTCTCAATGTGTGACCCCATTCTAACCCTTGCGACATGCGTTTAGGGTTTCATCCACAAGACCACAAGAGGGGCACTCCCATATGGTCTGGACCAAACAATCATAGAAATGTAATTTCACATTAAGGAGAACCATCCAGTTAATCTCGTAATCAGGATAAGACACGTTCGCTCGCGATCCAGAAAATTGAAGTACTCACTCCTTTCTTGAATACAAGGCACTATCAAAAATGCATTTTTCATATATACAAGGCCAAAAACATTAATAATCAATAAAATTTGATTATATTTCTATCCCGTAGGATGGTGCTCCTTAATGTGAATATTGCATACTGCCATAGAGAAGAATGCACTACATGCAACGCATTTAATTAACCAGAATCACAAGAGTATTTTCACATAGTTGATCGTATTATTTATTAGTTAGCTTTGCTTTCTTTGTACCTAGAATATGAATGTGTGGCTTTCTATACAAGAACAGAGGAAAGTAGTCTGCTGACCGGAAACATGAAAGCAAAAAATCTCTGCATATATCATGTAATATCTGGTCATCCCTGCAATTAGCGACTCCCGAGAGCACTCTGCCTTGCTTCTTTCAAGTTCAATACACTTACGCCATTGTTCCTATTGCCGCGCTCTCGCAGACCTAGTGCGAGAAGTGATAAAATCGGAGCTAGCTAATTACTTTTGACGTACCTTTCCATCTCCAGTACCATAATCCATCGTACAAATTACCATCATGAGACTATGTTAGCAACAGTGCAGTAGCCTGCTAAAAATACGACGAGACTGTGCGGTCCTAGCAACAGTGGTGTAGCCTGCTAAAAACACGAGCGGCCGCCCGGACCCGGCGCGCGCGCGCGCTCGCCATGACATGATGCGATTTCGGCCCCAGGGCAACGCATACCATAACAGCCATGGCGCAAAGCGACTTTTGCTCGGCACACCATGCGCCACCGCCTGCCCGCGAAGGCAATGAATAGCCGGAGAGCACGAGGCCGGCTGTGATGAAACGAGCCTTCTCTTTTGCGAGCTCCTTTGCGGTGGCGATAGCAGCAGAATCGGCAGCGGTACGGCCCGCGGTGGGCTCGCTCTATGATGGTCCCAATCGATCGATCGAGCTATCGCACAGGCCGGCCATGGACGATGGACGAGGGCGTGGCACGCAGTGCGAAGGTCGAGCGGTAGCCACAGTCGAAAAGAAGGAGAGTTCAGAATTCGCACAGGATTTAGCTTGGTGCCTGGCCGGGGAAAACACCATGATTTGAGCCCTGCGTCATCTCCTCCGGCCGCGAGCCCCATCATTTTGTCGCCGGTCCTTGATCGACCCCTACATGGCTAAACCCTCTCCCATACCACATTCGAGGAATGGAGAATCCAAAGCCACGATGCAATATCAGCTAATTTCCGCTGTTGTGCAACATATATGGTGACCTTAATTTCTTTTTGCGGATGTGTATATAGATGCAATGCAAACAGGAATTGTGCGATCCTTGGCATTTCAGCGGCAATTACTGATGTACAGATACAGCGATCACACAACACTGCCACGGGACAACCAAGCCTTTTTTTCACCAAGCTAGGAGGATGCATCGTTTGGGACCAAGATTTTGAGCACACCACGCTTGATGAAAGGCAGGTTCCGATCGTAGGTCAGGACTCATTACGCCCGGCAGTGTGATCAGGTCAAAGACACAAAGCTTGATCGAAAAAAGACGCAAAGCTATCTCGCTTTTGCGCGGCCGGCGTGGCCGTCCCAAAACCCCAGCTGCTACTGCTAGCTAGCCCCACCGCGCGCGCGCCTTTCGTGTGTGCTTAACCAAAAGGACCAGCAAAAGATGTGCGGCGTTTTTAGATTGAGTTTGATTCGCTTTATATCGACTTTAAGTCACACACTCTCATAGCCCGCCGCCTCAACCCTAGCCGCCTGCAGTTCATCCTCCTTCATAGATCGGTCCCCCTCCTCCGGTCGGCTTCGCCGGTGTAGGGAGGAGTGAGGAACCCGATCTATGCGTGGAGTTTCGAATAAAAGTATTATTTTCATTAGATTATGTTAGGATTTTGGTAGCCGTATTGTTGGTTTCCCCTCAATGGAGATGACATCGTCTGCAATAAATGATTTTCGGCCTTTCGTTCAGCAACGAGATCTTCTTCACAGCGTCAATAGTGGTGTTGAACAATCACAATTTTCTAGGTATGGGTCTTCGGATCTTGCTTCGCCAGATCGATTATGGATCTTTTGTCGTTGTTGCAGCGAGGAGGATTATCCTCGCAGTTTTTGTCCCGGCTGCTACATCCTCGACAATGGTGATTCGTACTCTCGGCTCTCCATCGACGATGATAAAGCTAGTCGGTTGTGTTGGTACTCTTGCCGATATTGTATGACTGCTTTAATGGTTGCGTGCGTGCATGTAGCCTTGGCATTGCGGCTCAAAAAATTATGAAAGAACTTTCGTCGGTATTTACAGCAATGGCGGAGGCAGGAAAACAGCATCAGGAGGGCCAAAGCGAAAAAAAACATCTATTAGGGGGGCGGTTTCAAAAAACCCGTAGCTTTTAGCTGTAGTTTGGCATAGAGAGGCAGGGATCTAGGCGTAAATACAAAATCTTAGGGGGGGGGGGGGCCAGGCCCTGCTGGTCCCCGCTGTCTCCGCCAGTGGTATAATCAAAAAATTCTTTGCATCTGACTGAAAAAAAATTCTTGAAGATTTGTTACTATCTTTTAGATTTTATTCTGTAATCGTTGGAGCGAGTTCATATATCTCTACCATGTACTATTTGTTGCTATGAATATATGTGATATTGATTGTCAAAAAAAAGTCACACACTCTCATCTCGCCTTATTAACATCGCCGTGGCCCGTGGGGACACAGGTTTTTTAGGGGATTACAGATATCTGCAGATTCTAGCACCAGTTATACAGATCGCTGACGATCAAGCAGACAATGACGGGTGAGTGCAGACTGCTGAAGTGTGATGCAATGCAATGGTTGATGATGAGCTTTATCAGACAGGGCGGAGGAATCTTAAAGGAAGAAAAGCCAGCATCCATTGACATTTTTTTTTTCAACCGGGTTTCCACCCCTTTCCACTGCATCTCGCATTGCCGCCCCTTTTAATCATAGTGTTGCATGGAATCGGACGGCAGCATGAACAAACCATGTGGCGCCCTCCTCCCCCGTGATTGAATTCAGGAGTATGTATAAACATGTGGCTTAACAATTGCTTGTGAAGCATGCTCATGAGTGGGTCGTTTTGCTCGATTGATTTTTTCCTTTCAACTTATCATCTAGGAAAACGGAACCTAATCCATATTTTTAGGTACTAAGTATATTCAATATTTGTAATGATATAATATCAACAGAAATCGAGACATTGCGGATGCACACAATCAACTTGCTAAAAAGAAAATAACAGTAAAAATAAAATGAAGGACACCTATTACAAGCAACACCATCAATCTCTACCCTAAGAAGCAACACAAATCTGCGACAATTTGTTCTACGCCTATAGAAAGAGAAAAGACGCTCAAGTGTCGATGTTGCGAGATGCACCCACTGAAGCGCATGTCAAAGGCTTTAACCCAAGAGAAGAAAGTTCGATCAAACCCCAAGCAGGCAAGCAATGCCTACAAGAACAGAACGAAGCGTAAACACCATCATCGGAACTTCCAAGAAACGGCTTCAAACCAAGAACAACACGTAAGCACCATCATTGCCAAGTTCAAGAACAAACTAATCTTGTTTACAGTTCATGCAATTTCAGGATTATGGGTACCTAATGTAACATCCCGCTTCGACGCGCCTAACAATGTAACTCACTATTCTCCTTACAGATAAATACATGTTAGAATGACCACATCCAGACTCTCGATATCCTAAGAGCATCTAACAGGTCCCGTATTTTTTCGCCCCGTATAACACGAGTAAAGGGTCATGTATCCAGTTTTCGCCGGCCAAAAACTCGGACGAGCTAGCAGAGCCCATATCCCCACCCCGTAAAACAGAATATTCTGTTTTACGGGGTGGGGATACGGTCTCTGCTAGCTCGTCCGAGTTTCCGGCCCCTCAAAACAGGGTTTTAGACAGCAATTTGCACAACAATTTCGCATCAAACATAGCACATCCAAAATATGTGACGCATAATTCATAGTTTTAACATCACAACACGATCATAGGCAATGTTCAAGCCACGGAATTCCCAAATGTGATCAACCATCAACGGATCCATCACCACCGGCGCCACCGCTCGCCGGAGACTCACCTTGATCACGAGCTTGACGCGCAGCCTTCTTCCTCGCAATGATGTCCGCCTTGGTCTCCTTCCACCACGCCAGCTGATCCTCGTCCATGTCGTCGGTGCGCATCATCATGATTTCCCTCTCCTCGGCCAAGAGCTCCTTCATGGCCTTGGCTTCTTTGGCTGCGATCATCTTCATGTCAAGCTCCTTCCTTGCTTGCACCTTGGCAAGCTTGACCACACTCTTCTTCTCGGTGATGATGAGCTTGGTCTCCAATGTCTTCATCGTCATTGCTTCCTTGGACTTCATGAGTTGATCCAACTTCTCCCAGAAGCCAGCTGCTTCAAGTTCTACCTTCACCCTCTCCTTGGCCTTCTTGTTGCCCTCGGGCTTGCCGGTGTTTCTCCCACTCATGTCCTCCGCTTCATCATCCATGGTGAGAAGTGCCTCCTTCTTGCACTTTGGCTCGTTGTCCCTCAACTTCCACTTAGGAAGATGTTGAAGGATGGCAAAGCAATGTTGAAATTGAAAGTCCTTGTTCTTAGAGCCGGCCATGTCCTTGTACCTTTGTTTAGCATACTTGGGCTGCACAACAATAGTATGAGGAGATGTTTCCACATCATCAACACATAATATGGATAGCTCGTGATGTTTCACATCATCAACACAAGGAAAACTTACGTAGTCCTCCGGCACGCATCCACTAGGAGGGTTGTCGGCCACTTGATCCATGGCAGCACTCCAACGAGAACAAGCCGGCTTGATGATGTTCCATCGGCCTTCAAGGGAGCGGTAGGATCTGTCCGCCATGCTCTTCGTGCGAGGCTTCAGCTGGTGGTACAGATCCTCAATGCGCTGCCAATAGCGCTTGCCGCCTTGGTCCACTCCGGTGCACGCATCCATCCCCACCTTGCTCCAAGCACGGACCAAGATGGTGTCTTCGATCTCGCTGTAGTTCGCCGTGCGTGGCTTCGGCGTCGACGAATAACCGGCGGCAGCCGGATCAACCTCAACCACCTCCTCCTCGTCACCCTCATCCTCCTCCTCCTCATCAATCTCTTCGACGTTGCACTCGCCATCGAATGCATTGATACCGGCGTCCAAATTCACCGCGGAATCGTTGAGCATGTCCATGTAGGATGTTGTGGACTCAACATCGAACACCTTGTCTACGTCAATGGTGGATGGCGGCGGCGCGCGGCGGACGGACGGAGGGAGGAGAGGGCGTGGCCTTGGAGGGCGGTGGAGGCGCGAGGCCGATGCGGTTGATGGCCTTTGTCCGCACCTTGGCCGGCGCGACGCCCCTCGGCCCGGCCGCCTTGGTCTTCAGCCTGGAACCCTTCTTGGCAGCCGGCGGGGCTTCGGCCGGCGAAGCTGCGGCCGGCGCTGCTGCGGCCGCCGCCGCAGGTGCTTCGAAGAATACCTTCGGGATCCTCTTCCTCTTCGACGGGATGGTGGCGGAGATCATGGCCGACACCACCCCGGCGTTCGGCGCAGCTCCGACGGCGACATCGACCACCGCGGCCGGAGGAGATGCATCGCCGGCGGCAGGCGGCTCTTGCGGACGATCCATGGCAGCGGGATCCGGCCGGGAAGGGCGCGGGGGAGGAGATCGGTCGGCGGCGGCGGTTGGCTTCAGCGAAATGCTTCGCGCGCAGTGGAGTGGGCGATGCTGGTTTCACCCACTATCCCCGCTCCCACCCCGCACAAGTAGGGGGCGACGACCCGCCCCGTAGTCCAAAACAGCAAAAAACAATTCGGGGGGCGTTTTTACGGGGCGTGCTAGACGGCCGGGTAGACGCGAAACCCTCAAATCGGCGGTTATTATACGGGTTTGCCCCTTTTACGGGGTCTGTTAGACCTGCTCTAAGTGAATTAGACTTTTTTACACATCTACAAGGAATTTAAATTACTCAGGGATCATCGATGTGTAAGAAGCATCCGCTAGTACTCTTGATGGTGTAGAGGAAAAAAGGGGAGAAAGTGCATGCTACAGGTCTTCTGTAACATCCTTATAGACAACTTAAAATGGAGCATTTTGCTCTTGTACTCATGTCTTGTTCTTTTCGATTAGGCTTATAATTAGAAATGCACAATCACAAATTGTTTTATTAGTCTAATGAAAATAACTATATATGTCACATCCCAAAATTTTCTTAATTTTGGAATGTCAAATAGAAATTAAATCATTGCTTGTTTGTTTGTCTTGATTGAAATTCCACAAGAAATTAAAAAATTAGAGTAGTATTTAAAAGTATGTTTCCAAATAGAGTTTTCATAAACAATTGTGTTCAAAGTACTTCAAAACAAAACTATACTAATTTTTAAGATTTGAAAACCCTAAAATAATTTCATTTGGGAAAACAAAAACTGTAAACCCTACTTTGAAAGTTATGGCCAACTAGCCATATAGGGCAAGCATAAGGCATAACACCCTATATGTTAGTTTTGAAAAAAAAAATCCTATGTCTACTATACCTATTTTTTATTTATTTAAATTTTCCGAAAATTGTTTAGTGCGCGCATTCTTGGAATCGACACATATAGCCATAATGGCATAGTTCTAATAAAGGTCTGTTCCAAAATTTTGGCTGTGACAAATAAGTTCTCTTATTGTTCTATATTGAAAAATAATAATTTTACAATTTTTTGGAAATTTGTCTCAACAAAATTAAAGCCTCAAATCAAAAGTTAGAAAGACACGAGGAAAAAGAAGATAAAAAAAACATGAGCCGGCCAACCCTCCCTTCCAATCCGCCAGGGCACCAGTCCTATACATCGACCAGATCGGTGCCTATCAAGCACCGCACATCCTAGTCGGGTACTGCCCATTTAGCTTTTCTTTTTCTTTTTTTTCTTTTTCTTTTTCTTTTTGTTTTCATTTTCTGTTTCTGTTTTTTCCTTTTATTTGTTTTTCTGTTTTCTGTTTTCTGTTTCCTTTTCTTTTCTATTTATTTTTTTGTTCAAATTTTAAAAAAGGATTGTTCAAATATAAAAGTTGTTCAAATTCAATAATTGTTCAAATATGAATTTTCAAATATAAAAACTGTTCATGTTTGAAAAGATTTTTGAATTCGAAATTTTTTCAAATTTAAAAATGTTCAAATTCGAAAATTGTTCATATATAGAAATTAATAAAATTTTGAAAATAATTTGTTTCAAATTTTTGGAAAATATATAAAAATATGTTCATATTAAAATAATGTTCAAAATTTTAAAAAGTTTAGATGTTTAAAAATTATATCTCAAGAAAGTTCAAATTAAATTTTTTGAGTTTTTAGAAAACATAGAAACAAAGACGAAAAGAAAAACCGAAATGGAGAAAAAGGGAAAAAGGAAAAAAAGGAAAAAAACAAGACGTGGCTGGGCCGGCCCAAAACCATTCCTGGGGTGTGCGGCACCCGATCCGCACCGACCAAGGTTGTGTATAGCACCTCCCCTCTGGATTGGCGCACATATATCTCGCATGCGTGCGTGCGCTCGATTCCTCCTCACGTGTCTATGTTGGGCCGGCCCAACTGTCTAAGGCAATGTTCTTCTATGATTTTTTCTCTATTAATTTTTAAAAAATCAGATTTGAAACATTTCAGATTATAAAAAATATTCAAAGTTGGAAATTTTAAATTTTAAGAAGTTATTCAAATTCGAAATTTGTTCAAATGTTAAATATGTTCTAAATTATAAATGTTTTTAAATTTGAAATTTCTCAAATTTGAAAATTGCTCGAATTTAGAAACTGCTCCAATTTGAAAATTTCTCGAATTTAAAATTTTCTCTACATATTTTGCTCGAATTTTAAATTTTCTCAAACTTCAAAAATATGTTCAAAACAGAAAATAGAATTAAAAACCAAAAAATGAAAAAAGAAAGACAAACAAAAAAAAAACGAAAATTGACAGAAAACCAACCAAACTCGAAAAAAGAAAAAGAGAAAAACGAAAAAAGAAATATCCGGACCAAATGGGCCCCGTCCCGCTAGAACCCGCATGCAGGCGGGCGTTAGGGCATCTCCAACCCGGCGACCCAAACGGACGTCGTCCGTTTTGGGCCGTTTGGGTGGCCGCGCAGACACCCGGACAGCGTCCCGCGTCCGCGTGTCCGTTTGGGTCGCACGCTGTGCCCAACGCGCGGACGCAACGCATATTCGAAGAAATAGAAAAACAAAATTTAAACGAAATTTGATTAAGCATATGCCCTATGTACATAACCCTATTTTGGACAAATAACTAACAAAAGAAACCCTCTATACGGGCTTTAAAATTTAAACTAAAAAACCCTATGCTAGGGTTTGGTCGACGGCGCGGTGGCCGCCGGTGCGCCGCCTAGCCCCTGTGGGCGTCGTCGGCCTCGTCGTCGGCGTCGACGACGTCCCCGGGCGGCGAGGCACTGTTGTGGCTCGAGCGCGCCGGGACTCCGCCACGGAGACCACGGGGCCTCCTCCCGGGCGGAGTGGGGTCGCCACCCGAGGAAGCGGCGGCGCACGGGCAGCGCCTCCTCCCGAGGTGCTGCCCTCTCCCCGCGGTGCCGGCCTTCTAGCGCCGCTCCTCTCCCGCGCGCGCTGGCCTCTGCCGCTGCTCCTCGCGCCGCTCCCCTCCGCGCGGCGCCGTCCTCCCGCCGCGCCGCTTCCTCCTCCTCCCATCGCGCCTGGCGGGCCTGGGCGTAAAGCTCCCAAGCCTCGGCTTCCTCCACTGCCTGTCGGGCCGCTTCCTCCACCTCGGAGGTGCGAATGGCCGCATGGAGGTGCGGCCATTTCGCGTCCTCCTCCGCCGCCGAGATAAGCAGCGCGGCGTCGAGGTCGGAGTCCTCCTCCGAGGACTCGGGCTTCGGCTCGAGCAGCAGCGGAGGCGGTTGCGGCAATGCCGCGCCGCCGCGGGCGGCCTCTCCGATGTGGAGGCCGCTGATGTCTACGGGAGCTTCTATTCTTGTAGACAGTGTTGGGCCTCCAAGAGCAGAGGTTTGTAGAACAGCAGCGAGTTTTCCCTTAAGTGGATCACCCAAGGTTTATCGAACTCAGGGAGGAAGAGGTCAAAGATATCCCTCTCATGCAACCCTGCAACCACAAAGCAAGAAGTCTCTTGTGTCCCCAACACACCTAATAGGTGCACTAGTTCGGCGAAGAGATAGTGAAATACGGGTGGTATGAATAAGTATGAGCGTCAACGGTGCCGGAAAATAGCTTGCTGGCGTGTAGTTGATGGTGTTAATATGGTAGCAGCAGTAAAACAGTAAACAAGCAGCGATAGCAGTATTTAGGAACAAGGCCTAGGGATTACACTTTCTGAAAGTGCATGGAGCCCCCATGTGTGGTTTTGGTAATTAATGACAATCCCTATTGACTAATGTTTGCATTGAGTTATATTTGTAGGAGTTGTCCATAGGCAATTCTTGAACCATATGTTGGCTTCAAGGTTGCAATAAGAAGAATTTGATGAAGGATATCAAGTGTCAAGTATGTCTTGAAGATGAAGATGAATGTCAAGTATGTCTTGAAGATGAAGATGAAGTGAGCCCTAGAGTTACTTCAAGACATCAACATGATGAAGAATGAAGAAATGAAGTGCAAGTTCAAGATGAGCCATCTCGAAGAGGTACTTTGCTTGAGTCTTGCCATCCATATGGTGATCATGGATATGTGAAGATGCACCGAAGAAGAAGCTATCCCATGGTGGATTATGGGGGAGCAATCCACATGGTGGTCATGGTTATGTGAAGATGCCGAAGAAGAAGCTCTCCCATGGTGGATTATGGGGGAGCAATCCACAAGACTTCGTCAAGCAAACACAAGCAAGAAAGGCGTTCCATCTTGTTGAGGTCAAGATCGTCGTCATCGAGCTCAAGTGTAATGCGCAAGTATAAGGTTTGCTCTTGATAGGGTTTCTTTCTCACCGGTCTCATAGTGTAGTTGGAGACCGGTTTATAGTTTAGTTGCCGTACTATCAAGAGGGCTCTCGAGTGAGTAACTCGATCGTATCGTTCGGAGAGAGCTCAAACCTTTGCATCCTTGCATCATCTTTCTTGGTTGTTATTTGTACCTTATCCATGTGATGTTTTAGAGCTTGTGCTTATTCTCATGACAAGCTCTAGTTCATGATTTCGCATAGATCACTTGTTGCGTTTTCGAGTTTGGTTCATCATCTTTCTTGGTTTTATTTGGATCTTATCCATGTGATGTTTTAGAGCTTGTGCTTATTCTCATGACAAGCTCTAGTTCATTGAGAATGGTTTTTGCATGGGCAACTTGTTGCATTTTCAAGTTTGGAAGTTTTACCGGTATGTCTTTTTTTGATAGGTCAAACCTTTCATCATTTGTTTCTATCCTCACTTGTTGGACTATGATGGTTTCCTGCATGATCTTGTAGAGCTTGTTCCTAGCTTCAAAACAAGCCCAAGATCATCAAAATCGGAGTCCGGATGCAAAAGTTATGCCCGTTTTAGTTTTGGTGATTTTGCAGTTTTCTGGGGGGCGGATAATCCGGTCCGAAGGCCAAAACATGGACAATATCCGGCCAAATATCCGGCCCGAGCCAGGGGCGATTTCGGGGGGCGGATAATCCGGCCCGGGAGCGGATAATCCGGCCCGGGGGCGGATTTTCCGGCCTGGGAGGCCCCAAACGGTCATATTTCGTTGGGAGGGGGTATATAAGACCCCCTTCTTCCTCCTTGGGCTGGTTGGTTCACTCTCTCTCTCCCCTCCATTGTTGTACTTCAAAGCTTGCCCTAGTTCTTGATTCCTCCCATGATTCTTGCATATTCTTGAGGGAAAAGAGAGAGGAGATCTAGATCTACATTTCTACCAATCAAATCCATCTCTTTGTGAGTGGAACTCTCTAGATCTTGATCTTGGTGTTCTTTGTGAATTCCTTTGTTCTTCCTCTCTTATTCCCCCAATAGCTTTTGTAGCTTTGTTGGAATTTGAGAGAGAAGGGCTTGAGCATCTTTGTGGTGTTCTTGCCATTGCATTTGGTGCATCGGTTTGAGTTCTCCACGGTGATTCGTGGAGGTGAAAGCAAGAAGGTTGTTACTCTTGGGTTCTTGGAACCCTAGACGGATTCTAGGCCTTTGTGGCATCTTAGTGGTGTTCTTGGGGACTCCAATTAAGTTGTGGAGAATCTTCAAGGGCAAGGCCTTTGTGGCATCTTAGTGGTGTTCTTGGGGACTCCAATTAAGTTGTGGAGAATCTTCAAGGGCAAGGCCTTTGTGGCATCTTAGTGGTGTTCTTGGGGACTCCAATTAAGTTGTGGAGAATCTTCAAGGGCAAGGCCTTTGTGGCAATTTATTGGGAGCCTCCAATTAAGTTGTGGAGATAGCCCCAAGCTTTGTGCGGGTTCGGTGACCTTCCTAAGGTCCCATAGTGGATCGAGGACATCCCTTTTGGTGGGAATTCTCGAGGAGAATACGGTGGCCCTCGTGCATTTGGAGTGACTTGTCCTCCACACCGCTCCAACGGAGAGTAGCACTCGCAAGAGTGTGAACTTCGGGACATCGTTGTCTCCGCGTCACTTCGGTTATTCCTATACCCGAGCTCTTTACTTATGCACTTTACTTTGTGATAGCCATCGTGCTTGAAGTTATATATATATCTTGCTATCACATAAGTTGCTTGTCTTGCTTAGCATAAGTTGTTGGTGCACATAGGTGAACCATTGCTTAGAATAAGTTGTTGGTGCACATAGGTGAACCATAGTTTATAGGCTTTGGGCTTGACAAAGTAAACGCTAGTTTTATTCCGCATTTGTTAAGCCCATCTCGTAAAAGTTTTAAATCGCCTATTCACCCCCCCTCTAGGCGACATCCGTGTCCGTTCAATTGGTATCAGAGCAAGGTCTCTCATTCTTAGGCTTCACCACCTTGAGAGTAAAGATGTCGGTTAGGGGATTAGTGCACAATAACTTGGTTATATTTGATGGCACAAATTATGATCTATGGAAAATTTATGTGCTTAATATTTTACGGCGTATGTCCCCGGACATGGAGCGATTTCTTGGCATGGGTTTTTCTTCTCCTAAGGATCCTCAAAATTTATCTCTTGAGGAGGAGAAAAACTCTTGCCTCGATGCTCTTGCTTCTCATGTGTTTTCCATTGTTGTGAGCAATGTAGTTACTTCTTCAATCATGTCTTTTGGGAGCGCTCATGAATTATGGACAAAGCTTCAAGACAAATATGATGTGTCCAATATTATTGAGGATGATTGTATTGCTTCCACTTCCGGCCGTGATGAGTTCTCATCATCATCCACTTCACCAAAGTGTGGTAAGACACAAGGTAATGATATGGTGAGTGGTGATGAAAATTGCAATATTGATATTGAGCTTACTATTGATGATTCTTCATCTCTATCTCATTGCAATGCTTCATCTTTGGACTTAAACACATCTAGCACTAGAAATGATTTACATGCTTGTGTTGATAGTCCTTGCATATCATGTGTAAGTTGCTTGAAAAAATCTAATGATGATATGCTTGCATTGTCTTGTGGCCATGATAAAAATGATTCTATTTCCTCTAGTTGTTGTGTGTCTAACAATGTAGAGGAAACCAAAGATTCTATTGGTCAAGACAAGATCTTGAAAGGAGCCTCAAGTAACTCCTCATCTTTATCTCACGGTCCTCATATATGCCTTATGGCCAAGGGTTCCACGGTACCTCCTACCATGGAACCTAATATGTCTCGTGGTGATAAGGATGAGGATGAATATGAAGAAGAGGATTGGGTTGTCTCTCTACGCGATAAGGGTGAGAGCGTATTCAAGGTTATTTGCAAAGATAAAATTGCTAGCACTCACTTCTTTGAAATCTTGACTATCGCTATTGAGAGCCAAAAACTTATTTGGATGCATGAGAACACCATTGATAAAAAGGGTGCTCTTGAACGAGAGTATGCCAATGATGTAGCATCCCTAAAGAATGACCTTGAAGAAGAACAAGAGACCATAGCCTCTCTTGAAGAGCAACTTGAAACCCTTGAAGTGTCTCAAAATGAAATAGTTTCTAAACTCACTAAGGAAAGATACCATGCTAAAGCTCAAGTAAAAATGCTTAAAAAGGAAAATCCCAAAGTTGGTGTTGGTCATGATAAACTTGTTAAGGATCTAGATGATCTAGACAAGGCCCACAAGGTCTTGGAGAGCGAACACTCTATCCTCACCAAGTCCCATGAGCAACTTCAAGCTTCCTATTTAAAAGAGCATGCTATGTTACCCTCTCTTCTTAATATGTCTTGTGTTGATGCTTGTGCTACTAACTCTACTTCTTGTGAAGCATCTATCTTGAAGGAGAATGTTGAGCTAAGGGCTCAACTTGAATTGCTAACTAGCAATTATGGGAAATTGGAAGAAAATCATGGAAAGCTTTCTAGCTCCCATGAGGATCTTCTAGCCTCCCATGATAGGCTAAAGTTAGCTCATGAGGCTATCATATCAAAGGCAACACCTTGTGAGCCTCATGTGGATACTAGCACTACTACCCAAAATGCTATATTGCCACGTGTTAGTCCTAGTAATTCATCCACTCATAGTATTGCTAAATCTTGTGATGAATTATCTTCCTTGCCTTGTTGCTCTAACAATGAAGGTTCTACTTCCTCTAGTACTTGTGTTGTTACTAACCATGTAGAGGAAATCAAAGAGCTCAAGGCCCAAGTCACTTCTTTGAAGACCGACTTGGTAAAGAGTCATGAAGGGAAACGCAAACTTGACACGATGTTAAGTGTGCAACAATCTCCCAATGACAAGAGTGGACTTGGATTCAAATCCATCAACAAGAACAAGTCCAACAACAACAACAAGAAGGGCCAAGTACAAGTCAAAGACCCGGCCAAGATTGTTTGCTTCAAGTGCAAAATTGAAGGGCACCATGTTAGATCTTGCCCTTTGAAGAAGAAGCAAAAAGGGAAGCGGCCTCAAGCTCAAACTCATATTCAACCTCAAGTTGAAGAAATTCCACTTCCCAAGAAGAATCAAGTCAATGCTCCCATTGTGGAGAAATCTAGTGAGAAGAAGGAGAAGAAAAGAACTTGCTACATATGCCGTGAGAAGGGCCACATCTCCTCCTTTTGCACTATTGGTACCTCATCCAACTCTATCACCATTGATGATGTTTATTCTCTTCGTAAGGATGAGGGTGGCAATGTGTTTGCCAAATATGTTGGTGCTCAAAGTGGTGTCAAGAAAAGAACCATTTGGGTTGCCAAGCCTATTGTGACTAACCTCTTAGGACCCAACTTTGTTGGGGACCAACAATCCAAAACTTGATCAATAGGTGCTTGTTGGAGGGCATTGGAGACTAGGCTACATCATGAAGAATTTAAGGGATCTTCATCATTTATATTATATCAAGCCAAGTCTTTTGATTATCTTGCTACTATCATATATCCAATGTTCCTCCTTGCGGTAACATGTTCTCAACTCATTTATATTGAAAGTTACTCGCCCCTTTGCATGTGTTAGTTTTGTTCCTAACATGTGTTTGTATATGTTGTGCTTCCTAATAGTTTTGCTTGAGAAATCAAGTCTATGCATGTTGGGTTGCACACCATGTATTTGTGTTTGTGTTGGAGCCTCTTTGCATCTTGTTGTATCTTATATGGCTCTTATGAGCGATTAATGGACAATCCCATTTTGGGGGAGTGATATTCCTTTGGGAATTTCATGATCCTAAACAATGTGTGTACATGAGGAATATCACTTAGAATTGATATTGCGAGATTATCTAGTCGCTATGTGGTATGTCATCTTCATGAGAAATTCAAATTCTAATGTCCATTAATATCTCTACTTGGATCTTATTTGCCTCTTGTGAAAATAAATTCCTTATCACATTATGGGGGAGTAATAAGCTTTGTGCATATTACAAGCCTAGAAAATGTGAACATTTGAGATTGTGTCACATAGAATTGATACCGTAAATTATCTCTCTCCTATGTGGCATGTTTGCTCAAACAAGCTCCAATTTGCTTAAATGGCTTCATTGCTAATATCTTTGTGGATCTTATTTGTGAAAGTTTTTCTTGGCATGGTTTTTCACAACGTGTCCCTCAATACATTTTTGGAAAACCATGTGCTTCAAGTCATACTATTAATTGCTTTGCATGTTGGTATGAATACTATTAATTGCTTTGCATGTTGGTATGAATACTATTAATTGCCTTGCATGTTGGTATGACTAAATGAAGCTATCAAGAAACTATCTTTGCATGATGGTTAACTCTTATCTTTTACCATATGCTTTGTTCGTTGTAAATATGATCTTATGTATACTTACAAACTACCACCGGGAAATATTTCCTAATACCTCTTGTCCTAGGACAATTGGTAATCAATTATGAGGTAGATATTTATTGATCATATCTACATTGGCTCTTGTATTTATATTGCCTTATTTATTGCCATGAATTTGTTGTGCTTTGACTCCCATGTGTCTTCCTTGCATCTTATGGATCTAAGTTGTCTATTCAAACTTTCTTAGCATTGTTAGAAGATATAGGTAGCGTGATGATCCTAGTTTTGTGCATTTTGTATTCATATAAAAAATCCTAGATAATGCACCAAACTTGGGGGAGCTCTTCTATATTATTAGAATGCTTAACATCTCTTGATCTTTATCAAAAATTTGGTTTTGGGAGACATAAAATTTTCTTTTTGGTACTTTGTGCCATCATAAAAAGTTTCGAGGGTTTGGTTTATTTGTTGGAACCTTGCTCTCTTGGGAGTTGGTTATCTCATTCCTTTGTGTTTAGGTTTAATTAGCTTCTTATAATGAGATAAGTCCTTGAAGTCAATCTTGTGTTGATTTGATTCTTTGACATAATTTGGACAACCATTGTCTCTTGGTTTATTTGGTGTTTTTGTCCAAATTGTATCTTCCTTTGGTTCTTGAAAGTATTGTGCATGCATATTTAATATATGTATATCTTATGGCATGTGTCACTTTCTTTGATCCAATATATAGGGTAAACTCCATCAAATCCTAATTTGGCTAAGATGTGCATGAAATTCAATTTCATATCTATATGCACATAGAATTGTGGAGTTTGTCCTATATGTTGTAGTGTGTCTAACTACTTTGAACCCAATTAGTTTGGGGACCTTTTTGTACTTACCTTTGTGTTAGGTACAATGGATATGCATTGGATGCTTGTCTCACTCTTGGGGAGAAGTGGTGACTCAATGGTAACTTGAGGCAAGCTAGGATGGTCAACGAACACATATCTACTACATCCTCACCAATGCTATCTCGGTAACAAGTATCTTCTCATGCATATTTTTCTAGCATCCAACCATGTGGTTGCATCTTGGCATGAATCTCTTGATTTGCAAATGTTGTGCTTCTTGCTAAAGTCTTAACGAAACCTCTTTATTGCGAATGTGAGTAATTTGAGATGAGTACATATGTTGGGAAGTATATAAAATCATGCTCATGATTCACCCATCCCAACTATGCCTATCTAGCAATTTTATTGCATATCAATTCCTCAAGGCTCTCACATGTGCAATATAGATGAAAGTGCAAATTTAGTTATTTCTTTTGGTATCCTCGTTTGTGATACTTGTTGCCTATCTCAATGTATCCCAACTATCTTCTATCCCTTGTTGATATTTGTGATGTATTTTAGATGATTGTGGTTGAATTTCATGAATGTACAATAAGATAAAATTGAGCCTTTGGCCATGCTATTAAGCAAAAATTCTTATTGGTATATTGCATGACTTCGTCTTGGATATCATACTATTTTTCTTGCGTATCTATTTTGTGTGTGCATGTTTCTTTGTGGATAAATATCTTTGTGATATTGCCCACTTAGAGAAACTTATACACATAAGAGATGATACATCTCCTTTTGATATCTTATTTATTTATTGCGTGTTGATTGGTCATGCTAAGCAATATAATTCATTGAAGACTATGATGATGCTTTTTGCTCATCCTTGTAATAGTCTTATAATATGCTTTATCATGCCTTTCACATATCATCTTGGTTGAGCCTTTTTATTATGGTGCCTCTTACTTGTTGCTCAACTATTTGTTTGTTGCAAGTGTTTAGCTTATTTTTCTATCTATGATCTATTACAAATGTTTGTGTTTTAAATGAGGGAGTGAGGATTCCATGTTATGCATATTGTATTCAAATGCAACATTTTATTTTATGCATGTACCTTGGGGAGCTTCTTCATTTGATTTAGAACACTATCTTGTGGTGATCATTAGAGTTTGATTCACTTGGTATCTTTTGTTTTTGAATGATATTATGGGAGTGATGATTTCATGTTTGTGCACTTTATACTCCAATGCAAATTGTCTAGTTTTGTGCACAAACCTTGGGGAGCTTCCTCATATTATTTAGAGAAATCTTCTTGATCTTATCATAATATCTATCTTTCTTTTGGTATCTTCTTTGTGGTTCATTTGGTTGCTTGCTTCATTTGTTTAAGCTTCTAGACTTTGTTATCTTTTTGCAATCTTTGATCCTATCTATAGTGTGATTCCTTCCGAATATTCGTCATTGGATACGTGCATTTGATTCCACTCAAATTATGAGAAATGCACACGCTATGGAGGAACTCTCACTATATTGGCCTTCTAAATTTTTCACCCATTTCGGCAATTGGTGCCAATGGGGGAGAAGTTTGGAGGGTTTAAGGGAATTTGGTTATGTCTTTGCTTTGTGCTTAAGCATGTGCCTTTATTGCATTGCATCTTGTTGCTTTGCATAGTTGAATATTTAGAGGAAACTCCACTAGGCTTTGAATGCCAATATATGCAATGAAAGTCAAGATCATTCACACATGCATATATTATGGGGGAGTTTTCTCTATATATTCAACTTATTTGTTACTTAAATTCCTTATATAAACCCTCTCAAAGAGATTGTCATCAATTACCAAAATGGGGGAGATTGAAAGTGCATGGAGCCCCCATGTGTGGTTTTGGTAATTAATGACAATCCCTATGGACTAATGTTTGCATTGAGTTATATTTGTAGGAGTTGTCCATAGGCAATTCTTGAACCATATGTTGGCTTCAAGGTTGCAATAAGAAGAATTTGATGAAGGATATCAAGTGTCAAGTATGTCTTGAAGATGAAGATGAATGTCAAGTATGTCTTGAAGATGAAGATGAAGTGAGCCCTAGAGTTACTTCAAGACATCAACATGATGAAGAATGAAGAAATGAAGTGCAAGTTCAAGATGAGCCATCTCGAGGTACTTTGCTTGAGTCTTGCCATCCATATGGTGATCATGGATATGTGAAGATGCACCGAAGAAGAAGCTATCCCATGGTGGATTATGGGGGAGCAATCCACATGGTGGTCATGGTTATGTGAAGATGCGCCGAAGAAGAAGCTCTCCCATGGTGGATTATGGGGGAGCAATCCACAAGACTTCGTCAAGCAAACACAAGCAAGAAAGGCGTTCCATCTTGTTGAGGTCAAGATCGTCGTCATCGAGCTCAAGTGGAATGCGCAAGTATAAGGTTTGCTCTTGATAGGGTTTCTTTCTCACCGGTCTCATAGTGTAGTTGGAGACCGGTTTATAGTTTAGTTGTCGTACTATCAAGAGGGCTCTCGAGTGAGTAACTCGATCGTATCGTTCGGAGAGAGCTCAAACCTTTGCATCCTTGCATCATCTTTCTTGGTTGTTATTTGGACCTTATCCATGTGATGTTTTAGAGCTTGTGCTTATTCTCATGACAAGCTCTAGTTCATCGAAATTTCGCATAGATCACTTGTTGCGTTTTCGAGTTTGGTTCATCATCTTTCTTGGTTTTATTTGGATCTTATCCATGTGATGTTTTAGAGCTTGTGCTTATTCTCATGACAAGCTCTAGTTCATTGAGAATGGTTTTTGCATGGGCAACTTGTTGCATTTTCAAGTTTGGAAGTTTTACCGGTATGTCTTTTTTTGATAGGTCAAACCTTTCATCATTTGTTTCTATCCTCACTTGTTGGACTATGATGGTTTCCTGCATGATCTTGTAGAGCTTGTTCCTAGCTTCAAAACAAGCCCAAGATCATCAAAATCGGAGTCCGGATGCTAAAGTTATGCCCGTTTTAGTTTTGGTGATTCTGCAGTTTTCTGGGGGGCGGATAATCCGGCCCGAAGGACAAAACATGGACAATATCCGGCCAAATATCCGGCCCGAGCCAGGGGCGATTTCGGGGGCGGATAATCCGGCCCGGGGGCGGATTTTCCGGCCTGGGAGGCCCCAAACGGTCATATTTCGTTGGGAGGGGGTATATAAGACCCCCTTCTTCCTCCTTGGGCTGGTTGGTTCACTTTCTCTCTCTCCCCTCCATTGTTGTACTTCAAAGCTTGCCCTAGTTCTTGATTCCTCCCATGATTCTTGCATATTCTTGAGGGAAAAGAGAGAGGAGATCTAGATCTACATTTCTACCAATCAAATCCATCTCTTTGTGAGTGGAACTCTCTAGATCTTGATCTTGGTGTTCTTTGTGAATTCCTTTGTTCTTCCTCTCTTATTCCCCCAATAGCTTTTGTAGCTTTGTTGGAATTTGAGAGAGAAGGACTTGAGCATCTTTGTGGTGTTCTTGCCATTGCATTTGGTGCATCGGTTTGAGTTCTCCACGGTGATTCGTGGAGGTGAAAGCAAGAAGGTTGTTACTCTTGGGTTCTTGGAACCCTAGACGGTTTCTAGGCCTTTGTGGCATCTTAGTGGTGTTCTTGGGGACTCCAATTAAGTTGTGGAGAATCTTCAAGGGCAAGGCCTTTGTGGCATCTTAGTGGTGTTCTTGGGGACTCCAATTAAGTTGTGGAGAATCTTCAAGGGCAAGGCCTTTGTGGCATCTTAGTGGTGTTCTTGGGGACTCCAATTAAGTTGTGGAGAATCTTCAAGGGCAAGGCCTTTGTGGCAATTTATTGGGAGCCTCCAATTAAGTTGTGGAGATAGCCCCAAGCTTTGTGCGGGTTCGGTGACCTTCCTAAGGTCCCATAGTGGATCGAGGACATCCCTTTTGGTGGGAATTCTCGAGGAGAATACGGTGGCCCTCGTGCATTTGGAGTGACTTGTCCTCCACACCGCTCCAACGGAGAGTAGCACTCGCAAGAGTGTGAACTTCGGGCTACATCGTTGTCTCCGCGTCACTTCGGTTATTCCTATACCCGAGCTCTTTACTTATGCACTTTACTTTGTGATAGCCATCGTGCTTGAAGTTATATATATATCTTGCTATCACATAAGTTGCTTGTCTTGCTTAGCATAAGTTGTTGGTGCACATAGGTGAACCATTGCTTAGAATAAGTTGTTGGTGCACATAGGTGAACCATAGTTTATAGGCTTTGGGCTTGACAAAGTAAACGCTAGTTTTATTCCGCATTTGTTAAGCCCATCTCGTAAAAGTTTTAAATCGCCTATTCACCCCCCCCCTCCTCTAGGCGACATCCGTGTCCGTTCACTTTCACTAGTGGACACTCTCAACATTGATCACATAACAGAATAGATAAATGCATACTCTACACTCTTTTGTTGGATGATGAACACATTGCGTAGGATTACACGAACCCTCAATGCCGGAGTTAACAAGCTCCACAATTCAATGTTCATATTTAAATAACCTTAGAGTGCAAGAAAGATCAACACGACTAAACCAAGTACTAACACAGCATGCACACTGTCACCTTCACACTATGTAGGAGGAATAGATCACATCAATACTATCATAGCAATAGTTAACTTCACAATCTACAAGAGATCATGATCATAGCATACGCCAAGTACTAACACGGATGCACACACTGTCACCATTACACCGTGCAGGAGGAATAAACTACTTTAATAACATCACTAGAGTAGCACATAGATAAATTGTGATACAAAACACATTGCAATCATAAAGAGATATAAATAAGCACTTCACTACGCCATTCATAACAGTGAATAAGTATTCTGTGAAATATAGCCTAAGAGACCCACACGGTGCACACACTGTCACCTTTACACACGTGGGACAAGGAGTCTCCGGAGATCACATAAGTAAAACTCACTTGACTAGCATAATGACATCTAGATTACAAGCATCATCATATGAATCTCAATCATGTAAGGCAGCTCATGAGATTATTGTATTGAAGTACATAGGAGAGAGATGAACCACATAGCTACCGGTACAGCCCCGAGCCTCGATGGAGAACTACTCCCTCCTCATGGGAGCAGCAGCGGTGATGAAGATGGCGGTGGAGATGGCAGCGGTGTCGATGGAGAAGCCTTCGGGGGCACTTCCCGCTCCGGCAGAGTGCGGAACAGAGACTCCTGTCCCCCAGATCTTGGCTTCGCGATGGCGGCGGCTCTGGAAGGTTTCTCTGGTTTTCGTGGTTCGTCATAGGGTTTTCGCGACGGAGGCTTTAAATAGGCGGAAGGGCAGCCTCGGAGGGGGCCTGGGGCCACACCATAGCGGCGCGCCCCCCTCTGGCCGCACCAGGCTTTGGTGTGGGGCCCCAGGGCTTCCTCCGGCGGCTCTCGGGTGTTCTGGATGGTTCCGGGAAAATAGGAACCTGGGCGTTGATTTCGTCCGATTCCGAGAATATTTCGTTACTAGGATTTCTGAAACCAAAAACAGCAGAAAACGGGAACTGGCACTTCGGCATCTTGTTAATAGGTTAGTTCCAGAAAATGCACGAATATGACATAAAGTGTGCATAAAACATGTAGATAACATCAATAATGTGGCATGGAACATAAGAATTATCGATACGTCGGAGACGTATCAGCATCCCAAGCTTAGTTATGCTCGTCCCGAGCAGGTAAACAATAACAAAGATAATTTCTGAAGTGACATGCCATCATAACCTTGATCATACTATTTGTAAACATATGTAAAGAATGCAGCGATCAAAACAATGGTAATGACATGAGTAAACAAGTGAATCATAAAGCAAAGACTTTTCATGAATAGTACTTCAAGACAAGCATCAATAAGTCTTGCATAAGAGTTAACTCATAAAGCAATAAATCAAAGTAAAGGTATTGAAGCAACATAAAGGAAGATTAAGTTTCAGCGGTTGCTTTCAACTTGTAACATGTATATCTCATAGATAATTGTCAACATAGAGTAATATAACAAGTACAATATGCAAGTATGTAGGAATCAATGCACAGTT